>JAPTMU010000078.1:0-72500 GCA_028583405.1 Pogonophryne albipinna
GTTTTTGGGAAAAAAATCTACAGGAACAGCAAATTGGTGACTAATGGAGAATTGAATGTTTTCTGCAGCTGATCTGGAGTCAGCATTAATTTATAGAGAAAACTGTTTAATTCCACAGGACATAAGACTGTTAAACACCTGAACCTTTGAAAGGACATCCAGACAGGAAGGAAGGAAGGAAGGAAGGAAGGAAGGAAGGAAGGAAAAGGCTATTGGTAGTAATGAGTTGTATTTTAAACGAGTGTCATTTTTTATCTGCATCCTGAAAAGGTCACAGCTGATACAATAAGAGATGTATAAAGCTGGACTGGATTTAAGACATATTGCTCCTGTAATCTGTCCAATCCCTGAGAGCACACACACACTTCATATGCACACACACACTTCATATGCACACACACACTTCATATGCACACACACTCACACACTCGTCAGTGATGCATGAAACACGGAGGATATAGGAGTGACTCATCGTAATGACTTTTCTGTGACATTTCACTGTGAGACTCAATCTCCATCTCACAGGTGGCGCCGAGGATTTATAGATGAACCAGAAGATTTCCTACTTATTCTCAGACACCTGTGTGTGTGTGTGTGTGTGTGTGTGTGTGTGTGTGTGTGTGTGTGTGTGTGTGTGTGTGTGTGTGTGTGTGTGTGTGTGTGTGTGTGTGTGTGTTTTGAAAGATGGGGAAGGGAACAAACAATATATGATGGAAAATGGTCACCGGTATACACCTGAACATCAGCAGGAGAGGACTCTTTAAAGTAGAGACACTACATACTGATATACACCTGAACATCAGCAGGAGAGGACTCTTTAAAGTAGAGACACTACATACTGATATACACCTGAACATCAGCAGGAGAGGACTCTTTAAAGTAGAGACACTACATACTGATATACACCTGAACATCAGCAGGAGAGGACTCTTTAAAGTAGAGACACTACATACTGATATACACCTGAACATCAGCAGGAGAGGACTCTTTAAAGTAGAGACACTACATACTGATATACACCTGAACATCAGCAGGAGAGGACTCTTTAAAGTAGAGACACTACATACTGGTATACACCTGAACATCAGCAGGAGAGGACTCTTTAAAGTAGAGACACTACATACTGATATACACCTGAACATCAGCAGGAGAGGACTCTTTAAAGTAGAGACACTACATACTGATATACACCTGAACATCAGCAGGAGAGGACTCTTTAAAGTAGAGACACTACATGCTGATATACACCTGAACATCAGCAGGAGAGGACTCTTTAAAGTAGAGACACTACATACTGATATACACCTGAACATCAGCAGGAGAGGACTCTTTAAAGTAGAGACACTACATACTGATATACACCTGAACATCAGCAGGAGAGGACTCTTTAAAGTAGAGACACTACATACTGATATACACCTGAACATCAGCAGGAGAGGACTCTTTAAAGTAGAGACACTACATACTGATATACACCTGAACATCAGCAGGAGAGGACTCTTTAAAGTAGAGACACTACATACTGATATACACCTGAACATCAGCAGGAGAGGACTCTTTAAAGTAGAGACACTACATACTGATATACACCTGAACATCAGCAGGAGAGGACTCTTTAAAGTAGAGACACTACATACTGATATACACCTGAACATCAGCAGGAGAGGACTCTTTAAAGTAGAGACACTACATACTGATATACACCTGAACATCAGCAGGAGAGGACTCTTTAAAGTAGAGACACTACATACTGATATACACCTGAACATCAGCAGGAGAGGACTCTTTAAAGTAGAGACACTACATACTGATATACACCTGAACATCAGCAGGAGAGGACTCTTTAAAGTAGAGACACTACATGCTGATATACACCTGAACATCAGCAGGAGAGGACTCTTTAAAGTAGAGACACTACATACTGATATACACCTGAACATCAGCAGGAGAGGACTCTTTAAAGTAGAGACACTACATACTGATATACACCTGAACATCAGCAGGAGAGGACTCTTTAAAGTAGAGACACTACATACTGATATACACCTGAACATCAGCAGGAGAGGACTCTTTAAAGTAGAGACACTACATGCTGATATACACCTGAACATCAGCAGGAGAGGACTCTTTAAAGTAGAGACACTACATACTGATATACACCTGAACATCAGCAGGAGAGGACTCTTTAAAGTAGAGACACTACATACTGGTATACACCTGAACATCAGCAGGAGAGGACTCTTTAAAGTAGAGACACTACATACTGATATACACCTGAACATCAGCAGGAGAGGACTCTTTAAAGTAGAGACACTACATACTGATATACACCTGAACATCAGCAGGAGAGGACTCTTTAAAGTAGAGACACTACATACTGATATACACCTGAACATCAGCAGGAGATGACTCTTTAAAGTAGAGACACTACATACTGATATACACCTGAACATCAGCAGGAGAGGACTCTTTAAAGTAGAGACACTACATACTGATATACACCTGAACATCAGCAGGAGATGACTCTTTAAAGTAGAGACACTACATACTGATATACACCTGAACATCAGCAGGAGAGGACTCTTTAAAGTAGAGACACTACATACTGATATACACCTGAACATCAGCAGGAGAGGACTCTTTAAAGTAGAGACACTACATGCTGATATACACCTGAACATCAGCAGGAGAGGACTCTTTAAAGTAGAGACACTACATGCTGATATACACCTGAACATCAGCAGGAGAGGACTCTTTAAAGTAGAGACACTACATACTGATATACACCTGAACATCAGCAGGAGAGGACTCTTTAAAGTAGAGACACTACATACTGATATACACCTGAACATCAGCAGGAGAGGACTCTTTAAAGTAGAGACACTACATACTGATATACACCTGAACATCAGCAGGAGAGGACTCTTTAAAGTAGAGACACTACATACTGATATACACCTGAACATCAGCAGGAGAGGACTCTTTAAAGTAGAGACACTACATACTGATATACACCTGAACATCAGCAGGAGAGGACTCTTTAAAGTAGAGACACTACATACTGATATACACCTGAACATCAGCAGGAGAGGACTCTTTAAAGTAGAGACACTACATACTGATATACACCTGAACATCAGCAGGAGAGGACTCTTTAAAGTAGAGACACTACATACTGATATACACCTGAACATCAGCAGGAGAGGACTCTTTAAAGTAGAGACACTACATACTGATATACACCTGAACATCAGCAGGAGAGGACTCTTTAAAGTAGAGACACTACATACTGATATACACCTGAACATCAGCAGGAGAGGACTCTTTAAAGTAGAGGCACTACATACTGATATACACCTGAACATCAGCAGGAGAGGACTCTTTAAAGTAGAGACACTACATACTGATATACACCTGAACATCAGCAGGAGAGGACTCTTTAAAGTAGAGACACTACATACTGATATACACCTGAACATCAGCAGGAGAGGACTCTTTAAAGTAGAGACACTACATACTGATATACACCTGAACATCAGCAGGAGAGGACTCTTTAAAGTAGAGACACTACATACTGATATACACCTGAACATCAGCAGGAGAGGACTCTTTAAAGTAGAGACACTACATACTGATATACACCTGAACATCAGCAGGAGAGGACTCTTTAAAGTAGAGACACTATATGCTGATATACACCTGAACATCAGCAGGAGAGGACTCTTTAAAGTAGAGACACTACATGCTGATATACACCTGAACATCAGCAGGAGAGGACTCTTTAAAGTAGAGACACTACATACTGATATACACCTGAACATCAGCAGGAGAGGACTCTTTAAAGTAGAGACACTACATACTGATATACACCTGAACATCAGCAGGAGAGGACTCTTTAAAGGAGAGACACGACATACTGATATACACCTGAACATCAGCAGGAGAGGACTCTTTAAAGTAGAGGCACTACATACTGATATACACCTGAACATCAGCAGCAGAGGACTCTTTAAAGTAGAGACACTACATACTGATATACACCTGAACATCAGCAGGAGAGGACTCTTTAAAGTAGAGACACTACATGCTGATATACACCTGAACATCAGCAGGAGAGGACTCTTTAAAGTAGAGACACTACATACTGATATACACCTGAACATCAGCAGGAGAGGACTCTTTAAAGAAGAGACACTACATACTGATATACACCTGAACATCAGCAGGAGAGGACTCTTTAAAGTAGAGACACTACATACTGATATACACCTGAACATCAGCAGGAGAGGACTCTTTAAAGTAGAGACACTACATACTGATATACACCTGAACATCAGCAGGAGAGGACTCTTTAAAGTAGAGACACTACATACTGATATACACCTGAACATCAGCAGGAGAGGACTCTTTAAAGTAGAGACACTACATACTGATATATGGACCCCTTTAAGGATCTGGTTTAACATTTGATGGTAAATTCTTCAACAAATGACCCTTAAAAAAAGTTGTTAAAGCCTCCTCACACACAGACACCACGTGAAGCCTGTGTGTGTGTGTGTGTGTGTGTGTGTGTGTGTGTGTGTGTGTGTGTGTGTGTGTGTGTGTGTGTGTGTGTTAATAATAACCTGCTGTGTTATCTGCTGACAGAGTGATGAGGTGTCAGTCTGATAATGAAGGGGCTCTCAAGTGTTTCCAGTGTTATCTGAGGGGGGTACTCAGGAATATCTCTCTCACTTAACTCCTCTTTTCAAAAGACAGCAGACACCGATACAGACGAGCTTCACTGTGAAGGATTGCTACTGAAAAGAGTTACTATAAGCTAAGATTTTAAATGTTTCTAAAGCATTTCACAGGTTGCAAATTGGTCGTAACTAAGTCAGTCATGTTCCAGTCAGTCAATAGTATAGTAATATCTCTCTAGAGGAAAATGCATCCATACTAACCATATATTTCTATATACTCATGTTCTTCCATTCCTTCATAATGAGATCTGCAGTTTTAATGGCAAAACATTTCTAATTCTGACAAAAAAAGTCACATTTTGGAGAGTATATCAATTCTGTGTTTTTCTGAGAATTCTGAGAAAAAAGTCGAAATTCTGAAAAAAAGTCAAAATGTTCAAAAAAAAGTCAAAATGTTGAGAAAATAATAATTCTGGCTTTTTGTGAAAAATGTCAACATTCTGAGAAAGAAGCTTAATTCTGAGAAAATAATAATTCGGACTTTGAGAAAAAAAATGACATTTTGGAGAGAATACAAAAAAAATACAAAATATAAATTCTGTATTTTTCTGAGAATTCTGAGAAAAAAAGTCAAGATTCTGGAATAAAAAGCCAATAGACTGGAATAAAAAGCCAATAGACTGGAATAAAAAGCCAATAGAATGGAATAAAAAGCCAATAGACTGGAATAAAAAGCCAATAGACTGGAATAAAAAAAAAAGCCAATAGAATGGAATAAAAAGCCAATAGACTGGAATAAAAAGCCAATAGAATGGAATAAAAAGCCAATAGACTGGAATAAAAAGCCAATAGACTGGAATAAAAAGCCAATAGACTGGAATAAAAAGCCAATAGACTGGAATAAAAAGCCAATAGACTGGAATAAAAAGCCAATAGAATGGAATAAAAAGCCAATAGACTGGAATAAAAAGCCAATAGACTGGGAAAAAAAGCCAATAGAATGGAATAAAAAGCCAATAGACTGGAATAAAAAGCCAATAGACTGGAATAAAAAGCCAATAGACTGGAATAAAAAGCCAATAGACTGGAATAAAAAGCCAATAGACTGGAATAAAAAGCCAATAGACTGGAATAAAAAGCCAATAGACTGGAATAAAAAGCCAATAGACTGGAATAAAAAGCCAATAGAATGGAATAAAAAGCCAATAGACTGGAATAAAAAGCCAATAGAATGGAATAAAAAGCCAATAGACTGGAATAAAAAGCCAATAGACTGGAATAAAAAAAAAAGCCAATAGAATGGAATAAAAAGCCAATAGACTGGAATAAAAAGCCAATAGACTGGAATAAAAAGCCAATAGAATGGAATAAAAAGCCAATAGACTGGAATAAAAAGCCAATAGAATGGAATAAAAAGCCAATAGAATGGAATAAAAAGCCAATAGAATGGAATAAAAAGCCAATAGACTGGAATAAAAAGCCAATAGAATGGAATAAAAAGCCAATAGAATGGAATAAAAAGCCAATAGAATGGAATAAAAAGCCAATAGACTGGAATAAAAAGCCAATAGACTGGAATAAAAAGCCAATAGACTGGAATAAAAAGCCAATAGAATGGAATAAAAAGCCAATAGACTGGAATAAAAAGCCAATAGACTGGAATAAAAAGCCAATAGACTGGAATAAAAAGCCAATAGAATGGAATAAAAAGCCAATAGACTGGAATAAAAAGCCAATAGAATGGAATAAAAAGCCAATAGACTGGAATAAAAAGCCAATAGAATGGAATAAAAAGCCAATAGACTGGAATAAAAAGCCAATAGAATGGAATAAAAAGCCAATAGACTGGAATAAAAAGCCAATAGACTGGAATAAAAAGCCAATAGACTGGAATAAAAAGCCAATAGAATGGAATAAAAAGCCAATAGACTGGAATAAAAAGCCAATAGACTGGAATAAAAAGCCA
Organism: Pogonophryne albipinna; assembly: GCA_028583405.1. Taxonomy (NCBI): domain Eukaryota; kingdom Metazoa; phylum Chordata; class Actinopteri; order Perciformes; family Artedidraconidae; genus Pogonophryne; species Pogonophryne albipinna. The sequence continues at coordinate 6,649 of JAPTMU010000078.1, forward strand.
ATAGACTGGAATAAAAAGCCAATAGACTGGAATAAAAAGCCAATAGACTGGAATAAAAAGCCAATAGAATGGAATAAAAAGCCAATAGACTGGAATAAAAAGCCAATAGACTGGGAAAAAAAGCCAATAGAATGGAATAAAAAGCCAATAGACTGGAATAAAAAGCCAATAGACTGGAATAAAAAGCCAATAGACTGGAATAAAAAGCCAATAGACTGGAATAAAAAGCCAATAGACTGGAATAAAAAGCCAATAGACTGGAATAAAAAGCCAATAGACTGGAATAAAAAGCCAATAGAATGGAATAAAAAGCCAATAGACTGGAATAAAAAGCCAATAGAATGGAATAAAAAGCCAATAGACTGGAATAAAAAGCCAATAGACTGGAATAAAAAAAAAGCCAATAGAATGGAATAAAAAGCCAATAGACTGGAATAAAAAGCCAATAGACTGGAATAAAAAGCCAATAGAATGGAATAAAAAGCCAATAGACTGGAATAAAAAGCCAATAGAATGGAATAAAAAGCCAATAGAATGGAATAAAAAGCCAATAGAATGGAATAAAAAGCCAATAGACTGGAATAAAAAGCCAATAGAATGGAATAAAAAGCCAATAGAATGGAATAAAAAGCCAATAGAATGGAATAAAAAGCCAATAGACTGGAATAAAAAGCCAATAGACTGGAATAAAAAGCCAATAGACTGGAATAAAAAGCCAATAGAATGGAATAAAAAGCCAATAGACTGGAATAAAAAGCCAATAGACTGGAATAAAAAGCCAATAGACTGGAATAAAAAGCCAATAGAATGGAATAAAAAGCCAATAGACTGGAATAAAAAGCCAATAGAATGGAATAAAAAGCCAATAGACTGGAATAAAAAGCCAATAGAATGGAATAAAAAGCCAATAGACTGGAATAAAAAGCCAATAGAATGGAATAAAAAGCCAATAGACTGGAATAAAAAGCCAATAGACTGGAATAAAAAGCCAATAGACTGGAATAAAAAGCCAATAGAATGGAATAAAAAGCCAATAGACTGGAATAAAAAGCCAATAGAATGGAATAAAAAGCCAATAGACTGGAATAAAAAGCCAATAGACTGGAATAAAAAGCCAATAGACTGGAATAAAAAGCCAATAGACTGGAATAAAAAGCCAATAGACTGGAATAAAAAGCCAATAGAATGGAATAAAAAGCCAATAGACTGGAATAAAAAGCCAATAGACTGGAATAAAAAGCCAATAGACTGGAATAAAAAGCCAATAGACTGGAATAAAAAGCCAATAGACTGGAATAAAAAGCCAATAGACTGGAATAAAAAGCCAATAGACTGGAATAAAAAGCCAATAGACTGGAATAAAAAGCCAATAGACTGGAATAAAAAGCCAATAGAATGGAATAAAAAGCCAATAGACTGGAATAAAAAGCCAATAGAATGGAATAAAAAGCCAATAGACTGGAATAAAAAGCCAATAGACTGGAATAAAAAAAAGCCAATAGAATGGAATAAAAAGCCAATAGACTGGAATAAAAAGCCAATAGACTGGAATAAAAAGCCAATAGAATGGAATAAAAAGCCAATAGACTGGAATAAAAAGCCAATAGAATGGAATAAAAAGCCAATAGAATGGAATAAAAAGCCAATAGACTGGAATAAAAAGCCAATAGAATGGAATAAAAAGCCAATAGAATGGAATAAAAAGCCAATAGACTGGAATAAAAAGCCAATAGAATGGAATAAAAAGCCAATAGACTGGAATAAAAAGCCAATAGACTGGAATAAAAAGCCAATAGACTGGAATAAAAAGCCAATAGACTGGAATAAAAAGCCAATAGACTGGAATAAAAAGCCAATAGAATGGAATGAAAAAGCCAATAGAATGGAATAAAAAGCCAATAGAATGGAATAAAAAGCCAATAGAATGGAATAAAAAGCCAATAGAATGGAATAAAAAGCCAATAGAATGGAATAAAAAGCCAATAGAATGGAATAAAAAGCCAATAGAATGGAATAAAAAGCCAATAGACTGGAATAAAAAGCCAATAGACTGGAATAAAAAGCCAATAGACTGGAATAAAAAGCCAATAGAATGGAATAAAAAGCCAATAGAATGGAATAAAAAGCCAATAGAATGGAATAAAAAGCCAATAGACTGGAATAAAAAGCCAATAGAATGGAATAAAAAGCCAATAGACTGGAATAAAAAGCCAATAGACTGGAATAAAAAGCCAATAGACTGGAATAAAAAGCCAATAGAATGGAATAAAAAGCCAATAGAATGGAATAAAAAGCCAATAGACTGGAATAAAAAGCCAATAGACTGGAATAAAAAGCCAATAGACTGGAATAAAAAAAAAAGCCAATAGAATGGAATAAAAAGCCAATAGACTGGAATAAAAAGCCAATAGAATGGAATAAAAAGCCAATAGAATGGAATAAAAAGCCAATAGACTGGAATAAAAAGCCAATAGAATGGAATAAAAAGCCAATAGACTGGAATAAAAAGCCAATAGACTGGAATAAAAAGCCAATAGACTGGAATAAAAAGCCAATAGAATGGAATAAAAAGCCAATAGACTGGAATAAAAAGCCAATAGAATGGAATAAAAAGCCAAGATTCTGGAATAAAAAGCCAATAGACTGGAATAAAAAGCCAATAGAATGGAATAAAAAGCCAATAGACTGGAATAAAAAGCCAATAGAATGGAATAAAAAGCCAATAGACTGGAATAAAAAGCCAATAGAATGGAATAAAAAGCCAAGATTCTGGAATAAAAAGCCAATAGACTGGAATAAAAAGCCAATAGACTGGAATAAAAAGCCAATAGACTGGAATAAAAAGCCAATAGACTGGAATGAAAAGCCAATAGACTGGAATAAAAAGCCAATAGACTGGAATAAAAAGCCAATAGACTGGAATAAAAAGCCAATAGACTGGAATAAAAAGCCAATAGAATGGAATAAAAAGCCAATAGACTGGAATAAAAAGCCAATAGACTGGTGCAGGAATGAGTCATGAAAGCTGGGAATGCATTTGATCACTTCCTGTCACCTGGTCTGAAGATCAGTGGTTTTCCGATATTGGTTGTTAACCTGAAATCTGGTCTGTGGTTGATATATCTCTGTGTATTATACAATAGAGAATAATGCAGCCATACTAATCAAATAGAGATATCTCTCAATAGGGTATATACGGGAGGCGTGTGGCGCAGTGGCATAGTGCGTTGGTGTTCGGATCAGGTTCAAACCCCACTGCAGTCAGCATGTCTTTGTGTCCCTGGGCAAGACACTTCACCCCAAAATGCAAACATGTAATGTAATACTCCTTTTCTTCCATTCCTTCGTGTAATGAGTCCTGAAGTCTTAATGGCTGAGTGGAAAATGATTAATCACTTCATCATTCAGTATATATTCCACTTAACCAAATTACACATGACTTGCACCTTGACACCTCACTATCCCCATCTAGGTTGTGCATTGAACTAAGCCGGAGTCTCTGCAGCATTTAAGAACAAAAGACATTTATTCTGTGTCTCTGTTTTTATCAGAGTAGCTCAGAACAAGCCGAGCCGACAGGGATGACCTGCTGCTTCACTGATGGCAGTAAAAAAGGCATCAAAAAGATCAATTTTCTATCTGCCAAGCCTTCAGAGTCACGTCAGCTCACAGTGGGAGTCGCTCCACACTGAGATCATCAAAACACCCAGAAAAAAGAAAAGGGATCAAAACCCAGCTTTCCTTTTCCCCATGGCGAGGAGATAAGAAAAGAGAAGAAGAAGAAGCAATGTGATCGGGTTTTTTCCGGCTCCACTGTCTGCACCATCCACTCTGAGAACGATGTGATGCACAGACTTTACGGTAACAGCAGGAGAAACTAAGTAGTAACGGGAAGCAAAGCCAAAAACTCAATCCTAATGCTTTTAGTAGCAGGTTCCTCGCTCAGATCACGTTGCTAAATATCTAAAAAGGGCTATTTGTATTGTTATTGTAAGTTGAATTACATTGCGGTGTACAGAAATATCTTAACGTGTGATAATGGATACTTTGGGCTGGATTTATATAACTTCCAAAGTCTAAAAAAAGGTACGAAACTAAAGCATTTGTTACAGGAAAACTTCTATTGAGAGAGTACATATTCTGCTGATGTTCAGGTTCATATAATGGCGCATTTCCACTCCGTTTTTTGGTTGCGTTTCCACTAGGCGTAGTTCCGGCTAGCGGGTACTATTTCACAGTTTTCTGGCCCAATAAAATCGAGGATCTTTCCGGGCCAACAACCGGGCTGAGTCGGCTAAACTAGAGAGAGAATCGCTGGCAAGGGGGCTACAACTACAACAAAATGAACATATTTGACCGTGATTTAATTTTAATACACGTTTCTAAATGATGCCGAAGTAACAACATACTGATACCGGTTAGTAAAAACCATGAATTAATGCTTTGACAAGTCTGCAGACAGACGGCAGGTGAAGACCCTTTTAAAATGCGTGTTTTCTGAATGGAGCTTGGCTAAGCTAACGCAGTATATGCTCCGTCCACACTCACAACAATGGCCTACAGACGTAAACAAACCAGCGACTGTATTCTCCATGACACAGACAGTCTGTGGTTTGTTGTGGTTTGTACTTGTTTAACTTCTGTGTAGTTTCTGAACAGATATGCGGAGCTGTGAGCTCTGAGTGCTAACAGCTAACGGCTGTGTTTTGTGGTTCGCATTGAAGATGACGTCACGGCTCCGCCTACACTGCGTTACTATAGTTACTGCCCCAGCTACTAAACTGTAATGGAAACGCAGCATAAAGTGAGCCTGGCCTACCAAGGCCTAACTATACCGTACTAAGCCGAGCGAGGCCCTGCAGTGGAAATGTGCCATAAGTGTCTCTACTGGGACGTGTCTCCATGCTTTCATGTTCAAAAAGCTCTTTATCTTTCTCATACTGCCTGTGCTACAGCACCTCCTTTCACCCTCTGTCTGAAACCAGAGCCCAGTCTGCTCTGATTGGCTAGCTGTACTATATTGTCATCGTCATATCGCACAAAAATCCCAATGTTTTCTTGTCAAACGGACATTCAAAAATACGTCATCATGTCACCACTCCATTTGATTAAGGTTCCCTGCTGGAAGGCACAGCAGTTAATGAGGCGTGACTCTGCCAGGAGGACAAAGGGCATTCCTTCAAAGTAGAATCTTAAAACATAGACAGAAACTTGATGAATGTTTGAGAGGGGAAGTGTTCTGCTGCTTCCTCTTTTGACTCCATGTCTCAGTCAGCAGATTGCCAAATGCCCCTCCAGGAAGAGATCTACAGACGCCTCAGGCATCTGGTGGTGTTTACGCAACACCACTCGAGTTTACTTGTGCTGAAGAAACACATCTGCCATGACTCCGTCTGTAGGAAAAAAATCTACCAACGAGGAAACGCTTGGAGTAAAACAAGGATCAGTTGTTTTTCTGCTGCTTTTAATTGAACTATTCAACTTTTATCCATGTATTTTTTCTTTAAATGCCATTTTCTTAATGTCTTTCATTTTTTGTAAAGCACTTTGAATTGCCTTGTGTTGAAAAGTGCTATATAAATAAACTTAAGCTAATTTAATTTCACAGTATAGACTTTTAAAGTACTGCAAATGGGAAGCTTATACTGGAACTGTATTTATATCAGTTCTGTTACCATGGCAACAAGAAATAAATTCTACTTATTTTCTGAGAAAACTGAGAAAAGTAACAATTCTGAGGACAAATGTCTAAATTCTGAAAAGTAAACAGTATGGTTTTTTGTGGGAAAATATAAAAATTCTGAGAAACATTTTTGTTTGGAAAAATTCTGTGAAAAAGTCGAAATTCAAAAAAAATTGAGACAAAAAAAGGCAAAATTCCATGAAATATATTATACCATCTTTTTCTGAGAAATCCTGAGAAAAAGTCAAAATTCTGAGAGATTAAAGTATGCTGTATTTTTATGAGAATTCTGAACAAATGTCAAAATCCTGAGAAAATGTAAAAATTATTTGAAAAAAAATGTTATTCTGGAAAAAATATCTAAATTCCAATAAATAAAGTCGACTTTATTTTGCTGAGAATTTGGAGAAAAAAGGTAAAATGCTGGGAAAAAAAGTCAAGATTCTGAAAAAAGTCCTGAAAAAACAATAATTTGACGGTTTCTGAGATTTCTTAGGGGCTCTCTCGGCTCTCTGATCCGCCTGTCGGGTGTTCTTTTCCCCATAATGACCACGTCGCTGCACATTATCCCGCTTATCACACGGTACTAAACAAACTAAGGAATCGACTCCCAATATTAATTGTAATAATTGTATTGACTTAAAAATTATCGTATTTCTTCCGCTAAGAAAAAAAAACTCCGTTCCACGACGCACCAACGACTAGAACTGCGACAACAACAACTTTACGGCAGCGCTGTCCAACTCTGTTCACAGTTTCTGATCCACTAACAAGTCCTTAAACTCTGCAGAGCTCATACCGTGTTCCTGTTAGTGTTCACTTCCTCTCTGCCTTCGTCTGGGGATTTATCTGACATCCAGCGCTCCGTCTTTTAACCTCTTTTCCTTTCTCTTTCTTAATCCTCGAAGGAAAATAGTCCAGCTTTTTGATTACAGATTTGAAAACATCGTTGCTTGTTTTAAAAGTAGTACAATTCATGATGTCAAACCTTGGAAAGTATCTAGATATCCCTGCCCTAATGCCAAAGGAACTGCACACTGAATATGTTTTGCCGTTTGATGTCTATGTCTGGACCGCTGCGTAAAAAGGAGGGTTTCTGCCCCGTTACTTCTCCGCTGTTTTCTTGTCCCAGTTTGAAAAGCAAAGTTTGCTTTTAGACCAAACTGTAAATCGACCGGACTTCTTTCTGCAGATGTGAGCGTCCTTAACAACGGACAATAAGTCCTTGACAGCGGTCGGTCTGTTCTGGATTAACAACGTGTGTCACGTGTTCTGAATTGACCAATCAGAATCGAGTATTCAACTAAGCCATGTAATAAAAAAATGAAAAAGTTCAAGTGTACATGAGCTTTGGAATATAACTGATAACACAACTATTGAATTGGAATCTTGCATCTAATATTAAACAGTCAGTATGAAAAACGTACTGTGATGTTCCAGTTAGAGACACATGAGCCGCTAATGTACTGCAGACTGAAGACATCGTGATGTACGTCATGTGACCACAGCTGCAGAGGAGTGACGTCCATCAGTCACTGAACCGTGTGATTACCATACAGCGTACGATTCATGGAGCTCTTATGCAGCTATACGAGTGAACATCTGAAGCTCTGGGATTTTAATCCAGGCTAAAAGAGCCATTGATTACCTCCAAAAAATGCTTATTCCGTTCACTTTGACTGAAAGTGTCAATGTCAAAATCCTGAGAAAATGATCATTCTGACGTTCTGAGAAAAATGCTTCATTATTCATATTATTATTGATGAATATAATTAATCCCTTTTCCTTTAACGCTGTTTATTTCCCCACTGTGGGACAAAAATGGGGCTCAGGATATTAATAACGTTCCCAACTGGCGGAAAACACATTGTTCCAAAAGGTATTAATCATTCTCATCCCAAATAAAGTTCTCCAGTGTGGGAAAATACTATTAACAAGTCTAGTAAAAGCCATCCATTACTGTTAAAATGGAAAACCTACCTCAGTGTTTCTGCTGTAAATGTATACAGATCAAACACAGGTGGATCAAAGTGAAAACTATTTATCCAAGTCTCCAACACGTGACGTTTTAATGGTGGAAAGTTGTGCAGAGGCTGATGACCGTGTATGGAAACGAGTCAGTGGAAACTGTGTCTCTGCTGCGGATCAACGAACAGAAACAGACGCTTATTCTCTGCCTCCAAACAAAAGCCAGCCTGGGTTCATTATAAAAGTATTCAAAGTATTCAACAGTATTCTTTATGATACTTACACGTTTAGTTCAGCAGTTCATATATTAACACCACTTTGATTTCTGAAGTAAAAAGCTGATGTTGGGCTATAAAGGAACTACAGCACGGTCACATGACTTCACGTCACCACCGCTAAGCTAAAGGTGGCTAATGTTGGGCTATAAAGGAACTACAGCACGGCCACATGACTTCATGTCACCACCGCTAAGCTAAAGGAGGCTAATGTTGGGCTATAAAGGAACTACAGCACGGTCACATGACTTCATGTCACCATCTCTAAGCTAAAGGTGGCTAATGTGGGGCTATAAAGGAACTACAGCACGGTCACATGACTTCATGTCACCATCTCTAAGCTAAAGGTGGCTAATGTTGGGCTACAAAGGAACTACAGCACGGTCACATGACTTCACGTCACCACCGCTAAGCTAAAGGAGGCTAATGTTGGGCTACAAAGGAACTACAGCACGGTCACATGACTTCACGTCACCACCGCTAAGCTAAAGGAGGCTAATGTTGGGCTATAAAGGAACTACAGCACGGTCACATGACTTCACGTCACCACCGCTAAGCTAAAGGATGCTAATGTTGGGCTATAAAGGAACTACAGCACGGTCACATGACTTCACGTCACCACCGCTAAGCTAAAGGATGCTAATGTTGGGCTATAAAGGAACTACAGCACGGTCACATGACTTCATGTCACCACCGCTAAGCTAAAGGCGGCTAATGTTGGGCTATAAAGGAACTACAGCACGGTCACATGACTTCATGTCACCACCGCTAAGCTAAAGGAGGCTAATGTTGGGCTATAAAGGAACTACAGCACGGTCACATGACTTCATGTCACCATCTCTAAGCTAAAGGAGGCTAATGTTGGGCTATAAAGGAACTACAGCACGGTCACATGACTTCACAGTGTTTGAATGTAAAATGAATGAGTGTGTAAACATATCCTCCTGTCAGTCAGCTGTTGTGTCCTGCCTGTGTGTGTGTGTGTGTGTGTGTGTGTGTGTGTGTGTGTGTGTGTGTGTGTGTGTGTGTGTGTGTGTGTACATTACTGTATATGTTAAACTCAGCTATTGTGACATGTGTGTGTTGTTCAGATGTGTACCTGTCTTTCCACATAAGTGTGTATCCGTGCAGACATCTGTGTGTGTGCTCCTCTCTGTGTGGAGGGAGTCATTGTAAATTGGAAGTGAGAACATGTTTGCACGTTATATCCACCCCTCAGGTGAAGACACAACTTTAGTTACTACACATGCATTTCAATAAGCGTCCTGACAAGTATAGAAGTAAAAACGTGTGTGTGTGTGTGTGTATCTAGCAGGGTGTGTGTGTGTGGGTGTGTGAGGACTGACTTAATTGAGCATGAGAGACAACAGATGACCTCTGGAGCTTCAGCGCGGCCGTCAATCAACATCTGCTTGCCTTAGGCTCAAGGACGACCACACACACACACACACACACACACACACACACACACACACACACACACACACACACACACACACACACACACACACACACACACACACACACACACACACACACACACACACACACACACACACACACACACACACACACACACACACACACACACACACACACACACACACACACACACACACACACACACACACACACACACACACACACACACACACACACACACACACACACACACACACACACACACACACACACACACACACACACACACACACATGCTCAGATTCACCTGTGCAGACACTCTCTACACTGACAGTCTTTATGGAGATCAGCTCAGGGTGTTTTCATGTCACTGGTTGAGGAATGTTACAGATGTGTAAATCTTAACTTCCTTTACCTGGATATAAAACAAGAAATAATATCTTAAAAAGGTACACAAATTAAACTAAAGTGTGCCAGCTTTAGTGTGGTTTGCAAACCACCTTGTCCTCAGTAATGAATAAAAAATAATTATAAAAAAAGAATATATGTATATATATAATAATGTCCAATAAATTAACTTAAAATATATATTTGAAATAAAAAAAAAATCAACATTTAAAATATATTTAATATAATATAATTAAAATATAAAAATTAATAGAAAACTCTTCTGGTAATGTAGTCTGTGTCTCACCAACCTGAAAGCTGAAGCCAGAGGAAAGTCTTAAATGTGTCAAACACGGTAAATACCATTAATTTTGGAGCATTTAAACTCTCAGGAGCGACAACAGTGAGTCTCAGACAGCATGAGCTTTAATTCATAAAAACAAAGCTTCACACTGTGGCCCCGCCCCTCTGTGGTTATAATGAAATGTATCCCCTCGATCTCATTGGTCTAAAGCTGTGTCACTCAGGCAGATCGAGGCAGCCGATTGGCCGGTGGGGACGATGGTTCAGAGAGAGAGATAAATGGATGCCGTCGTGCAGCAGGCTTGTTCACTGAGACACAGTTACTCTGTCACTGTCCAACACACACACACATTGGGGTACAGGCTGAGCACACACACACACACACACACACACACACACACACACACACACACACACACACACACACACACACACACACACACACACACACACACACACACACACACACACACACACACACACACACACACACACACACACACACACACACACACACACACACACACACACACACACACACACACACACACACACACACACACACACACACACACACACACACACACACACACACACACACACACACACACACACACACACACACACACACACACACACACACACACACACACACTGCCAAACGACATTAAAAAGCAGCCTCCTACCCGAATCGTTGTTCTCTGAATCCATCCTGATGCAGAAGAGGCGTGGACGGCCTGCTGCCAGGTGGACCTCCGTCTCTCTCTCTCTCTCAGTGTGTGTGTGTGTGTGTGTGTGTGTGTGTGTGTGTCCTCCCTCTCTCTCCCCCCTCACACACTGACGCTCTGAATGTCTGACCTTGCAGTGTTTGTGTTTCTCCTCGCTGACAGCAGATCTGCAGAGGAAGCTGCACGGTGGAAAAGCTTAAAAACCTCCTCAGTACCGACTCCACCGAGAGACCAGGGACACACACAACTATAGATACACACACACACAAGAGATATGACATGAGTGATAGGATAGTGTGTGTGTGTGTGTGTGTGTGTGTGTGTGTGTGTGTGTGTGTGTGTGTGTGTGTGTGTGTGTGTGTGTGTGGGGGCTTTAAGGTGTTTTAATCATCCTGATGGAGCGCAGATTTACTGAGAGAGAAGAGAATGTTGTTGAAGGACATAAGCATTCAAAAAGGTGCGTGTTGAAATTGCTAACAATTTAAGGAGGTAAGGCTGATTTTGGAAAGTGAGGATATTTTTTTAAACTGCAGATGTTCTTTGAGAATCATTTTGAAAATTGAGGACATTTATCAGAAGTGGGAACAGCTTTGTGAAGTCAGGACGTTTCTGAAAACTGACATCCGTTTTAAAGAAGGAACAATTTTAGATATAACTTTCAGACCATATTATACCCGCTTTCAGCTCTTTGTCTTTCTCATACTGCCTGTGCTGCAGCACCTCTTTTCACCCTCTGTCTGAAACCAGAGCCCAGTCTGCTCTGACACAGGGATTTTAGCCATGCACTAAAACTCATAGAACACACAACAGGAGAGGGAAAACCCCAAAAGGAGTGTTTATGCCTTACACAGCGTAATAGGCCGACTAACACCTACACCAGTATTAGATTTAGTCATGTCCTTTTCTTTTAAAATTGATGCCAGAAAACCAAATTTCTGTTCGTCAAAAACTGTATGTACTCCAGAAATATGAGTATCAAACGTCAGACGGCAGAGACAGCTTTGTTTTTACGGAGCTCCGACGTCGCATTGTTGTTGTTTACGTCAGGAGACGTCTTGTATACGGGCGTCATGTTCTCAAGATAATTGATATGTCTTTTAAACAGAGGTGGGAAGTATGGAGTACAAATACTTCGTTACTGTACTTAAGTACATGTTTCTGGTATCAGTACTTTACTCCACTACTTATTTTTCTGACGACTTTTTACTTTGACTTCTTACATGTTGAACTCAAATACCTGTACTTTCTACTTCTTACATGTTGAACACAAATACCTGTACTTTCTACTTCTTACATGTTGAACACAAATACCTGAACTTTCTACTTCTTACATGTTGAACACAAATACCTGTACTTTCTACTTCTCACATGTTGAACCCAAATACCTGTACTTTCTACTTCTTACATGTTGAACCCAAATACCTGTACTTTCTACTTCTTACATGTTGAACCCAAATACCTGTACTTTCTACTTCTTACATGTTGAACACAAATACCTGTACTTTCTACTTCTTACATGTTGAACACAAATACCTGAACTTTCTACTTCTTACATGTTGAACCCAAATACCTGAACTTTCTACTTCTTACATGTTGAACCCAAATACCTGTACTTTCTACTTCTTACATGTTGAACCCAAATACCTGTACTTTCTACTTCTTACATGTTGAACCCAAATACCTGTACTTTCTACTTCTTACATGTTGAACACAAATACCTGAACTTTCTACTTCTTACATGTTGAACACAAATACCTGTACTTTCTACTTCTTACATGTTGAACCCAAATACCTGTACTTTCTACTTCTTACATGTTGAACCCAAATACCTGTACTTTCTACTTCTTACATGTTGAACTCAAATACCTGTACTTTCTACTTCTTACATGTTGAACCCAAATACCTGTACTTTCTACTTCTTACATGTTGAACACAAATACATGTACTTTCTACTTCTTACATGTTGAACCCAAATTCCTGTACTTTTTACTTCTTACATGTTGAACACAAATACCTGTACTTTCTACTTCTTACATGTTGAACACAAATACCTGTACTTTTTACTTCTTACATGTTGAACCCAAATACCTGTACTTTCTACTTCTTACATGTTGAACCCAAATACCTGTACTTTCTAGTTCTTACATGTTGAACCCAAATACCTGTACTTTCTACTTCTCACATGTTGAACTCAAATACCTGTACTTTCTACTTCTCACATGTTGAACTCAAATACCTGTACTTTTTACTTCTTACATGTTGAACTCAAATACCTGTACTTTTTACTTCTTACATGTTGAACCCAAATACCTGTACTTTCTACTTCTCACATGTTGAACCCAAATACCTGTACTTTCTACTTCTCACATGTTGAACTCAAATACCTGTACTTTTTACTTCTTACATGTTGAACCCAAATACCTGTACTTTCTACTTCTTACATGTTGAACCCAAATACCTGTACTTTCTACTTCTTACATGTTGAACCCAAATACCTGTACTTTCTACTTCTTATATGTTGAACACAAATACCTGTACTTTCTACTTCTTACATGTTGAACACAAATACCTGAACTTTCTACTTCTTACATGTTGAACACAAATACCTGTACTTTCTACTTCTTACATGTTGAACCCAAATACCTGTACTTTCTACTTCTTACATGTTTAACCCAAATACCTGTACTTTCTACTTCTTACATGTTGAACCCAAATACCTGTACTTTCTACTTCTTACATGTTGAACCCAAATACCTGAACTTTCTACTTCTTACATGTTGAACCCAAATACCTGTACTTTCTACTTCTTACATGTTGAACCCAAATACCTGTACTTTCTACTTCTTACATGTTGAACACAAATACCTGTACTTTCTACTTCTTACATGTTGAACCCAAATACCTGTACTTTTTACATGTTGAACACAAATACCTGAACTTTCTACTTCTTACATGTTGAACACAAATACCTGAACTTTCTACTTCTTACATGTTGAACCCAAATACCTGTACTTTCTACTTCTTACATGTTGAACCCAAATACCTGAACTTTCTACTTCTTACATGTTGAACCCAAATACCTGTACTTTCTACTTCTTACATGTTGAACACAAATACCTGAACTTTCTACTTCTTACATGTTGAACACAAATACCTGTACTTTCTACTTCTTACATGTTGAACCCAAATACCTGTACTTTCTACTTCTTACATGTTGAACCCAAATACCTGTACTTTCTACTTCTTACATGTTGAACTCAAATACCTGTACTTTCTACTTCTTACATGTTGAACCCAAATACCTGTACTTTCTACTTCTTACATGTTGAACCCAAATACCTGTACTTTCTACTTCTTACATGTTGAACCCAAATACCTGTACTTTCTACTTCTTACATGTTGAACCCAAATACCTGTACTTTCTACTTCTTACATGTTGAACACAAATACCTGTACTTTATACTTCTCACATGTTGAACCCAAATACCTGTACTTTCTACTTCTCACATGTTGAACTCAAATACCTGTACTTTCTACTTCTCACATGTTGAACACAAATACCTGTACTTTCTACTTCTCACATGTTGAACCCAAATACCTGTACTTTCTACTTCTTACATGTTGAACCCAAATACCTGTACTTTCTACTTCTTACATGTTGAACTCAAATACCTGTACTTTTTACTTCTTACATGTTGAACCCAAATACCTGTACTTTCTACTTCTTACATGTTGAACCCAAATACCTGTACTTTCTACTTCTTACATGTTGAACACAAATACCTGAACTTTCTACTTCTTACATGTTGAACCCAAATACCTGTACTTTCTACTTCTTACATGTTTAACCCAAATACCTGTACTTTCTACTTCTTACATGTTGAACCCAAATACCTGTACTTTCTACTTCTTACATGTTGAACCCAAATACCTGTACTTTCTACTTCTTACATGTTGAACACAAATACCTGTACTTTCTACTTCTTACATGTTGAACCCAAATACCTGTACTTTTTACATGTTGAACACAAATACCTGAACTTTCTACTTCTTACATGTTGAACACAAATACCTGAACTTTCTACTTCTTACATGTTGAACCCAAATACCTGTACTTTCTACTTCTTACATGTTGAACACAAATACCTGAACTTTCTACTTCTTACATGTTGAACACAAATACCTGTACTTTCTACTTCTTACATGTTGAACCCAAATACCTGTACTTTCTACTTCTTACATGTTGAACCCAAATACCTGTACTTTCTACTTCTTACATGTTGAACACAAATACCTGAACTTTCTACTTCTTACATGTTGAACACAAATACCTGTACTTTCTACTTCTTACATGTTGAACACAAATACCTGTACTTTATACTTCTCACATGTTGAACCCAAATACCTGTACTTTCTACTTCTCACATGTTGAACTCAAATACCTGTACTTTCTACTTCTCACATGTTGAACACAAATACCTGTACTTTCTACTTCTCACATGTTGAACCCAAATACCTGTACTTTCTACTTCTTACATGTTGAACCCAAATACCTGTACTTTCTACTTCTTACATGTTGAACTCAAATACCTGTACTTTTTACTTCTTACATGTTGAACCCAAATACCTGTACTTTCTACTTCTTACATGTTGAACCCAAATACCTGTACTTTCTACTTCTTACATGTTGAACACAAATACCTGAACTTTCTACTTCTTACATGTTGAACCCAAATACCTGTACTTTCTACTTCTTACATGTTTAACCCAAATACCTGTACTTTCTACTTCTTACATGTTGAACCCAAATACCTGTACTTTCTACTTCTTACATGTTGAACCCAAATACCTGTACTTTCTACTTCTTACATGTTGAACACAAATACCTGTACTTTCTACTTCTTACATGTTGAACCCAAATACCTGTACTTTTTACATGTTGAACACAAATACCTGAACTTTCTACTTCTTACATGTTGAACACAAATACCTGAACTTTCTACTTCTTACATGTTGAACCCAAATACCTGTACTTTCTACTTCTTACATGTTGAACACAAATACCTGAACTTTCTACTTCTTACATGTTGAACACAAATACCTGTACTTTCTACTTCTTACATGTTGAACCCAAATACCTGTACTTTCTACTTCTTACATGTTGAACCCAAATACCTGTACTTTCTACTTTTTACATGTTGAACACAAATACCTGAACTTTCTACTTCTTACATGTTGAACACAAATACCTGAACTTTCTACTTCTTACATGTTGAACCCAAATACCTGTACTTTCTACTTCTTACATGTTGAACCCAAATACCTGAACTTTCTACTTCTTACATGTTGAACCCAAATACCTGTACTTTCTACTTCTTACATGTTGAACACAAATACCTGAACTTTCTACTTCTTACATGTTGAACACAAATACCTGTACTTTCTACTTCTTACATGTTGAACCCAAATACCTGTACTTTCTACTTCTTACATGTTGAACCCAAATACCTGTACTTTCTACTTCTTACATGTTGAACTCAAATACCTGTACTTTCTACTTCTTACATGTTGAACCCAAATACCTGTACTTTCTACTTCTTACATGTTGAACCCAAATACCTGTACTTTCTACTTCTTACATGTTGAACCCAAATACCTGTACTTTCTACTTCTTACATGTTGAACCCAAATACCTGTACTTTCTACTTCTTACATGTTGAACACAAATACCTGTACTTTATACTTCTCACATGTTGAACCCAAATACCTGTACTTTCTACTTCTCACATGTTGAACTCAAATACCTGTACTTTCTACTTCTCACATGTTGAACACAAATACCTGTACTTTCTACTTCTCACATGTTGAACCCAAATACCTGTACTTTCTACTTCTTACATGTTGAACCCAAATACCTGTACTTTCTACTTCTTACATGTTGAACTCAAATACCTGTACTTTTTACTTCTTACATGTTGAACCCAAATACCTGTACTTTCTACTTCTTACATGTTGAACCCAAATACCTGTACTTTCTACTTCTTACATGTTGAACACAAATACCTGAACTTTCTACTTCTTACATGTTGAACCCAAATACCTGTACTTTCTACTTCTTACATGTTTAACCCAAATACCTGTACTTTCTACTTCTTACATGTTGAACCCAAATACCTGTACTTTCTACTTCTTACATGTTGAACCCAAATACCTGTACTTTCTACTTCTTACATGTTGAACACAAATACCTGTACTTTCTACTTCTTACATGTTGAACCCAAATACCTGTACTTTTTACATGTTGAACACAAATACCTGAACTTTCTACTTCTTACATGTTGAACACAAATACCTGAACTTTCTACTTCTTACATGTTGAACCCAAATACCTGTACTTTCTACTTCTTACATGTTGAACACAAATACCTGAACTTTCTACTTCTTACATGTTGAACACAAATACCTGTACTTTCTACTTCTTACATGTTGAACCCAAATACCTGTACTTTCTACTTCTTACATGTTGAACCCAAATACCTGTACTTTCTACTTCTTACATGTTGAACACAAATACCTGAACTTTCTACTTCTTACATGTTGAACCCAAATACCTGTACTTTCTACTTCTTACATGTTGAACACAAATACCTGTACTTTATACTTCTCACATGTTGAACCCAAATACCTGTACTTTCTACTTCTCACATGTTGAACTCAAATACCTGTACTTTCTACTTCTCACATGTTGAACACAAATACCTGTACTTTCTACTTCTCACATGTTGAACCCAAATACCTGTACTTTCTACTTCTTACATGTTGAACCCAAATACCTGTACTTTCTACTTCTTACATGTTGAACTCAAATACCTGTACTTTTTACTTCTTACATGTTGAACCCAAATACCTGTACTTTCTACTTCTTACATGTTGAACCCAAATACCTGTACTTTCTACTTCTTACATGTTGAACACAAATACCTGAACTTTCTACTTCTTACATGTTGAACCCAAATACCTGTACTTTCTACTTCTTACATGTTTAACCCAAATACCTGTACTTTCTACTTCTTACATGTTGAACCCAAATACCTGTACTTTCTACTTCTTACATGTTGAACCCAAATACCTGTACTTTCTACTTCTTACATGTTGAACACAAATACCTGTACTTTCTACTTCTTACATGTTGAACCCAAATACCTGTACTTTTTACATGTTGAACACAAATACCTGAACTTTCTACTTCTTACATGTTGAACACAAATACCTGAACTTTCTACTTCTTACATGTTGAACCCAAATACCTGTACTTTCTACTTCTTACATGTTGAACACAAATACCTGAACTTTCTACTTCTTACATGTTGAACACAAATACCTGTACTTTCTACTTCTTACATGTTGAACCCAAATACCTGTACTTTCTACTTCTTACATGTTGAACCCAAATACCTGTACTTTCTACTTCTTACATGTTGAACACAAATACCTGAACTTTCTACTTCTTACATGTTGAACACAAATACCTGTACTTTCTACTTCTTACATGTTGAACCCAAATACCTGTACTTTCTACTTCTTACATGTTGAACCCAAATACCTGTACTTTCTACTTCTTACATGTTGAACTCAAATACCTGTACTTTCTACTTCTTACATGTTGAACCCAAATACCTGTACTTTCTACTTCTTACATGTTGAACCCAAATACCTGTACTTTCTACTTCTTACATGTTGAACACAAATACCTGTACTTTATACTTCTCACATGTTGAACCCAAATACCTGTACTTTCTACTTCTCACATGTTGAACTCAAATACCTGTACTTTCTACTTCTTACATGTTGAACACAAATACCTGAACTTTCTACTTCTTACATGTTGAACACAAATACCTGTACTTTCTACTTCTTACATGTTGAACCCAAATACCTGTACTTTCTACTTCTTACATGTTGAACCCAAATACCTGTACTTTCTACTTCTTACATGTTGAACTCAAATACCTGTACTTTCTACTTCTTACATGTTGAACCCAAATACCTGTACTTTCTACTTCTTACATGTTGAACCCAAATACCTGTACTTTCTACTTCTTACATGTTGAACACAAATACCTGTACTTTATACTTCTCACATGTTGAACCCAAATACCTGTACTTTCTACTTCTCACATGTTGAACTCAAATACCTGTACTTTCTACTTCTCACATGTTGAACACAAATACCTGTACTTTCTACTTCTCACATGTTGAACCCAAATACCTGTACTTTCTACTTCTTACATGTTGAACCCAAATACCTGTACTTTCTACTTCTTACATGTTGAACACAAATACCTGAACTTTCTACTTCTTACATGTTGAACACAAATACCTGTACTTTCTACTTCTTACATGTTGAATCCAAATACCTGTACTTTCTACTTCTTACATGTTTAACCCAAATACCTGTACTTTCTACTTCTTACATGTTGAACCCACATACCTGTACTTTCTACTTCTTACATGTTGAACCCAAATACCTGTACTTTCTACTTCTTACATGTTGAACCCAAATACCTGTACTTTATACTTCTTACATGTTGAACCCAAATACCTGTACTTTATACTTCTCACATGTTGAACCCAAATACCTGTACTTTCTACTTCTTACATGTTGAACCCAAATACCTGTACTTTCTACTTCTTACATGTTGAACTCAAATACCTGTACTTTCTACTTCTTACATGTTGAACCCAAATACCTGTACTTTATACTTCTCACATGTTGAACCCAAATACCTGTACTTTCTACTTCTCACATGTTGAACTCAAATACCTGTACTTTCTACTTCTCACATGTTGAACACAAATACCTGTACTTTCTACTTCTTACATGTTGAACTCAAATACCTGTACTTTCTACTTCTTACATGTTGAACCCAAATACCTGTACTTTCTACTTCTTACATGTTGAACTCAAATACCTGTACTTTCTACTTCTCACATGTTGAACACAAATACCTGTACTTTCTACTTCTTACATGTTGAACCCAAATACCTGTACTTTCTACTTCTTACATGTTGAACCCAAATACCTGTACTTTCTACTTCTTACATGTTGAACTCAAATACCTGTACTTTCTACTTCTTACATGTTGAACCCAAATACCTGTACTTTCTACTTCTTACATGTTGAACCCAAATACCTGTACTTTCTACTTCTCTCATTTCCCAAACAGCTGGTTCCTTTAGTCTGAATGTGTGTTTGGTGGCGTGATCATTATTCTTTAGAGTCATTGCGTGCCTATTGATTTGAACACGATCCGTGTATCCATCATTTCCTGGTCTTCTCTAAAGAAGAGGGACCAATGGAAACGTTGTCATGTTGCCGTTGTTCAGCATGGAAACATTCATTAGCTAACAATGACATTATTGTTCTATTAATATAAAGGGAGGTCAGGTACTCTTTAAAACAGCTGTTAGTTATGGGTACTTTTTACTGAAGTACACTTCAAAGCCTCTTTACTTTGACTTGAGTAAAGAAGTTTAGTCAGTACTTCTACTTTCACCAGAGTACGTTTAAACACGAGTATCTGTACTTCTACTTGAGTAAAGGATGTGTGTACTTTAACATCTCTGCTTATAAACAAGATCAGCGCCACAGGACTCATACTGTATGTTTCTAGAAGAACCCCCGGTGTAGTTTGTTAAGCAATTCACTTCTTAACCTAGGGTCCCTGTACCCAGGACATATTTCAATGAACGACTCCCACCCTTTGCAAAGCCAACTTCTCTATTATGGTTGAACGTTGTTGGTCCTACGAAGCTTCCTCATGCAGGTGTGCAAGGTCAGTGTGTTCAGACATTCTTTCCACAGACCTCACGTCCAAAAAAGGACTGAAGAGGGATCGCACCGTGAGTTTCCAACATGTTTATCTACTGCATAACAAAAGGATATCTTGTTCCAGTCGTCCAGGTTCTGTTTTATCCTCAGCACTATGCTCAGTGTTTCAATGAGACTTCTAGGGTTAAAGATGTCGGTATTTTCATCAAAATCGGATGTTTTGTACATAAATATTTCAGCTTGACCTAGCAACAACCACTGACCACATGCTGGACGTATGTATTTGAGAAACTAGTCCGATAAAGACGTTTCATCTTGTTTACCAGTGAGCCGAAAGCTATGTTGTTCCAGTTCCTCTAATTCATGATCCTTTGCACTTAAACACTTTGTTGTTATGTCCCATAGAGGCATGGTTTAATCCAATAGGAAAGAGGTAGGAAGTTGAGATGTATTTAGACACTTTGACAGACTGCTAAAGAACCAACGCCCTAACCCAAACCCTAAGTGTGTAGAAGAAGACATAAACCTTCCTATATATCAGATTCAAGGACTTTCAAGGCCCAATCCTCTCAAAATCAACGATCCATCATGGCATGGTTTGAGCTGTATCTATAGGTGTTTATTTTGTTTACCAGTCTACCATAATACTGTTGTTGTTGATTGATGTATTTAGACACTTTGACAACAAACTGCTAAACCTTCCTAAATATCAGATTCAAGGACTTTCCAGGCCCAACTCCCTCAAATCAACGATCCATCATGGCATGGTTTGAGCTGTATCTTTCGGTGTTTATTTTTGTTTACCAGTCTACCATAATGCTGTTGTTCCAGTTCCTCTAATTCACGCAGTGTGCTTATAAAAACACTTTGTTGTGATGTTCCTGCACATAAAGGCGTGTTTTAATCCAACATGCACTGATTTGCACAATAGGAAAGAGGTAGGAAGTTGAGATGTATTTAGACACTTTGACAACAGACTGCTAAAGAACCAACGCCCTAACCCAAACCCTAAGTGTGTAAAAAAAGAAATAAACCTTCCTAAATATCAGATTCAAGGACTTTCAAGGCCCAATCCTCTCAGATTCAACGATCCATCATGGCATGGTTTGAGATGTGTCTATAGGTTTATTTTGTTTACCAGTCTACCATAAAGCTTTTGTTGTTGATTGATGTATTTAGACACTTTGACAACAAACTGCTAAACCGTCCTAAATATCAGATTCAAGGACTTTCCAGGCCCAATTCCCTCAAAATCAACGATCCATCATGGCATGGTTTGAGCTGTATTTTGTTAACCAGTGAGCCATACAGCTGTTGTTCCAGTTCCTCTAATGTATGCAGTGTGCTTATAAACACTTTGTTGTGATGTTCCTGCACATAAAGGCGTGTTTTAATCCAACATGCAGTGATTTGTAGAACAGGGGAGACGAACAGGAAGGTATCGACTGAAGTAAACCAGTTATTTCCTGCTCATTTCACAACCCGATATCTCTGCACCGACACCTGTCTGATGTCGATAGAGAAAAGAGAAAACATCCGACTACAGAACACACCACAGGATGAGAAATAAAATGCTAAATCCTTCAAAAGTGCAGCGAAGCCGAGCGCCACAAGAAGATAAAAGCTTCCCTCTCTGCAAAGACGAAGAGTCGGAGGAAACAGAAGGCGCAGCGGCTTTGAAGTTATATTTAGGCCAAATCCTCCTTTGCAGAACAAACCGTCTTCACTGAGCACACACACACACACACAATCAGCCGGCGGAGCATCAAAACAACGCTTTGATTCCTCCATGCATCCCAAATACTGCTGCTCCACCTGGGACACAGATGCATGCTGGGTAACTCATTGGATTCAACTTTAAAAAAGGAGTGAAATGGGGAAGCCTCGCTGCAGGAGGTACAGACGCATTTAGATCCACAACAAATTGCTAATGTACAGCTCCCTAAGAGTGTGAAATAAACAGTATCAAATTCAAGGACTTTTCAAGGACTTTCCAGGGCGAATATCTTCAAATTCAGCTCAACAGAACATCGTTTGAGATTAGTATTAAGGTTAATTTCCTGAGCTCCAGAAGGGAGACAAATATGCAGACAGCAGAAAGTGGGAAATTGGTTACGTGACAATTCTCCATTAAGAATAAAAAATATATAAAACGTTTAACAAATGTCTAAATGAGACGACTAAATGTCATCCTGCCCAACATTAGCCACCTTTAGCTTAGCGGTGGTGACGTGAAGTCATGTGACCGTGCTGTAGTTCCTTTATAGCCCAACATTAGCCACCTTTAGCTTAGCGGTGGTGACGTGAAGTCATGTGACCGTGCTGTAGTTCCTTTATAGCCCAACATTAGCCGCCTTTAGCTTAGCGGTGGTGACGTGAAGTCATGTGACCGTGCTGTAGTTCCTTTATAGCCCAACATTAGCCCCCTTTAGCTTAGCGGTGGTGACGTGAAGTCATGTGACCGTGCTGTAGTTCCTTTATAGCCCAACATTAGCCACCTTTAGCTTAGCGGTGGTGACGTGAAGTCATGTGACCGTGCTGTAGTTCCTTTATAGCCCAGTATTAGCTTTTCACTTCAGAAATCACGTGGTGTTAATATGTGGAGATTGTTCTGGTGTCTGCAACTTGAAGGACTCTGCTGCAATTACAGAGCAGACCGAGGTCTGCTCTGTAATTACTCCCAATAAACTGCTGATTACATTAGCGGTAATGTGACACTTTCACCATCGATCTCTGAGAGTGTGTGTGTGTGTGTGTGTGTGTGTGTGTGTGTGTGTGTGTGTGTGTGTGTGTGTGTGTGTGTGTGTGTGTGTGTGTGTGTGTGTGTGTGTGTGTGTGTGTGTGTGACGTAGGAATCTTTATGGTGTTGCTGGTTGGAAAAGTCTGGAAAATGCAGGGCGTTTTTGTCCAGCTGAGTCTTTGAGCTATCATCACAACTAAGGCTTGGAGATATATTTAATTCATTGAAATAGTTGTTTTTGTGCAGTATCAAATGCTGACATCAATTTTAAGTAGGTACAAATGTATCTGCTAAACATAAAAGGGAAAGACGAAAAAGTGCAGGTCTCCCTTGAAAAAGAGATCGATGATCTCAATGGGATAATCTGGTTAAATAAAGGTTTGCAATTAAATTAAATGAAGTAATTCACAATATTGTCCCACTGATGAAGTGGCACTTAAAAACGTTTTTATGACACAATTCGCAACCATGCTTCACTAAATTGGTAATAAATACTATTAGGTTTAATGCAACATTTGGTGCAATAGCTTTGGGTTATTGTTGGGAATTTAGTGTGTTTTTTTACAAAGAAAACGAACATATAAAGTCCACTCAGAGTTAAATTAAAACAGTTTGACGAGACGGAGAGAGGAACATGATTTGTGCTGCTATTAATAATACACACTGAGTTCCTCTCCGTGTGTGTGTGTGTGTGTGTGTGTGTGTGTGTGTGTGTGTGTGTGTGTGTGTGTGTGTGTGTGTGTGTGTGTGTGTGTGTGTGTGTGTGTGTGTGTGTGTCTCACTCCTGGGTCTGTTGTGGCCTGCAGGCTCTCATTACCCTCAAAGTGTTAACCACCTCAATTAAGTCATTATGGAGGACAGACCCTCCGTCACTCAGTCTCCTGCAGCTGAACCAACACTCAGATACATGGAGGATGGAAAGATGCATGCTGGGAAATACTGTCTGGCTATTTTACTTCTGCAATAATCCAAAGTTAGGCTACAAAGGAACTACAGCACGGTCACATGACTTCACGTCACCACCGCTAAGCTAAAGGCGGCTAATGTTGGGCTATAAAGGAACTACAGCACGGTCACATGACTTCACGTCACCACCGCTAAGCTAAAGGCGGCTAATGTTGGGCTATAAAGGAACTACAGCACGGTCACATGACTTCACGTCACCACCGCTAAGCTAAAGGCGGCTAATGTTGGGCTATAAAGGAACTACAGCACGGTCACATGACTTCACGTCACCACCGCTAAGCTAAAGGCGGCTAATGTTGGGCTATAAAGGAACTACAGCACGGTCACATGACTTCACGTCACCACCGCTAAGCTAAAGGAGGCTAATGTTGGGCTATAAAGGAACTACAGCACGGTCACATGACTTCAAGTCACCACCGCTAAGCTAAAGGCGGCTAATGTTGGGCTATAAAGGAACTACAGCACGGTCACATGACTTCACGTCACCACCGCTAAGCTAAAGGAGGCTAATGTTGGGCTATAAAGGAACTACAGCACGGTCACATGACTTCACGTCACCACCGCTAAGCTAAAGGAGGCTAATGTTGGGCTATAAAGGAACTACAGCACGGTCACATGACTTCACGTCACCACCGCTAAGCTAAAGGCGGCTAATGTTGGGTGTGATGATGTTTAGTGGTCTCATTTAGACTCTCTCCTCAGCTTCTGTTGAACACAGACTTTATTTCAGGATAACAACCAAAAACCTGCAGCACTAGGGCTGAACGATTAATCGATTTTAAATCGAAATCGCGATTTTAAATTATGTGATTATCAAATCGCAAAGCCTGCGATTTTTTTTAACATTTTTTTTTGTTTACAATTTTTTTTTTTTTTTCTTCTTGTGTGTCAGTCATCCACACCAATCAGAAGTGCTGTGCTCCACATGTACCAGCCATTGTTAACCAATCAGAAGTGGCCCATGATAGAAGGTGATGGACAGATTGATCCAATCACCTGCCAAGTATCTTTGAAATACTTTTCCAAATGGCTTCCAATGGAGCTTTAGATGGTTTCTGAGTCAGGTTAGTACTGCTCCATCACATGTTTCTATTACAGGGAGAATCTTAAACTGAAGCTCGACTTTAAAGCAACCCAACGGAAGTTTCATGTAAGTTTAGTTCTTTCACTCGTAGCTCGGGCTGCGAGGGTGCTAGAGACGGGAGTACGTTGATGCGACCTTCCTAGCCGGAGATATGGCCGCATTTTACAATAAACTTCCGTTGGGTCGCTTAAAAACAAATATTGCAATTCGAATCGCAATATTTGTCAGAAAAATCGTGCAGCCCTATGCAGCACTAATCAATGATTCGATCATACAGTCAACACTAACTCCTCTGTTGTTGACAAAAACTAGAGCAGGAAACTAACTCCAATGAGATTCCAAGAATGTGTGCGAGTAGTTATTTAAAGTGAGATGACTATAGTTATGTTAATCCTTAGCACATGGTACAGTCAGGGCCTCACACACTACACTGTGCGTGTGTGTGTGTGTGACACAACAGCTGCTGTGTTGACATGTTGGATATATAACTAATATTTAAATGTGAAAGTGCACACACACACACACACACACACACACACACACACACACACACACACACACACACACACACACACACACTTTTGCCAGCCTGTGTTGTACATTATATTACTGATAATGTACGGTTTAATGTGTATTGCTCCTTTAATATGACTGGATCTAAACATTGGGTTTTCTATAAGGAAAGTATTTTAAAAGTCAATCTTTCAAAGCCAATCAACTTCATTTCAATTTTGGAAACACAAAATGATGATTGTTATTCAAAAAAAATTGTTAAAACTAAGGAGCAACAAGAGGGAGGAGTGCTGCTTTGCTGCAATGCATGTAGGGAAATGAGAGATTGATGATTATAATATGTTTGATAATCATCTGTATATTTTACAACCTGTTAGTCGTGATATTTCCTACAGTTTATGATGACTCTCATTCGGCCACACCTGAGTTCACCTGTCTCCAGGGAACCTGACAGCAGGGACAACAAAGCCCTGACCTTCCCTCTGTTTACACATAATGGAAGTGTTTGATGACAACAGCAAAAAGAATTCTGCTGAGGCATGTGTTCAGAGTACACAACATCACAGACACACCTGAACGCAGCACGACATCCGGTTAGTCCCGTTGATGCCACTAATAATCATATTTATCACCGACTGAGTCACAAATTACTTTATTGCTTTAATTGTTGTCTGTAAACTGTCAGAAAGGGTGATGGGCCTGAAATGATGCCCTAATAAACATATAATGTCCAATTCATATACAACTTAAAAAGCAGAACTGTACCTTCAGTATCAGAAATTGGCTCCAGTTGATATAAGTACACGAGCAGTGACAGTGAACGCATCACTGCACTCTGTTTTTCAACCTCAACTGTTCTAGAAATTAGACAAAACCATGACATTAAACGCACCACGTGCACATTGAAGTGTTGGGTTATTTCTCCAACAACATGACAATGTCCAACAAACACACAGTGGCATTGAACGCATCATTGCACTGTTTTCAAACTTTAACCCTGATGTCAGCATTTCCAAAACCGTGACAGTAAACGCAGCACATGCACATTGAAGTGTAGGATTATTTCTCCAACATGACAATGTCCAACAAACACACAGTGGCAATGAACGCATCATTGCACTGTTTTAAAACTGCTTTAAAAAAAATAGCAAAACTATGACAGTAAACGCACCATCCATACTGATATCTAGGGTTATTTATCATGTCAACACCCACACTGTCAGTTTTTCACACACACAACTACACAAACACACACACACTGTCAGTATCTCACACACACAATGACAGTGAACACATCACTGCACTCATTTGAACTTTGACTGTTTCAAAAGATAGCCACAACAGTGCCGGTGAACCACATGCCCACTGATGAGTCGAGGTATTTCTCCAACATGTCAACACACACACAGTGACATAGAACGCATTTTTAACTTTAACTGCTTTAGTTATTAGCCAGAACAGTGACATGAAACGCACCACATGCACACTGATGTGTATGGTTATTTATCCACGATTCACACACACTCAAACAGTGACAGTGAACACAACATTGGACTTTTTTTCAAACTTTAACCCTCACATCAGCTCTTCAAATGTGCGAAAAACGTGACAGTAAACGCACCACATCCACATCAAATGTAATGGTATTTCTCCAACACACACTGTCAATGTCACACACCTTCACACAAACACACACACACACACACACACACTCTCTCTCTTACCGGCTGGCATCCTGGTGCTAATGTCTGGTCTTCTGGTCAGTTGTCCTCCATGCAGCTCCCCCTGCTCTCTCTTCACCTGGAGTCGGAATAAAGACTCTTTAACATCAGAAATCCCCCCTTAAACAGCCGCTTTAGGTCACCACACACACACACAGAGATATACATCGGAATTAGCATCAGCACTGTAAACACTGCAGGAGTTAGCATCTGAAGCTAACACCTTTCTAACGTCCGGAAACACTGCGGTGCGTTCAGGGGACGTTAAAGAGACATTTAAATGCACATTTTGAAGGGTGACATGCACATACCTGCAGGTAAACACAGCAGCAGCAGGAGGATTAACTGGTTACTTACTGCAGAGCCTCCTGCTTTACGGTCACACACACACGCACGCACACGCACACACACACAACGCGGAAGTGAAGCAGGAACTCCCCTTGCGGTGCTGCCTTCATGGACCGCCGGCTAATTATAGCAGGTGTGCTAATGTGGTGCAGCTTATTACTGTATAAAGGTGAGGTGTTAGTGAGGAGGAAATGCACACATATATATATATATGCATACACTTTTGTTAGACAGACAGACAGACAGGCAGACAGACAGACAGACAGACACACAGACAGACACACAGACAGACAGACAGGCAGGCAGACAGACAGGCAGACAGACAGACAGGCAGACAGACAGACAGACAGACAGACAGACAGGCAGACAGACACACAGACACACAGACAGACAGACAGACAGACATACAGACAGACAGACAGACACACAGACATACAGACAGACAGACAGACACACAGACAGACAGACACACAGACACACATTACATTTTTTAGCCTCTATAAATTAATATCTTTGTAAAATGGGGCATCTTTATTCTATTTTAATATTTTATTGTTTTCATTAATCTATGTTTTTGTCAGAAAAAATTAATATTCTTCTCATACCAAACCATAAACCCAGCTCTGAGGGTTCTGTTGTAGTTCGATGGGTTCATCTCACCAGAACCTCCTCTCAGTTCAGAACCTGGAGCTCAATCTGTCCGGACTCATGACGTATGTAATGTAATTGTTTTGTATCAAATCAAATCAAAATGTACTATAGCCCCAAATCACAAGAAATGCCTCAAAGGGCTGTACAAAGCAAACAAAAACTAAGGCTGGAGCCACACGGAGACGAGAACGAACCGAATTCAATATCAAAAAAGTCTTCCGTCCACACGGATCGGCTCAAGAAATGTGTCCGTCCACACGAGACCACTCGACCCGCTGGAGACGCTGTAGTACATATGCCGGGCCTGTAAGTGGCGCTGTACTTCCGCCACGAAATACACCAAAAGCAGCGAAGAAGACCCCCGAGCATGGTTGCCATGGTTGCCCTTCTCTTTATTCTCCGCGGTGGATTTAGCAACATGTAGTTCATGTAGTTCTCCATGTCCACTTGTTGCTGATGGTTGTGGTCGAGGAGCTTAAGATTTTGCACTAACATCTGTAGCATGGTCAGTAGCATGGTCAGTAGCTACTGACCATGCTACTGACCATGCTATTGACCATGCTACAGACCATGCTACTGACCATGCTACTGACCATGCTACAGACCATGCTACTGACCATGCTACTGACCATGCTACAGACCATGCTACAGACCATGCTACTGACCATGCTACAGACCATGCTACTGACCATGCTACAGACCATGCTACTGACCATGCTACTGACCATGCTACAGACCATGCTACTGACCATGCTACTGACCATGCTACAGACCATGCTACAGACCATGCTACTGACCATGCTACTGACCATGCTACTGACCATGCTACAGACCATGCTACTGACCATGCTACAGACCATGCTACTGACCATGCTACAGACCATGCTACAGACCATGCAACTGACCATGCTACTGACCATGCTACTGACCATGCTACAGACCATGCTACTGACCATGCTACAGACCATGCTACTGACCATGCTACTGACCATGCTACAGACCATGCTACAGACCATGCTACTGACCATGCTACTGACCATGCTACTGACCATGCTACTACAACAGTGAGCAGCAGAGGCGGAACTATTGCGTCATCGTTATCAGGAAATGATCGTATAGGGCGTACACACGGAGCCGTTTGGCCCCCCAGTGTTGCGTCCGCAGATCTACCCACCTTGGCACCCGTTATCGTTATCTGCGTTTCCCTGTCGGCCTCGTGTGGCCGAACCGTCTGTAAGATAGAGAACTGTAGCGGATTCGACCCGTTTCGTCTCCGTGTGGCTGCAGCCTAAATACAAACGTCATAGCATAACAATGATAAAAACATTATACAGCATTATACATCAACATAAGTATTGCCATGTGATAAACGCATGTGTCTGAAGTGATGCTAATGTTGAATGTGTGTATGTGAATGCAGTAATCTTTCGAAAACACCCTGTTGAATACTTATGAGAGAGGCCCTGTTGTGCTTTCCCCTCTCCTGGAGTGAGTTCTATAGGTTTTAGTGCATGTCAATGGTCTGAAAAGGCTCAAATCCCTGTGTTCCCTCATTACACAGTTAGGGTATGAAGGAAACCAAAGGCACGGCACAGGAGAATGTGCTGAGGGGGAAATGTGTGTGAAAGTTTGCTGCTTGTGCTTTTTAAGCTCTTAAGGACTTTGGAGCTGATTAAAGGCTTTGAGCTCACAGATGGTCTGCTCCAGAGAAATCACAGACAGCAGCCACCACCACAAATACTTTAAAGAATAGAGCCTGTGTATTTAATTATTCATTTAATTATTTTGTTTTAGTCAATGTATTGAACATGTTAAAAAGAAAACAAGCAATAATGATAACAATAACAAAGAGAAGCAAAAATAAAAAAACGTTAATGGCATGAAAATACAAAATCAATTCTGAAATAGTTTCCGTCATGTTCAAAAGGAGCAAGAAGAAGCTTAAAAACGTTTCTGGTGCTACTCTAGCAAACAATGCTCATTAAATGAAAGTGCAGGTCATCGTCTTCAGCATCCGTGATATTTGATTTATTGTTTTAAATAAATCATTCCTTTGTACAAAACAAACACAAACAAATAACTTTGACAGGTAAACCAAAACCGTCAAGGACAAGAAATAACCACCAAGGTCCTTCTTATAACATTCGGGATTTAGTTTCACGTACTTCAATTACTCTGATGCAGTGACATGGTATACAAGTGTGGCAGTGGAGGGTCAGCATGTCGTCATTACTGAGCAAACATCAACAGATTAAGCACTGAAAAACACTTTACTGTCAACTGAGACGAAGGGGGAGTGTGCGGGAGAGACACTCCCTCTGGAGGGAACACAGGGATTTGAGCCATTTATGGCGCATTTCCACTACAGCGCGGAGCGCGGTTTAAGCATGCCGTGCCTGGCCCGTTTTTGGTTGCGTTTCCACTTGGCGTAGTTCCAGCTAGCGGGTACTATTTCACAGTTTTTCTGGCCCAATAAAATCGAGGTTCTTCCCGGGCCAACAACCGGGCTGAGTCGGGCTGAGCATGCTAAACTAGAGAGAGAATCGCTGGCAAGGGGGCTACAACTACAACAAAATGAACATATTTTACCGTGATTTAATTGTAATACACGTTTCTAAATGATGCCGAAGTAACAACATACTGATACCGGTTAGTAAAAACCATGAATTAATGCTTTGACAAGTCTGCAGACAGACGGCAGGCGAAAAACCTTTTAAAATGCGTGTTTTCTGAATGGAGATCGGCTAAGCTAACGCAGTACATGCTCCGACCGTCCACACTCACAACAACGGCCTACAGACGTAAACAAACCAGCGACTGTATTCTCCATGACACAGGCAGTCTGTGGTTTGTACTTGTTTCACTTCTGTCTAGTTTCTGAACAGATATGAGGAGCTGTGAGCTCTGAGGGCTAACAGCTAACGGCTGTGTTGTTTTTCTGGGGCTCTCATTGAAGATGAAGTCACGGCTCTGCCTACACTGCGTTACTATAGTTACTGCCCCAGCTACTAAACTGTAATGGAAACGCAGCATAAAGTGAGCCTGGCCTACCAAGGCCTAACTATACCGTACTAAGCCGAGCGAGGCCCTGCAGTGGAAATGCGCCATTAGATGCACTAAAACCATAGAACACACTACAGGCAAGAGAAAACCCAAAAAAAACACAACAGGGTCTCTTTAATGAGTATTAAACAGGGTGTTTTGGAACGATTACTGCATTAACATACACAACAAATTATTAAATATACTCTCCTTTAAAGCCGCCAGACTCCATTGACGGAAAAAGTAAAAAAAATAGTCTGTCAGTCTTTCCACTCTTACACACACACACACACACACACACACACACACACACACACACACACACACACACACACACACACACACACACACACACACACACACACACACACACACACACACACACACACACACACACACACACACACCTGCAGAGGTGGGAAGTAGTGGAGTACAAATACTTCGTTACTGTACCTAAGTAAATGTTTCTGGTATCAGTACTTTACTCCACTACTTATTTTTCTGGCCTGATCACCCATACCCGTGCACAGGCGAGTAAAAGTGTTCCTGATGTCCCATTGTCTGATCCTGTGAATGTGCCGGTGCTTCCAGATAAAGCTGTGTCTGAGGAGAAGCCAGAAACTGTGGCTTCCCCTCGTGAGGATGTCTTGACATTTGACACTGACATTTGTTTTACACTGGGTTATAAGAAAGCCACTTATAATTATTACCAAATTCCATTCTGGTCTGTGTTGCTTCCCTTTGGTTCCCCTAGCCCAGTAGGGAACGTAACAAACCCAATACCTGTACTTTCTACTTCTTACATGTTGAACTCAAATACCTGTACTTTCTACTTCTTACATGTTGAACACAAATACCTGTACTTTCTACTTCTTACATGTTGAACACAAATACCTGTACTTTCTACTTCTTACATGTTGAACACAAATACCTGTACTTTCTACTTCTTACATGTTGAACACAAATACCTGAACTTTCTACTTCTTACATGTTGAACTCAAATACCTGTACTTTCTACTTCTTACATGTTGAACACAAATACCTGTACTTTCTACTTCTTACATGTTGAACACAAATACCTGTACTTTCTACTTCTTACATGTTGAACACAAATACCTGTACTTTCAACTTCTTACATGTTGAACTCAAATACCTGTACTTTCTACTTCTTACATGTTGAACTCAAATACCTGTACTTTCTACTTCTTACATGTTGAACTCAAATACCTGTACTTTCTACTTCTTACATGTTGAACCCAAATACCTGTACTTTCTACTTCTTACATGTTGAACCCAAATACCTGTACTTTCTACTTCTTACATGTTGAACCCAAATACCTGTACTTTCTACTTCTTACATGTTGAACCCAAATACCTGTACTTTCTACTTCTTACATGTTGAACACAAATACCTGTACTTTCTACTTCTTACATGTTGAACACAAATACCTGTACTTTCTACTTCTTACATGTTGAACACAAATACCTGTACTTTCTACTTCTTACATGTTGAACTCAAATACCTGTACTTTCTACTTCTTACATGTTGAACTCAAATACCTGTACTTTCTACTTCTTACATGTTGAACTCAAATACCTGTACTTTCTACTTCTTACATGTTGAACCCAAATACCTGTACTTTCTACTTCTTACATGTTGAACTCAAATACCTGTACTTTCTACTTCTTACATGTTGAACTCAAATACCTGTACTTTCTACTTCTTACATGTTGAACACAAATACCTGTACTTTCTACTTCTTACATGTTGAACACTAATACCTGTACTTTCTACTTCTTACATGTTGAACCCAAATACCTGTACTTTCTACTTCTTACATGTTGAACCCAAATACCTGTACTTTCTACTTCTTACATGTTGAACCCAAATACCTGTACTTTCTACTTCTTACATGTTGAACTCAAATACCTGTACTTTCTACATCTTACATGTTGAACACAAATACCTGTACTTTCTACTTCTTACATGTTGAACCCAAATACCTGTACTTTCTACTTCTTACATGTTGAACCCAAATACCTGTACCTTCTACTTCTCTCATTTCCCAAACAGCTGGTTCCTTTAGTCTGAATGTGTGTTTGGTGGCGTGATCATTATTCTTTAGAGTCATTGCGTGCCTATTGATTTGAACACGATCCGTGTATCCATCATTTCCTGGTCTTCTCTAAAGAAGAGGGACCAATGGAAACGTTGTCATGTTGCCGTTGTTCAGCATGGAAACATTCATTAGCTAACAATGACATTATTGTTCTATTAATATAAAGGGAGGTCAGGTACTCTTTAAAACAGCTGCTAGTTATGGGTACTTTTTACTGAAGTACACTTCAAAGCCTCTTTACTTTCACTTGAGTAAAGAAGTTTAATCAGTACTTCTACTTTCACCAGAGTACTTTTAAACGTGAGTATTTGTACTCCAATACTTCCCACCTCTGGGTACAACAGACAAAGCATTAAAGATCAGACATGCTTTACTCACAGTCTAGAAACTGAATGGATCCAGAACATAATGGCGACAGTTTGTCAATACTGCAGATCTTCCTCCAGCTGATTTCAAACGCTCCTCTCCACGGAGTACAGTGAGTCTGCGTTCTTTACGTACCTCATGCGGGGCTTTTAGACATGTTTGAGTTGGGGTAAAACAGAAATCAATGACATACATTTCTTCCTCCTTTTTCTTTTGAATTCTTTATCAGTCGTTTTCCTACCCGGCGCTAAAGAGCCCTTTGATTTCCCATCGCTGAGCTGGTTGACATTTATTCACAAACACTTGACATTTGGAAACAGTCTCCCTGTGTGAACCCTGTGTGTATTAACCCCCAATGTGCACACACACACACACACACACACACACACACACACACACACACACACACACACACACACACACACACACACACACACACACACACACACACACACACACACACACACACACACACACACTATTAGCAGCTATTGTATCGAGCAGCATGATTTGGTTTCAGAATAAAGACTCGGTTTGGACTCCAATCGAAGGAGTTTTTTCTGCTGAACTCTCAAGTTTGTTCTGGAAGTCGATCCAAAGCTTTCAGTCCGTCAATAAATCTAATCAGAAATAGAAAAAGGCAAGTCTTTCAATTATGTTTTACAGTAAATACTGAAGAACTCGTCACTTAGCTTTCTGTGGCTGGTAGCAAACACACCTTAAGAATTTTCTTCTCAGATTATATGGTAAGAACTTTAAAAGGTACATGTAGCAAAATATAAAATGTTATCAGGTTAAGAGACACAAGGAGGTTAAATGTATGTATGATGAAACAAATACAATAAATACTGGTTTCTCTCTGACGGATAAGACTGAATCGATGCAACAATATAAAATATAAAACCCCATAATGCACAACTTTTTACTGTGATGTTCAGGTGTATATCAGTATGTAGTGTCTCTACTTTAAAGAGTCCTCTCCTGCTGATGTTCAGGTGTATATCAGTATGTAGCGTCTCTACTTTAAAGAGTCCTCTCCTGCTGATGTTCAGGTGTATATCAGTATGTAGTGTCTCTACTTTAAAGAGTCCTCTCCTGCTGATGTTCAGGTGTATATCAGTGTGTAGTGTCTCTACTTTAAAGAGTCCTCTCCTGCTGATGTTCAGGTGTATATCAGTGTGTAGTGTCTCTACTTTAAAGAGTCCTCTCCTGCTGATGTTCAGGTGTATATCAGTATGTAGTGTCTCTACTTTAAAGAGTCCTCTCCTGCTGATGTTCAGGTGTATATCAGTGTGTAGTGTCTCTACTTTAAAGAGTCCTCTCCTGCTGATGTTCAGGTGTATATCAGTATGTAGTGTCTCTACTTTAAAGAGTCCTCTCCTGCTGATGTTCAGGTGTATATCAGTGTGTAGTGTCTCTACTTTAAAGAGTCCTCTCCTGCTGATGTTCAGGTGTATATCAGTATGTAGTGTCTCTACTTTAAAGAGTCCTCTCCTGCTGATGTTCAGGTGTATATCAGTATGTAGTGTCTCTACTTTAAAGAGTCCTCTCCTGCTGATGTTCAGGTGTATATCAGTGTGTAGTGTCTCTACTTTAAAGAGTCCTCTCCTGCTGATGTTCAGGTGTATATCAGTGTGTAGTGTCTCTACTTTAAAGAGTCCTCTCCTGCTGATGTTCAGGTGTATATCAGTATGTAGTGTCTCTACTTTAAAGAGTCCTCTCCTGCTGATGTTCAGGTGTATATCAGTATGTAGTGTCTCTACTTTAAAGAGTCCTCTCCTGCTGATGTTCAGGTGTATATCAGTATGTAGTGTCTCTACTTTAAAGAGTCCTCTCCTGCTGATGTTCAGGTGTATATCAGTATGTAGTGTCTCTACTTTAAAGAGTCCTCTCCTGCTGATGTTCAGGTGTATATCAGTATGTAGTGTCTCTACTTTAAAGAGTCCTCTCCTGTTGATGTTCAGGTGTATATCAGTATGTAGTGTCTCTACTTTAAAGAGTCCTCTCCTGCTGATGTTCAGGTGTATATCAGTATGTAGTGTCTCTACTTTAAAGAATCCTCTCCTGCTGATGTTCAGGTGTATATCAGTATCTAGTGTCTCTACTTTAAAGAGTCCTCTCCTGCTGATGTTCAGGTGTATATCAGTATGTAGTGTCTCTACTTTAAAGAGTCCTCTCCTGCTGATGTTCAGGTGTATATCAGTATGTAGTGTCTCTACTTTAAAGAGTCCTCTCCTGCTGATGTTCAGGTGTATATCAGTATGTAGTGTCTCTACTTTAAAGAGTCCTCTCCTGCTGATGTTCAGGTGTATATCAGTATGTAGTGTCTCTACTTTAAAGAGTCCTCTCCTGCTGATGTTCAGGTGTATATCAGTATGTAGTGTCTCTACTTTAAAGAGTCCTCTCCTGCTGATGTTCAGGTGTATATCAGTATGTAGTGTCTCTACTTTAAAGAGTCCTCTCCTGCTGATGTCCAGGTGTATATCAGTATGTAGTGTCTCTACTTTAAAGAGTCCTCTCCTGCTGATGTTCAGGTGTATATCAGTATGTAGTGTCTCTACTTTAAAGAGTCCTCTCCTGCTGATGTTCAGGTGTATATCAGTATGTAGAGTCTCTACTTTAAAGAGTCCTCTCCTGCTGATGTTCAGGTGTATATCAGTATGTAGCAGTGGCCCTCACAGGGCCTAAGATATTCTACAAAATAATATTTAAAAACATTAAAAAAATAATAATATTTTTTAGTTATATTTTTCATTAGTTTTATCAAAATAACTTGATTTAATTGTATTTAAAATAACATTTCCAAAGAAATAAATCCTTCGAATCTGCCTATTCAGTTTCTGTTGGAATGTGAAGGGTTAAATGAAAGAAGCTCGTCTCTGTGAAGAGAGGAGCTGTTGGACGTCCAGGCGGTCCAGCGATGAATTCACCAGCGACGTGCGGTCAGGGGAGGCAGGTGAGGCAGAGCCTCACTTGTCATTCTCCAATGTAACGGAAAAAAAGAATAATAATACAAATAATAATAATAATAAAATGTGTCCACTGATCTGTCTAATCGGCTAATTTGCCGAGCTCCGCTACAACTACGGGGAGCGATGAGATTGAGAAGTGAGGCAGGGACGAGCTCTGCCTCACAGAAGCCCACAGTAACTTGCTGGAGCACGGGCACTAATTTAGCGCGGGCACTTATTTTGTGAGCGCGCTCAAGCCAGTTACTGTGGGGTGAGGTGAGGCACAGATGAGCTCTGCCTCACCTCAGAATGCGTCACCCCACAGAAACTGTCTGGAAAGCGGGCCCTAAGCGCATGCCTGCACCATCTCACTGTATGTCACCAATGTAATGTTTGTAGATCCCTTTATTACATTTATCCTCGCCATCCATAGTCTCTAAATAACTTATTTCACATATGATATTTAAGCTCGCTGGTCTCATCATACAACGGCAATGAAAAAAGCACCAGGGGAGGCAGCCACAACCTCTGCCGCACTGAAGGGGGCGCAAGTGAGCCCACAGGTTCTTGTTGCTACTGTTATTCTACGCAGAGACGGTAGACGAAAACAACAAGCTAGACTTTTGAAACTAGAGGAAGATAAGGAGGACTTTTACAAAAAAGTAATAAAGATTGTTGTCCAGAAGGATAGCATGGACTTCATCTTCAAGTCAAGGTAAGACCACATTTGTAATGAAAATTGGATCTTACTAAGAGAGAACAATCCAATATTTAGATTTTTGGTAGGCTATCCTTTTGTTGAACGGTCTGTTTAAAATGAATCGAAGCATCAGACTAAAAAAGCTTTTGAAAATAACAGAATATTTCGATTAAAGGTGGGGTAGGTAAGTTTGAGAAACCGGCACGAAACTTATCTCGTGCCCTCATTGGTCATGTGCGCGTTCGTGTGTGTTGGAGGAGGGGCTGTGTATTTTCAAATTCTAGCGCACTCGAGCTGGTTTCTCCAAAATTACCTACCCCGCCACCTTTAAGGTCAAAATATATAATATTTGTAAATCTGACTCTGAAAGAGTCAGTGCCTCACCAGCCATGAACCTCACCGCACGTCACTGGAATTCACAGAGGGCCAGCTATAGTAACTGAACGAGAGAGTAATGTCAAATGACAGTACAATTGACCAATCATATCTTCCCTCTAAATGGGTGGGTTTTATTATCGCGGACATTATGACAAGTTCCGCCCGCTGTGAAACTTTTCTTGTTTCCATAACAACAACAACTTCCTGTCAACAGGAGTTATTTTGTTAACTCGCCTTCAAAATAAAAGCATGCCAAATTACACTTAAGACATAAAACTGCAACGAAAGTAACAAACACAAACAATATCCTTTTCAATTTCAAAGAACACAAATAGGGTTATTTAGAGGGTCGCTTTCAATGATGCGTTTTGCACCCCGGGCCGTTGTTTTGATATTCCGCTGAAGTATACGCTGTGACGTAATAACTCGAGGGGGGGGGGGGGGGGTCAGAGGGCCTAGGCATAAAAGTAACGGCTCGCCACTGGCATGTAGTGTCTCTACTTTAAAGAGTACAGGAGGTGATTTACAGTGCTGGTGTTCTGCTGCTGTGTCCGAACAGAACATTTCATTCTTCATCATCTCTTGACCTTCATCCGTCTGCAGCAGCAGTTTGTACAGCGCTAACATGAAAACTGTTGTGCTGTGAGAAGTTAAGTCTGCAGAGGATTCAGTCTGATCAAACAATGACTCACGTTCTGACACCACAACATGTTGTCAGAACATCCATTTCTATTTATAGTTGATTACCTTTGTGTGCATGGAGGATGTGGCAGGGGACAACCAGACAGCTGTGTAACACACTTTGAACCCTAATGTATCCATAAATGTAATCCTAAAAGCATGTTGTAAGAACAAATACTAGGGTGTGAAAATACTTCATGCAAAGTAAAAGTCCTGAATTGAAAATGTTATAAGAAGCTATAAATGTACTTAAAGTATTAGAAATATTCTGAATATCTCTCTCTATTAGTATAGGGTATAATATTTGTATCACATAGAAATACATTATCCAGTATTTACTGTAGTTTGTCCATTTCAAGCCAATTTAAGATATTTATGCTGTAAAATCCTGTCTAGATTACTGCATCATATCATCAGCATATTGTGTGTTTAATACGTAAAAAGTAACTTGTTGAATGTTGAATCGTTTTATTGGCGGGAAAAAGTACAATATTTCCCTCTGAAATTAGTAAAAGTATGAAGTGGAAATACTCAAGTAAATGAGTCACAATTATGTACTGTACTTGAGTAAATGTACTTTCCACCACAGCTCTTGGCAAGAAAGCAAAACAAGTCAAAGTAAATGTTCTTTAAGATGTATTCAGAGCTTATGTGATAACTGTATTCTCCCTATAGACAGAAGACAAAGGATCACTCATGACTTTCCGTGTTAACACTTAAAGAAAGTGACATTGAGTAGAGTCTCCAATGCCTTCTAGGGTTTGTTATAAAAGTACAAAGGTTGATGAAGTGATGATAAACTGATCCAGATATAGACGTGTAACGGAGGCAGGGAAACAGAAGTCAACACTTGGCGAGGTGTTGGCGTGTTAGCACGTGTTGGCATTCAGGGTTAACCTCACAGCGCTCAGGAAGCCTCGATGTGTCATCTGCTGTTTACAGTGTGAATATCTAACATTAAGACACATTTACGTATGAACTGTGAGATTCAAGTTATGAAATAATAATGTTACTGGCACAATGCAAGAGGTGGTGATCGTCCAGCTGGGATTTCATTTGTAGCACTTTCAGCAGGTGGCTCACTTGCTAGCTAGCCATTTCCACCATGCTTTAATGCGACTGGTTAATCTACAGCAAAGGAGACAAAGATGTCCTTCATCTGGTGATAGCTCCATGTTTTTGCTCAAGTGCGTCGATAAGGAATCTAAATGTTGTTTTATTACTAATTTATCGGCTGGCTAATGAACTGGTAAGCGTATCTGCGGTTTTCCCAGGTCGCAAACTGTTCTGGGTAGTTTTGACTTATCACTTGTCTGGTCTTAGTTAACTGCTTTTTTACTCAGCCATCTAAGCTAGCTAGCTAATTAGCCAGCATTAAAGCATGGTGGGATTGGCTAGCTAGCTAGTTAGCCTGACTTTTAGTGGTGAGCAAAATCTGTAAAGAGATTTATTTCACTGTTGGCCATGTAAGCTAGCAAGCTAATTAGTTACTTTACTTCGTTGGCTAATTAGCTAGCTAGCTTAAGAGGCCATCAGTGAAAGAAATATGTTAGAAATTAAAATCAATGTTTTATGGCATAATTTAATTTAAACATACCGTCAGTTTAAATGCTGTTTTATACTGAAAAACCAGAAGTTCTCGCGCACAATGTCTGATGTCAAGCTTTTATTCTGAAAATCCTTCATCTCCGGTTTGCATTTAGCATGTGGCTAATATTCCTTTTCCTATAGAGGTGAATTTAGAAGAGAAATGACATGGAGTGTTGCACACCGAAACCTACTGATTTTAACACTACAACTATAGACGTCGAGATATTATTATTTATTGCTGAATATTAAATGAAGGTACAGTTTATTTTAATACGTTTTGTTTACAGACGTGGGTAGCATATGACAACATCCGGGATTACCGTAAATGATAACTGTCGTAAAGTATTTCCAGTATTTTTAAAGTATTGAATTACAGCGTTTAAAATACAATAAATGAAAAGTCATGAAAGACAATATGAGCAGGAAAGGGGTGTTTAGTTAGATATTGAATGTACAATGTCTGAATCCTGTCTTATGCGCAACAACGAACATTGAAGATCGGAGGAGGGAGGACCCCCTACAGCGCCAAACGGCACACAAGGAGGAGCCATAGGAGGATATTTAAACGGTTGATGTGTGTTCCTCGCCCTTCCCTTCGCCCTCGAGACGCCGAGGACACAGCTGTCTGCTCTCTCTGAACCATCTTCTGCTTGTAACATTACCGCGCCATTTTAATTAAAGTACCCATTTGAACCTTTCTCAGAGACTCCATTGTCTCTCTCTCTCTCTCTCTCTCTCTCTCTCTCTCTCTCTCTCTCTCTCTCCTGGACGCGAGAATAACGAACAAAGCTAAGAAATCTCTTCACAGACTTTGCTCACCACTAGCTAGCCAATCCCACCTTGCTTTAATGCTACACTGGTTAACATACAGAACAAGATCTGTGAACCAAGTGATCACTCGTGTTGCAATGTGCTTGCTAGTGTCACGGATGAAGCATCTAATTGTTCATCTTTACTCAATTATCACTATTAGCTAGCTAGCTTGCCGCCACATGCCAGAAGACTTTAGAGCTACTAACTCTATAGTCTAGTTAACTATTGTCTTATTTATGGTCTAATAAAACAGTAAATTAATCAAATTCAGTGAGAGAAAAATACCGTATTGACCCGAATATAAGACGACCCCTCTTTCCCAAGAGCCATTTTTGGAAAAATACCTTTTTGAAGACCAAATATTGTTTTTACAAAGAAAATAATGGTATTTGAAAAATAAAAAATTGGCATGGTAACTTCTCCTCTCTTGTTTATTAACTTTGTTGGAGTTGGTCTCTGTGTCTCTCCATCTTTATCTCTATCTCTCCACCTGTTGCTGTTACCGTATAAGACGGTGTCTCGCTTGAGAGAACATTCGTTTGGCGCCATCTGTTGTTGTGACTAATTACATTGAAAAGTCTAGACCCCGAATATAAGACAACCCCTCTTTTTCAGATTGTTTCTAGGAAAGAAAACCTGTCTTATATTCGGGTCAATACTAGTTTGTCAAAGTTCATTACCAAAATGTAATAATATTGTAAAAGAAAACTTATTTTTAACCAATTCCATGGGCACTTTGTGGTGACCTTGACTCTCATCATCAGCACGTTTCTGCTCCTGTTCAACATGTGACTCAAGTATTCCCTACCAGGCTTATTAGATGTCATGTTGAACAGACACTCCTGGTGCAGGAAAGACAATTTGAGTCTCTGAGGGTCATGTGGTCGGGGCTCTTGAAGCTCGGGGAGTTTGATAGATTGCATTTGAAGTGATGCCGGCATTAAAAGGATCAGACGTTACGTGTTGTAAGTCGATGACGGAGAGAGGGAGAAACACAATCCCTGGAAAAGTTGAGTGCAGGTTGAGAATGTATAATTATAACACAGTCCATGTCACACACATCTTAAAGAGAGACGTTTATTATATTCATGTCAAGGGTTTTCCATTTTGATACTGAAGTCCTCTTCGTCCTCTGTGGAGGTCATTTTTCAAACACCATGCATGCAGTTTATTTTAGTGTCGATTTTCTGTGAAAAGCAGAAGAAAAAAAAGAGCATTCTGTCTCCGGAGCAGGTTAGGTTCCAGGCTAAGAGATCAACTCAGTGAAAGCACCGCCTGCTGACCAATCAGAGCTCAGTGTGCGGAGTTTAAAGCGATCAAGTCATATTACAGGAGAAAGAAAATACAGAAAAGCTGCCGTTGCAGGAAAGACGGCCGGCAGAAATCACCGACTGTGTGAAGGTGAACATGAATAGAATATCACCTCCATCTTCAGAGCAATCTGACTATTATAACATTAGCGTTAAGAAAGCTTACTTAAATATCTGCCACAACATCAGTAACCGGATCAGAGTAACAGTACAGTCCGCGGCATATCACTTCATAATGTATCATATATCTCCTGATCTGAGTCAGCTGAGCCGTATCTGGCCGTGCAACACTCACAGTGTCACATACTGTCTGCAGAAGGATTATTTTAAGCAACACATTAAGTTGAGGAAACACTCGAGTCAAATGTAATGAAAGTCAGATGGTGTCTTAGATGGGGCAGTGATATCATAAACCTGTTAATGTACGCATTCAAACACTTGTTCTGTTACCAGCTGTATTCACCTTGCAGGTGCAGCTCTGTGGCTTTGATCCTGGATCAAGTGTTTAAGTCATGGATGTTTAAAGTTTAACTTCTTCATATGTCTAATATTAAAGTTAACTTTTCATTCAGGAAGTATGACGCTGCGCTGTCAGTGCGCTTCTCCATGTCTGTGATTGGTCGAATGCTCCAGATACCACCCCTTTCATGTGAACGCGCACCTAACTAGATAGGACACGGCTGGCTTGAGCGATCCAACCGGCTAACTCAAACATATCCAGGTTAGGTTGAACCGGCTTCGTAGTGCCTCTGGTCTCTTAACCTTAAACTTTCATGCAATTGATTCATATTTTTTTATTTGATTAGATTTATTTCGAATGTGTAAAACAATAATACAAACATTTAACATGAGAATTATTATACAATACAAACTTACAGTGTAAAATAAATTGATATACAAAAATATTACTGATTCTAAATTATATATAAAAAAATGATTTACTTAATTACACATCCGAAAAAACAAACAAAACAAAAACATAAAACAACAAATAAATAAACAGATACATAAACAAACAAATAAACTAACAAATACATAACAGAGGTAAATGATAATCAATAAAAGATAGAATAACAAACCAAATCAATAAAGAAACCGTAAAACCCGGTTATGATTAAACAGCGTCATCCCTGTATCTTGTTAAAATCATTATATATATACTTATACCTTTTTTTAAACAGTTTTAAGTTCGGACATCCCTTGAGCTCCTCATTCAAACTGTTCCAGAGCTTCACCCCACAAACAGAAATACAAAAACCTCGCTTTGTTGTGCGGACCCTAACTTTTGTGAATTGGAATAATCCCCTTAAAGGTCACCTATCATGCTATTTGTAGGCAATAGCAGAGGTCTCAGATATATACAAATATATAAAAAACATGTCTATGAAGTGTTTTGCTCAAAACACCAAACAGATCATTCTAGCCACGCCTCATATCCCTCTATTTCACTTCCTGTTTCTAAAGTGCTGATTTGGGGATAAAGCTTTAAAGAGGAGGGGTCTGAGCTCATGCGGGACCCGGCAGCTACTGTCTAAACTAAATGCTGCCGTGATGAAACGCCATATCATGGATTATCAAGGATTCTCTCTGAAACAGTCTGGAGCTCAAAGGCTTTCTCTCTTGCCGGTTATACCACAAGGTGAGTTCCTTTTTACTTCCTGCTTCTTCACACACATGCTCTCCAGTACAGGTTAGCTCTGAGTGTTAGCGATGCTAATGTAAACACCGAGCATATTATGTCCAAAACAGTCGGGCTTTGTTTCTGATAGCAACGTTTCTGATTGGGCCGTGGGTCCACATTTCAGATATTACGTCATATCGGACGCAAATCTGGATCAGCTCCGTTGTTCCCCGTTTTTAGAGATTTGGGTACGGAGGGAAAGAGAGAGGGTTTTATTTTCTGACGCTGCGTGAGTTCCCCGACGCACCGGGGACACACCGGGGACACACCGGGGACACACCGGGGACGCACCGGGGACACACCGGGGACACACCAGGGACGCACCGGGGACACACCGGGGACACACCAGGGACACACCGGGGACACACCAGGGACACACCGGGGACACAGTGGGGACACACCGGGGACACACCGGGGACGCACCGGGGACACACTGGGGACACACCGGGGACACACCGGGGACAC
Organism: Pogonophryne albipinna; assembly: GCA_028583405.1. Classification (NCBI taxonomy): domain Eukaryota; kingdom Metazoa; phylum Chordata; class Actinopteri; order Perciformes; family Artedidraconidae; genus Pogonophryne; species Pogonophryne albipinna. Next base: position 51,367 of record JAPTMU010000078.1, read on the forward strand.
ACCGGGGACACACTGGGGACACACCGGGGACACACCGGGGACACACCGGGGACACACCGGGGACACACTGGGGACACACCGGGGACACATGTTGATGGAGAGAAGACATCAAGAAGTGCATTTTGCATGATAGGTCCCCTTTAACTTATAATGCCCTTGTCTTTTAGTGAAATGTTTTTGAATATTTCCTGGGAGTTGATTTGTTTTTTGCTTTAAACATTAATTGGGCGATTTGAAATTCAACTATGTCTGACAATTGTAATAAGAAGACACACACATAAACTGCACGCCCCCCCCCCCTTATATTCCTCTTCTTAGCATCACTGATACTATCTGAACGTCAGAGGAGAAACCCATTAGCCCCAGGCTGCATGATTACACAATCCCTTTGATTTCATAGACGCATTACAGCAAGAAAAGTTCACCCGCAGGGGAAAATAAAACCCATTATACAGAGCACACTCCACCCCTTTCAAACCTTGAAGGTTTCTCTCCTCCCAGACCCAAAGAAAAAAGAAGCATCTTCAAATGATGAAGCTGAAAAACAAGCGTACTTTTCCCACGCATTTAGCTGTTTCTAAAGTGCTGATTTGGGGATAAAGCTTTAAAGAGGAGGGGTCTGAGCTCATGCGGGACCCAGCAGCTACTGTCTAAACTAAATGCTGCCGTGATGAAACGCCATATCATGGATTATCAAGGATTCTCTCTGAAACAGTTTGGAGCTCAAAGGCTTTCTCTCTTGCCGGTTATACCACAAGGTGAGTTCCTTTTTACTTCCTGCTTCTTCACACACATGCTCTCCAGTACAGGTTAGCTCTGAGTGTTAGCGATGCTAATGTAAACACCGAGCATATTATGTCCAAAACAGTCGGGCTTTGTTTCTGATAGCAACGTTTCTGATTGGGCCGTGGGTCCACATTTCAGATATTACGTCATATCGGACGCAAATCTGGATCAGCTCCGTTGTTCCCCGTTTTTAGAGATTTGGGTACGGAGGGAAAGAGAGAGGGTTTTATTTTCTGACGCTGCGTGAGTTCCCCGACGCACCGGGGACACACCGGGGACACACCGGGGACACACCGGGGACGCACCGGGGACACACCGGGGACACACCAGGGACGCACCGGGGACACACCGGGGACACACCAGGGACACACCGGGGACACAGTGGGGACACACCGGGGACACAGTGGGGACACACCGGGGACACACCGGGGACGCACCGGGGACACACTGGGGACACACCGGGGACACACCGGGGACACACCGGGGACACACTGGGGACACACCGGGGACACACCGGGGACACACCGGGGACACACTGGGGACACACCGGGGACACATGTTGATGGAGAGAAGACATCAAGAAGTGCATTTTGCATGATAGGTCCCCTTTAACTTATAATGCCCTTGTCTTTTAGTGAAATGTTTTTGAATATTTCCTGGGAGTTGATTTGTTTTTTGCTTTAAACATTAATTGGGCGATTTGAAATTCAACTATGTCTGACAATTGTAATAAGAAGACACACACATAAACTGCACGCCCCCCCCCCCCCTTATATTCCTCTTCTTAGCATCACTGATACTATCTGAACGTCAGAGGAGAAACCCATTAGCCCCAGGCTGCATGATTACACAATCCCTTTGATTTCATAGACGCATTACAGCAAGAAAAGTTCACCCGCAGGGGAAAATAAAACCCATTATACAGAGCACACTCCACCCCTTTCAAACCTTGAAGGTTTCTCTCCTCCCAGACCCAAAGAAAAAAGAAGCATCTTCAAATGATGAAGCTGAAAAACAAGCCTACTTTTCCCACGCATTTAGTGGTATAGAAATGTAGTCAGCATTTTATCACTTCCTGTCCCCTGGTCTGTTTTGAGCATATGATGATATTTAGTTTTGTTTATTGGTTTATAGTGTTGTGGACAGTCCCTGTTAGAGCCAGTATTTAGTTTTATAAGAAAGGCCACCTAATTGTGACATCTGTAGTCAACGCACTTTAAAGGGAGGGAATCCTCATGACACGCATTTTTAAATAATTATCATCCGATAAAACAGACCAGTCTCTGACCGTCTTTTTTTTTTTTAATCCGATGACGTTATCAGTGATTTTAAACTGATTAATTACCGAAATAACATCAACCCTGTGGGCGGCGCCATTTTGACGAGTCACCTGACTTATTTTACCGGATGTGACGTGAACTATGCGTTTGGTGTCGAGGACAAATTGACGTATGTGCTTTGTTCATGTTGTTTACTCTAGTTACTCTCAATTCTATAGAAATATGCCTCATTGCATCGCGAAACATTGCCACAATTCGGATTGGAACAATCCACGGAATGCTCGGTTCCATCTATTGCCAACGGGTAAGCGTAGGAAGTACGTTTGGAGGCAGTGGCTAGCGAAATGTGCTCGGCCCGAACCGAAAGATCCACAGGCGCATGTATGCAGCGAACATTTCAAGTTTCCGGACGACTACTCTGAGAGTATGATGAAACATAAAATGGGATTTATTAATCAACCATTACTTAATGGGGATGCAGTGCACTGCCAATGCCAGCCAGCGTAAGCACCTTACGCTGCAGACTTTACTTATTGTTTACTACGTAAGGAAGCAGGAATTGCAGGACCCAGAGCGCACGGAGCGCACGGAGCGCACGGAGCACAGAGCGCACGGAGCACAGAGCGGACAGCAGATAACGGAATTGCAGTTTTATTGCTTATAGATTATCAGAACATTTCAAAGGGGACACAGCCACATTGGATATTAACCTATGGATTAACTACAGCATCGTTTTTATCGTTGTAATGGCATTGAAGACCAGTTTAGACCAGACAATGAGGAAGGTAAGCCATTAGCCTAGCGCATGCTAGTACCACTTGTTTTGATGTACGTTTTTGTTGATAACGTCGCGAGTTTGTATCTTTCAGTGTTGAGGTGGGCACCGTTAGATTCTGTGTCTTTACGATCATGAACGATGTGTTGGATGTGCAGCTAGGATAAGTAATAAGGGAGCTAGGAGTGATTTTCGGTGCAGTAATAGGTTAGCATTTTTCGCTCGGGGCTAATTCAGAGGCTCACTGTTAGCATGGTGTGTTTTTTTTGAAGAAAAAATGAAAAAGATCAGTTAAATTAGTTTTTTTCCCGTTATATGGATATAAAATATTCATAGTTTATTAAATATTAAGGTTCCTTAGACGTTGTTTCCTGCAAATGACGCGATTTTGGCCTCGGAACCGGGTCCGTGGGGCCTAAGAGGATAACAGAGTATGTTTTTTTGTTTTTTTTACAGTTGTATTTGGATGGAATGAATACCTATAGTGATAATTCAAAGTAAGTCCGCCTGGACTTTATTTTTCTAAACTTCTTCCTCGGCTGACGAGTCCGAACTCAAATACTCCGCCATTTGTTCGTGGTGTGTTTACAAAGTGAACGCAGAGATGACGTCACGACCTAGTTTTTCGGATCATGTGACTACTGAAAATGGCCAAAATGGCAGCTGCCTGACGGAATATACAGGTTTTGATAAAAAAGAGCTATAAAATCATTATTTACCGGGGAATATCGCTGATTTCTTCAGGGTATGGTTTAAACATAATGTTTCACTAAATACTGAAGTTTTGATTAACTATCTAATGACTGGAGCCTTCCTTTAAAGGACTACAATTCCCACGGCACCTGCGCTAAAGCCACAGTGATGGGCAACCTGTTTGAGCAACCCGGTCTCACAGTCTGCGTACAAATGACACGACTTTGCAAAGGCGTGCAATAGATACGCAGAAGTCCGATTTTGCGTGCATATGATACGCTGATATTGCACCTCAAACATTAAAACAAAGAGCTCTGTGGCTTCAGGCTTGATCGCCGTTCCAATGACAGTTTTAACTGTTTGCGGTGCAATAAACGACACAGCAGCTTATTGGGTTATGGTTAAATAAATGGCAAAGATATGTAGAAAATAAACGCATTTAAGATACGTTCATAACAAACGTAACGTGGGAGTATCATATGCACGCAAAATCGGACTTCTGCATATCTATTGCACGCCTTTGCAAAGTCGTGTCATTTGTACGCAGACTGAAGAGAGTGGGCTGGTTTGAGAGACACAGTCGAGGAACAGTTTTTAACCGTACACGTACAAATCGTACCATTACCCTTTAAGTTATGAAGTTGGATAAGCATTATTAAGAAAGAAAGAAGTCCACATTGATCAACTGTCTCATAAAACACTAAATGGGGCAGCTTTAGCCAACGAAGCTCATTTCCAGCTGTTGTCCCCGGCCTGATGATAATAGACACCTTTTAAAAATCACAACACATCAACAGAATTAGTTATAAAGAAAGGATGAAAGACAAGTAGATAGAGGCGAAGGATAAAAGAGAACAACACACGTTGCTACATGTCACATGTGTTTTATTTGAATTCAAGGGAATTTCATGAGGATCGTTGTTGATGTTTAATCTTGTTCTGTATTTATTTGAATATTGTTGTAATGTTTTCCTCTTGTTCTGTAAAGCACTGCTTTGGTGCTATACAGAACAAGTGTATTACAAAGATATAGCCAATCACAATCACAAAGGAGGGGAAGCATCCACGATCACAATACAGTAACACACATATCCAACGAAGTGTTTTATGCTTTAATTTCCCCGCAATCCGAAACACGACTTCCTGATGTCCAAGAGAGCTTTGGTTGGGAGGTGAGTGCTTTATACAATTATATTATTCTGATGGGTTGGTCTTTGTCTTTAAAATCTCATCAGTGAGCCTCGTAGCCTCGTTAGCATTTAGCATTTAGCATTTATGAGTCATTCTCCAATTGTTTTCACATGTGCAAACAGCCAGCTGTGCTCTGCTCACACACACACACACACACACACACACACACACACACACACACACACACACACACACACACACACACACACACACACACACACACACACACACACACACACACACACACACACACACACACACACACACACACACACACACACACACACACACACAGAGAGAGAGTCACTAATCTCTGTAAACAACCCGCCCTCCACTAACTGCTTTAACACCTGATGCCCTTCTGCTTCATCATCCTCTCTTTTCCGCTCACTTAACCACACACACATTCCTCCAAATCAAAGCCCTCACACACACTTCTTCTTCTTCTTCTTCTTCCTCTTCTTCTTCTCTCGCTTCTTTATTCATTTGTTTGTCTCTTGCTGTTGTTGTTGTTGTTGTTGTTGTTGTTGCACCTGCAGCACGACTGGTTCTCTGGCTGCGGATCATCTGTGGGCGTCTGCTGTACCTCTGTCTGCATCTGCCTTTCACACACACACACACACACACACACACACACACACACACACACACACACACACACACACACACACACACACACACACACACACACACACACACACACACACACACACACACACAGGCACGCTGGCTGAGCCGCCACGCGCCATCTGCTCCCATCAGGAGAGGGTGATTGATGCAACGCCCGTATAAAAAGCTACATGGATGACTCATCGTCTCCCTGCTGCAGTGAGAGTGTATGTGTGTGTGTGTGTGTGTGTGTGTGTGTGTGTGTGTGTGTGTTTGTGTGTGTTTGTGTGTGTTTAAGAAAACCCTGACTTTCCTCCTTCTCTCCCGTGTCTTGCCTCTCTCCTTCTCTACCTGTTGGAAGCTTGAAAGCTAAAATCTGAGTCAATATTCATCTTTCGGCCGCTGATTTATTACCTCGTTCTTAGACTTATACTCAGTCATTTTCCTGATGAGTTTATGGTCACAATCTCTTCTTCTTCTTCTTCAGAATGTTATTCATTTAGTATAAATGATGGTCCTTTATGGTAGACAATAAAGCAAGGCATGCTTTAGCTGTGGCGGCGCCAGAGATTCATTTTGGGGGTGCTGTGGGGTAGCTTGACGTTTCATAGAGGGTGCTCAAACACGTAGGGTTTCCCGTTAAGGTACCGGGCGCTACAGGGGAATGTTCTACAGCAACACTTTTTAAATATTGAAGTTAAAAGCATCTATCTGGTGCACTTTGAGAGCAACATGAGGAGATCTATGGATACATCTCTCAACACCCAGATGAAACAGAAGTTAGAACAGATTTACTTTTTCTTTATGGATATTTTACTAATCACTGTATTCTTGTTTTACTGTCATACGGTATTTCATACATGTTTTTTATTATTCTCTTATTTTTTTATACTGTTATGACCGGCCCGTAGGCCACAACAGGAAAAGAGAGAGACGTTCGAGGGTTCCAAAAACCACGGCACTTTTATTGTGGCAATTCCAAAATAACATGGAGAATATGAGAGGATGGGCGAGGGGAAAGGATCCGGCGAGAGTCTTCCTGCAGCGGGCTTGGAGAGAGTGGCGAAGGCCCCGTGAGTCCGAGCAGCTGGGCTTCAGTGGAACATCTGGGACTCCGGCCAGGTGTCCCCAGTCATGCTGATTGGCCTCCTCAGCTCCACCCCCATCACAGGACCTGCAACACACATGCACACTAAGCTCTGGGGCCGTCACAGTACCTATAATGATCATATAAACGTGTGCCTCGGAAATACTTATTTACATGAATCGTGACCAAACCGTTTGAGACCCACTGAGATAACTTAGACTACAGTTAACTATATCTAAACACTGAGAGAGTCCTTTACTTCACCTGAGCCAGTGGCGGTTCTACGGGGTGGCAGCTACCACCTCAGAAAAATGCCTTGCCACCCCAGCTGCCACCCCAGTTGGCAGCTTTGTTTTGAAAGAAAAGTTGTGGCTCATCGGACATTTATGAGAGAAAATCTCTATTGTCCGAGTGCAAGTGAATGCAGCACAAGACGTGAGCCTTGTAACCCCTCCCCCCCCTGGCACAAGCGTGGAAATATGATTGGCGGAGATTTCATTTGAACGGGGGACAGCGCAAAACGAGAAGCATTTCGGATCCAAGTAGACGGAAGGAATGAGGTATTTGCGGTCAGGGTCAGGGTATGGCTGGGGTAGGGTTAGGGTCAGGGTCAGGGTATGGCTGGGGTAGGGTTAGGGTCAGGGCCAGGGTATGGCTGGGGTAGGGTTAGGGTCAGGGTCAGGGTATGGCTGGGGTAGGGTTAGGGTCAGGGTCAGGGTATGGCTGGGGTAGGGTTAGGGTCAGGGTCAGGGTATGGCTGGGGTAGGCTGCACCCATACCAAGAAATGGCTTAGCCCCACCATGAAAAATGATGTTAAAGTAAGCAAAAAAAAGTCCGCCAACTCGCGCGGAGTAAATTGCACAGACAGCAGTTAGTCAGATTGATTTCAGTAGCCACTTGTCTGGAAATACCGAAGACCAGAAACGGTTTTGAAAACTTTTGTCACGTAGTGATCGTCTTCTCAATAGAACATCTTTGATAATGTCTTCTGGCCAATCAGAATCAAGATAACGGCGTGGTGTTGTTGCAGGAAGTCCCGACGGAGAATACTTTTGCTGTAGTCAAGCGGCAAACTCCTATAGGCCCTGACTGCAGCACGCGGAATGGGGCGTGGTCAGATGTGGGCGGGGTGTATGGATATCCTAATGAGACAAGCAGCATCATCTGCTGGACAACTACAAGAAGTACAAATACAAATCTGCACTTGACTAAATATAATTTAAAAACTAAATATAAAAACGTCATACTAATTAAATGCATGAATGTATTTAAATATACCTTTTTATTCCACATGTGCAATTTGGTATAAAAAGTCATATTTTCTATATTAGTGTATTTAAGTTCATTATTTAATTTGTTTTAATTGATTATTCATTCAGTCAGTTCTGTGACTCATATCTAGTCCATATATTTCAAATGATACATTGCACTGCATTTCATAGAATGATAGAAAAAACATTTATTATTTACAACATTTATCATATAACAGAACAATCATTAAGATAACAGAACCGAAAAAGCAAATACAGTAAATATAAAAACCAAACCAAGTATACAAAAAAAAAAAATCTATACAACAGTGAAAGGCTTTGCTGATGCAAACATTCAACCGCGCTCTTCGAAACAGGCATGAACCTTAAGGTTTACTTTATCAATGCACTGCTCAAAAAACATGAAATAGTCCGACTCAAATTTGAACCTGAACATAAATGGGTCCATCCTGTCTTCCCAGCTGTCTTCGTCCCGCAACCTGCGGGACGAAGACAGCTTCACCAAGGTTATGGAGAGCTGCTTCTCTGTCCAGTGGGGCCATGGAAAGACTTTGTGGCAGGATGACTTTACCTCCCATGTTCTTTGCAGAGCACCACTGAGATGCCGCCATAGCACTACTTATAAAGGGCTGCTTCTCCTACAGGAAGAAGATACATAGTTTACGCATTGCTACTACACTGAACATTTACTATTCTTATAGTGCTGCTGCTGATTTGCAACAAGATGCTTTGAATGTGTAATTATGACGCACACAAACTTGCACATGCAACACTATCTAAATCAGTGGTACAAAATATTTTCAGCCCTTTTCTACCAGTCGCTGCAGAAGAACAGAAGGAAGTGCTGTGAATTTCATGTAAGGTATAACAGATAGCATATCACGTACTCCATCCTCCTCTTCAGAGCTGACAAGAATTTCTTTGCCAGTGGGTCCTTTTTCTGGAAGACACCAGATAAAAGGAATTACTACTGCATGGTAAAACAGTTGTACTTGCATCATGACACATTGCCCCCTTGAATAAGAGGTGGAAGCAACAAACTATGGCTGTGGAGAACATCCATGGAGATTTTAAGTAGTAAATGACAGTCTACATACCCATCCAAAGTCGCTGCCATTTCCTTTACGACTTTACTTCTTTTGGTGGGTCATCATGATTACTTACCCTGGGACTGTCTTCGCAGTCTTCCCTCTCCAGTCGTCTTTTGGTTGATCTTCTGCCTTCGAATCTATCAGTGACAACAAGTGATATGGGAATTGTTAACAAACATAATTGGTTTATTGTTTCATTTTTTTTTTTTTTTTGCCCTCATAAGACATACAAAACAATAAAAGATTCAAGATGACACATGCACAACATTTGTCACGGTAAGAATACTTACGTCACGGGGAAGTTGTCAATGAGTAGCATGCACCACCATCTCCTTAAATGCTCCATGTCCAACTGTGCAAAAAAAGATGCATATTAAAATGAAAAGGGAACACCACAAGGACTGATCAAAAGTGTATCTCTGTGGCCTACCTCACAGAAATCAAAAGCTGACTCCATCACAAAGTAGAGGGCATACTGTTCAAGAGTCAAACAAACATTACACACTAATTGCAAAACTGTAAAGAAAAGATTGCTAAATTCATCAGATGAGCCATACCATGAGCACAAACACCCCACAGCTGTTGGAGGCCCGTTGTCTTGGTATGCCCTATGTCAGGGGTGCCCACACTTTTTGGGCCGGTGGGCTACTTTTTAAATGACCAGCTCACCGAGGTCTACCAACCAAAAATAAAATCTCAAATTGCAAGGGGCTGAATAGCACGTTTTATGTATACATGGGATAACTACAACAACTCTATTTGGGTTCTTGAACAGAAACAAATACATGAATACATAAAACTAAAATGGCATGTTAACCTCTCTCTATTTCTCTCTCTCTCTGTTAAGAAACACATAACAAGCAGGCTAAGAAACCACTCTCCATGTCCTGAAATCTTAAACATAAAACACAAATATAAGTACAAGGAATACAATAAACGAGTAGAACACTCAACTTAGACACCAGACTCAAATGGGTCCTATGAACAGTCTCTCAAAGCTATAATGATATATACATAGGTCCAATATAGGCATGTTAACTCTCTCTCTCTCTCTCTCTCTCTCTCTTTCTCTCTCTCTCTCTCTCTCTCTCTCTTTCTCTTGCTGACTGTCCCTTCATTTCCCTGTTAAGAAACACATAAAAACAAGCAGGGTAAGAAACCTCTCTCCATGGTCCTGATATAATGCTGCAAAACACAATTCAATATATTTAAGTGGCTCCCTACCATATTCTGATGACTTGCACTGAATGGAGTCCGTCAATGTTGCATAATCAGGACAGTAACTGCTGATGGCTAGTCTCAGGCAGGCCTCCAAATGTTCATCAGTTAAGGTGGAACGGTATTTCGACTTCACTATCTTCATTTGGGAGAAGGCTGACTCGCATAAATAAGTCGAGCCGAAGAGTGAGGTCAGTGAGGTGGCACATTTTCTGACGTTTGGATACTTTTCAACCCTGAATAAGTTCCAAAACTGTCTGGCATGGGCACGCGCCTTCAACTGGATGTCGGCCTGCAGCGACAACATCTCATCCTCCAGCGCAGACGGGTTCAGATGAAACACTGCTCCGATGTTTTGGGCCAGCGAATCAATATCATGGTCTTCACTAAATGGATAGCACATGAATGTGGCGATTGGCTCGAGCAAAGCGAAGTCTCGGAAGCGTTTCTCGAAGTCAGATGTAATGTTATTGACTTGCTCTGTGTAGCGCGCACTGTCAAGGAGCGCGCTGTCCTTCCCTTGCTTCTCCAGCTCAGAGGCGATGTTTTTGAAGTTGGCCAAATCTTTGCGCTGCAGCTTTGAACACAGCAGATGCAGTCTTCGTTTGAAGGCATTAACTGAGCTGATCATGTCAACCACAGTTCTGTCTTTCCCTTGTAGCTCCAAGTTCAGCTCATTTAACATGTGTGTAATGTCTGTTAAAAACGCCAAATCTAACAGCCACTCCTCGTCATCTAGACGTGCGTACTCCGCGAGCTTGGTGCCATGGAGAAATGCCTTTATCTCCGGTAGAAGCACTCGAAATCTCTCGAGAAAATTGCCCCTACTCAGCCATCTTACGTCGGTGTGTAGTAAGAGGTCAGTGTGAACACAGTCGGCATCCTCCAGATATGCACGAAACAGCCGTCTTTGAAGAGGTCTTGCCCGAACAGAACAGGCCACTTTAAGTGACACATCCATGACCTCTTTCATGTTCAGCATTTTAGCACAAAGTGCGTGCTGGTGTATGATGCAGTGATAATTCAGAAAGTCAGGGAATGTGTCATCCTCTCTGCATTTTGCGATGAAGCCATTACACCGGCCCACCATCGCAGGTGCACCATCCGTTGTGATGGAACTCAACTTAGACATGGGGAGTTTAGTTTTGTCAACAAAGTTTTTAAACGTCCGAAAAATGTCCTCGCCCCGAGTGTGTTCCTTCATTGGCAGAATTGTCAGCAGTTCCTCTTTCGCCGTCATGTCTGTGAACACCATCCGGATAAAAACGCACAATTGTGCTGTATCGCTCACGTCAGTGGACTCGTCTAGTTGGAGTGAGAAACACTCGCAGTCTTCTATGTCCTTCCTGAGTTGCTGGGTCAAATCCTCAGCCATGACTTCACAGCGACGTGTGACTGTGCTCCGTGATAATTGGACGGCCTTGATAGCGTTTACTATTTCTGTTTTGTTTGTGTAATCCCGAAACAAGGCGTCTGCTGCTTCTACGAAGGCTTCTTTCACCATCTCTCCATCTTGAAAGGATTTTTTGTGTTTGATTATAGCGTGACTCACTCGTAGAGATGCTTCAGTGGCTGCCTTTGCGGTGGATGTCGGCTTTAAGAAAAGTGACTGCTGTCCAGCTAATTGTGACTTAAGTTCCCTCACCTTTCTCTTTCTCAACTCGCTACTCGGAGGGAAGTCGCTGTCATATGCCTTGTGAACACTCCGATAATGCCTCTCCACGTTACATTTCTTTGGCAGAGCGACGCTTGCTTTACAAATAAGGCAAATAACGTTTGAATGTGACATCACAAAAAAATATTCTTCCTCCCATTCTGGGTGGAAGTGGTATGTCTTTAGCTTTTTGCTCGGTCCCGCACTCATTTTGTTATTTGTCTCTTGTTTACATTAATTTGAGTTTTCCCGGCACTTGACTGATTTTATATCGCTTTGCATTCTGGGTTAACAGACTGGAAAGCGATAGGTCGCTTTTTCTGTCAATCAAGTAAACTCCTGAATTAAGTGGCAGGGAGGCCAAGGGAGGAGGGATCAAAACCTGTTTTGTCTATTTCAACGGAGCTTTATTTATTTTTTTTAATGAATGACTCGCGGTCTACCAGCATTGCCCCCGCGGGCGACCGGTCGCCCGCGGTCGACGTACTGGGCACCTCTGCCCTATGTCATGAAGAAGGTGAGATTATATACACACACACACACACACACACACACACACACACACACACACACACACACACACACACACACACACACACACACACACACACACACACACACACACACACACACACACACACAGTGTAGGAATCCAGGAATCAAACTCAATTAGTGTGCATCATAATTACTAACTTGAATGTCGTTTGCACAGAATTCTCTCCGGGGTCCAGGTGACACAAGCAGAGCAACTTGTCTAATGGGGGATAACACACAGCTGTTTAGACAAGGACATTCAAGAACATTGAAAACTGGAACATATAACTTGTTGAATATTGTCAAACTGGTGGAACCATCAACTTTTGAACACTGCAGAACTGCAGAACCACCAACAGTGGAATAATGCCGAACAGGTTGGCCAAGAGCTTGATTTTAAGGAAACAAACAGAAAAGAAAGTTTATAAATGGGTGGTAACAGAACATTCCCATTTTAAATGTCTTATGCTCAGTTTCAGTCCAATCTTTTGTTCAATAACATGTCAATTTATGCTTGAGGTCATCTTTTAAATGTAAAACTGAACACAGAGCCATAGACAAAAATAATACCAATATAAGAACAGAACCTTAAAACTGAACATAATTTCTGTGCTTAAAAACCTCAATGTTTCCATTTGGCTTTCATCACGGAAGCCAGTGCCATTTAGGGAATCTAAAAAAAAGATCTCCCTTTCTTGTGGCTTCATCATCTACAAAATAGTTACCACAGCAAATAGAACACACAATTACAACATTTGAGCTGAAATACTTATCTTAATTTTGAAATTACAGTAACAGTATAAGAAGATGTTATACTTTACTGATGAGATTAGTAATATTTTGTGTTTAGCTTGAAATACAGATAAGTAAATTCATACAGTATCACTGACACATATTGTCCAATGCCCTGGGCGCCACACAGGAACCTATCCTCTAGTTTACATTCAGTGATTCTCATATGATTCCAGAAAATATAATAATGATAATACGCATAAGTACCGGGAGATGCTGTTCAGGATTCTGCAACATAGGTATAAACCAAGTGTGAACGACATAGCTGTTTGCCGAGAACACTTTGATGCCCTGTAAGACAGTTGTTATTTCAGTCCAGAAAAGATTATAAACAGAAGGGGATACATTTATATTGGAAAAGGTATGCAACTTCACTCCCAGCTCCGGGCTCTTACCGCCATCTACTGATGTGTAATGTGGACTCACAAGGCGGGGTCGGACATCCAACCACGCCTTTTATCCGGCCCCGCCCCATTCCGCGTTCCGCGGCGAGGACCTTCTCGCAAACTCTGGGGAAGAGCCGGGACGCCAATACGGAAGTGCCACACACTGCAGTTCATATATTGGCCGCTAGGGACAGGCTGCAGAAAGGAGCAATTTCCATAGCCCCCCATGTTAAAATGCCCAACTTTACAGCAGAAAAAAACATGTTTCTACCCATGGATGCAATAAATATTATTAATGAATATAGTTAGATTCCACCTTCATGATTATGAATCTGTGAGTGAATTGTTTTCTAACACGATAGAAATCAACACGTAATGAAATAAGACCCCACGGTTTGATGATTGATAGGTGTGTGGGCTCTCTTTCATTTTGACACACAGAACAATGGGGGCTATCCACCCTTATCCACAATGTAAAGTAATTCACAGCCTCTTCTCTCTGTGAGGAGCAGCAGGTTCAGCTTTCAGAACAAAGTAACACAAAACTAAAATGGCATTATGACAACCCGTTGCTGCAGATACACGCTTTACAACATCAGGAGGATACGTCCCCAGCTGACCCAGAAAGCCACGCAGGTTCTGGTCCAGGCTCTCGTCACCTCACACCTAGACTACTGCAACTCCCTCCTGGCTGGTCGACCTGCATGTGCCATCCGACCTCTGCAGCTCATCCAGAATGCAGCGGCTCGTCTGGTCTTCAACCTTCCTAAATTCTCCCACACCACTCCGCTCCTCCGCTCCCTTCACTGGCTTCCGGTAACTGCTAGAATCCACTTCAAGACACTGGTACTTGCGTACCATGCTGCGAATGGATCTGACCCTTCCTACATCCAGGACATGGTTAAACCGTACACCCCAGCGCGTGCACTACGCTCTGCATCAACCAAACGGCTCGCTGCACCCTCGCTGCGAGGGGGACCCAAGTTCCCATCAGCAGAAACACGTGGGTTTGCTATCCTGGCTCCAAAATGGTGGAATGAGCTCCCCATTGACATCAGGACAGCAGAAACACACCTTCCGGCGCAGACTGAAAACTCATCTCTTTCGACTCCACTTCGAGCAATAGAATTGCTAACAAAGCACTTATATACTAATAAAGGACTGGCTTACCTAAAGCCAGTTGAGGAGCACTTGAAATGTTTGGCTCTATGAAACCTGATGTACTTATATGATTCTGTTTTCTTCAAGGTTGTGTCTTCCTGGTCGATTGTACTTATTGTAAGTCGCTTTGGATAAAAGCGTCAGCTAAATGCAATGTAATGTAATAAAAAATGTTAAATGTGTAGTAATAGATGTATTTATTTTCTTCTCAAGAGAGTACCAGAATGTGTATTTTATGTTAGTATTTCAAAAAATCTCCTGGGGGAGACTCCCCCCAGACCCCCCTGCAGGGGTTGGGTTTTCAGCATGTCAACTCTTTCACCTGTGGGAACATTGCAGGATTGGCTCCAGGTCGCCCTTTTTATTTACTACAAGACAAATGTGCCTTTTTATTTCATACAGTTCCATTTGGATTGAGACAGGGAAATAATCTAACCCTCACGCGTGGCGTTTCACTGTCAAGGGGGGCGTGTATGTAATTACATTGCAAATACTGACTTGAGCCCCACCACTGTGTGGGTTAGCCCTACCATAGATTACCCAACACAAATACTCTGGAGCCGCCACTGTTTGCGGTCTACAATGACAGAGAAGAGCCTGTCAAGTTTGGCTGTACTCAGCATTGAATCAAAACGCACCATAGCTTTAAATCGTTTGTGAGGCGTTTTGCTGAACAAGATGGTAATCGCCACATTCAGCTGTAATAGCCAACTTGATGCTCAGCTCACGGATGAGTCGATGAGAATAATAAACTGTTAAGATGATGACCTTACATGTGTATATATTTTTCTTCTTTGAGGGGTCTGCCCCCAAAAAACTGTTTCAAGTCCTGAGAAAGTCAAATAATATGGTGTGTAAAACTACACTTCCCAGCCAACAGAAAGTAACCACTTTGATTTAACTAGGCCAGTAGGTAAGGACTTTCCACTGGATCATAACTTACTGCAGCGATGTATAGGTTTTAGCTGAACACACGTTTTTTTTAACGCTAACTGATGCAGTTAGTCACTTCTTTAATGTTTGTTCTTTCTGATGTAAAGTCAAGGTTGTAACTGTTTGCAATGAAGTTGTGGGGCGCTGAACTGTTCTTTTGAATCTTTTTATATATGATAGTAATTACTTGTCTTCATGGGCGTCGCAGCCATTATATGAGGGTGGGACAAGTCCCCCCCACTTTTTCAAATGATTAGTTTAGACCCCCCCACTTTTACCATGTGGAAAGTCTGTGAATTGGTCTGTCCACTCGCCGCACTTTGTAGAGCGCTGTGTCAGTGCTTCACTATCAAATCCATTCCACTTGCTTATTGAGAGAATGCCCAAATCAATGAAACTCCGTACCATGTTTTCACTGCTACTTTGTATCAAGGCAGATTCTCACATAGCGCGCGCATGTTCAAGGAGTGTTGCCATAGGTGCACAGCACAGATCTGTTGAAGCGATGCCGGTAGCGGAGGTAAGGCACACACACCAAGTGTTCAGGACATTGTTAATACAGCGAAAATCAAAGCTGACGATCTCTTGGTTTGATATGTTTTCTCCCCCAGACAACATGGACAGCCAGGACCTCTTGGTTGCCAAAGTCCTGGCTGATGTAAAGAAAGGCTGCACCCCGGTCAGAGTGATGAACCTGTCCCAACATGCTATTACTATTAAGCCACACACTCACCTGGCCAATGCATTCCTGGTGGACAATGTTGTGGAATTTCCAGACGAAAAGCTGAGTGAATGTCGCAATAATGGGAGTCAGGATGTCTGCCTGAGTCTGGACCAGGTGGTGGTGAGTTGTAGGGTGGACCTAAGTGAAGCAGCAGTTGAGAATGAACACCAGCGCTCCCTCCTTAGAGATCTTGTCGAGAGGAACATAGGTGTTTTCTCCAAGCATCCCATGGACTACGGCCACACAAAAACAATGCAGCATGACATTCCCCTGGTTGATTCCAAGCCCTTCCGGCTCCCGTATCGCAAGATTCCGCCTTCACAGTGGCAAGATGTGCGGAAGTTGTTGATAGAGATGGAGGCGACAGGAGTCATCAGGCCTAGTAAGAGTCCATATGCGTCCCCAGTGGTGATCGTGACTAAGAAAGACGGGTCATTAAGGTTGTGCATTGACTACAGAAAGCGAAACTCCTACAACACGAGAGACGCATTTCCCCTGCCCAGAATAGAAGAGGCCCTGGAGGCTCTGGGGCAAGCAAAGTACTTTTCCACACTTGACCTCACATCTGGTTACTGGCAGGTGGAGGTAGCGGAACAAGACAAGCACAAGACAGCATTCAGCACACCCATGGGGCTGTTTGAGGCCAACAGGATGCCCTTCGGACTGCAGAATGCTCCGTCCACCTTCCAGAGGCTCATGACCTGCTGTTTTGGGGATCTGAACTTCACCCACCTCTTGATCTACCTTGACGACCTCATCATCTTCTCCAAAACCTTTGATGACCATCTGGAGAGGTTGCAGCTGGGGTTTGATCGGTGCCAGCTTGTGAGAAAGGAAGTGCAGTACTTGGGTCACTTGGTATCGGCGGAGGGGATCAGGACAGACCCAGAGAAGAAGAAGACCAGGAAATGATGGATACACGGATCGTGTTCAAATCAATAGGCACGCAATGACTCTAAAGAATAATGATCACGCCACCAAACACACATTCAGACTAAAGGAACCAGCTGTTACGAAAATGAGAGAAGTAGAAAGTTCAGGTATTTGGGTTTAACATGGAAGAAGTAGAAAGTACAGGTATTTGTGTTCAACATGTAAGAAGTAGAAAGTACAGGTATTTGAGTTCAACATGTGAGAAGTAGAAAGTACAGGTATTTGGGTTCAACATGTAAGAAGTAGAAAGTACAGGTATTTGGGTTCAACATGTAAGAAGTAGAAAGTACAGGTATTTGAGTTCAACATGTGAGAAGTAGAAAGTACAGGTATTTGAGTTCAACATGTAAGAAGTAGAAAGTACAGGTATTTGGGTTCAACATGTAAGAAGTAGAAAGTACAGGTATTTGTGTTCAACATGTAAGAAGTAGAAAGTACAGGTATTTGAGTTCAACATGTAAGAAGTAGAAAGAACAGGTATTTGAGTTCAACATGTAAGAAGTAGAAAGTACAGGTATTTGTGTTCAACATGTAAGAAGTAGAAAGTACAGGTATTTGAGTTCAACATGTAAGAAGTAGAAAGTACAGGTATTTGAGTTCAACATGTAAAAAGTAGAAAGTACAGGTATTTGTGTTCAACATGTAAGAAGTAGAAAGAACAGGTATTTGTGTTCAACATGTAAGAAGTAGAAAGTACAGGTATTTGGGTTCAACATGTAAGAAGTAGAAAGTACAGGTATTTGGGTTCAACATGTAAGAAGTAGAAAGTACAGGTATTTGAGTTCAACATGTAAGAAGTAGAAAGTACAGGTATTTGTGTTCAACATGTAAGAAGTAGAAAGTACAGGTATTTGAGTTCAACATGTAAGAAGTAGAAAGTACAGGTATTTGAGTTCAACATGTAAGAAGTAGAAAGTACAGGTATTTGAGTTCAACATGTAAGAAGTAGAAAGTACAGGTATTTGGGTTCAACATGTGAGAAGTAGAAAGTACAGGTATTTGTGTTCAACATGTAAGAAGTAGAAAGAACAGGTATTTGTGTTCAACATGTAAGAAGTAGAAAGTACAGGTATTTGGGTTCAACTTGTAAGAAGTATAAAGTACAGGTATTTGGGTTCAACATATAAGAAGTAGAAAGTACAGGTATTTGTGTTCAACATGTAAGAAGTAGAAAGTACAGGTATTTGAGTTCAACATGTAAGAAGTAGAAAGTACAGGTATTTGGGTTCAACATGTGAGAAGTAGAAAGTACAGGTATTTGTGTTCAACATGTAAGAAGTAGAAAGTACAGGTATTTGTGTTCAACATGTAAGAAGTAGAAAGTACAGGTATTTGGGTTCAACATGTGAGAAGTAGAAAGTACAGGTATTTGAGTTCAACATGTAAGAAGTAGAAAGTACAGGTATTTGTGTTCAACATGTAAGAAGTAGAAAGTACAGGTATTTGGGTTCAACATGTAAGAAGTAGAAAGTACAGGTATTTGGGTTCAACATGTGAGAAGTAGAAAGTACAGGTATTTGAGTTCAACATGTAAGAAGTAGAAAGTACAGGTATTTGAGTTCAACATGTAAGAAGTAGAAAGTACAGGTATTTGAGTTCAACATGTAAGAAGTAGAAAGTACAGGTATTTGGGTTCAACATGTAAGAAGTAGAAAGTACAGGTATTTGTGTTTAACATGTAAGAAGTAGAAAGTACAGGTATTTGTGTTCAACATGTAAGAAGTAGAAAGTACAGGTATTTGAGTTCAACATGTAAGAAGTAGAAAGTACAGGTATTTGTGTTCAACATGTAAGAAGTAGAAAGTACAGGTATTTGTGTTCAACATGTAAGAAGTAGAAAGTACAGGTATTTGGGTTCAACATATAAGAAGTAGAAAGTACAGGTATTTGGGTTCAACATGTGAGAAGTAGAAAGTACAGGTATTTGAGTTCAACATGTAAGAAGTAGAAAGTACAGGTATTTGTGTTCAACATGTAAGAAGTAGAAAGTACAGGTATTTGAGTTCAACATGTAAGAAGTAGAAAGTACAGGTATTTGAGTTCAACATGTAAGAAGTAGAAAGTACAGGTATTTGAGTTCAACATGTAAGAAGTAGAAAGTACAGGTATTTGTGTTCAACATGTAAGAAGTAGAAAGTACAGGTATTTGGGTTCAACATGTAAGAAGTAGAAAGTACAGGTATTTGAGTTCAACATGTAAGAAGTAGAAAGTACAGGTATTTGTGTTCAACATGTAAGAAGTAGAAAGTACAGGTATTTGTGTTCAACATGTAAGAAGTAGAAAGTACAGGTATTTGAGTTCAACATGTAAGAAGTAGAAAGTACAGGTATTTGTGTTCAACATGTAAGAAGTAGAAAGTACAGGTATTTGAGTTCAACATGTAAGAAGTAGAAAGTACAGGTATTTGTGTTCAACATGTAAGAAGTAGAAAGTACAGGTATTTGGGTTCAACATGTAAGAAGTAGAAAGTACAGGTATTTGGGTTCAACATGTAAGAAGTAGAAAGTACAGGTATTTGAGTTCAACATGTAAGAAGTAGAAAGTACAGGTATTTGTGTTCAAACATGTAAGAAGTAGAAAGTACAGGTATTTGTGTTCAACATGTAAGAAGTAGAAAGTACAGGTATTTGAGTTCAACATGTAAGAAGTAGAAAGTACAGGTATTTGTGTTCAACATGTAAGAAGTAGAAAGTACAGGTATTTGAGTTCAACATGTAAGAAGTAGAAAGTACAGGTATTTGTGTTCAACATGTAAGAAGTAGAAAGTACAGGTATTTGGGTTCAACATGTAAGAAGTAGAAAGTACAGGTATTTGGGTTCAACATGTAAGAAGTCAAAGTAAAAAGTCGTCAGAAAAATAAGTAGTGGAGTAAAGTACTGATACCAGAAGCATGTACTTAAGTTCAGTAACAAAGTATTTGTACTCTACTACTTCCCACCTCTCTGGGGATTTCGACCTACAGTCTTGTTCCTAGAGATCTGCACCACAGCTCTTTCTTTATAGAGATTTACAGCACTAAGACCCTGGAGCGAGCCAAAGAGTTTCCATATTTACAGAGTCAGGGCCCGGAGTAAACTGTTGCAGAGCTTGAATGTCATCATTATAATGTGGAAAAACAAACTAACCCAAAGGTAGAAACAGCGGATTGTGAATCAAGCACAGGGAAAAAGCTGGTTCTCATCTCTCTCTGCGACTTTAATTCATTCCCGATGTATTTTCACATCTGAAGCGCCGGTAGCCTCACATTGTGCCGCCGAGCTGTGATCAAACTCCTCATTGAGATGCAGATCAAGGTCTTCGTTTGTGCTCCGACTCCAAAGCTCCATGGCCTTTTTGTGGAGAGTGAACCTGTGTTTAACCACACTCAGTGGAAGTGCACAATGACACCTATAATCTCCCTGCGATTCACAACACTGCTGAAGTACACTATACATTTTACAAAACATCAACAGACTCACAGCACTCGTCTTTTAGACTCAGAACCAGAATCAGGTTTATTTCCAGGTAGGTTGACACGTACGAGGAATTTTACTTGGTGTTGTGGTCCATACATAAAAGCAGGGCCGTTTCTAGCTGTTTGGGGGCCCTATGCAAGATGCTGTTTGGGGGCCCAACATGTAAGAAGTAGAAAGTACAGGTATTTGGGTTCAAAATGTAAGAAGTTAAAGTAAAAAGTCGTCAGAAAAATAGGAGTAAAGTACTGATACCAGAAACATGTACTTAAGTACAGTAACAAAGTATTTGTACTCAAATACTTCCCTCCTCTGGTCAAATGAAACGTCGCTCTGTTACCAGAGATGTGATAGTGATATTCTTATTTAGCTCAACACAAAAACAATTATCCCTTTTACTGGTGTCCATTTAACTTGCTTCATTTTTCCATTTACCATAGATAATATTACGGTTCACACAATACCTTAGCAAATGTTTGTAATCCTGTGTTTGCGTGTGTGTGTGTTCTCCGTGTGTGGTCAAAAACTGTTTGGCTTTTCGGCAGGACATGAATCCACAAA
>JAPTMU010000078.1:77500-82500 GCA_028583405.1 Pogonophryne albipinna
GTCGTTGTTGACATGTTGATGCAGATTGCTGTTAAATGCTACGCTGAAAGTATGACTATAAATACTTCACATCATCAGCAGCACTTCAACGGGCTGTATGTGAATGGTGTCATTTCTTCAAAGTGAGTGCCCTATCTATCTCTAACAGATGTCCTCGAACACATCGCTGAGTGAAGTGTTTAACCTTCTCTGACTGACTGAGGCTTTCATATTTGAATGGATAATTGTTTTGTTGTTGGTCTAAATAAAAATATCACATCTCTGATAACAGAGCGACGTCTCATTTAACCAGAGGTGGGAAGTAGTGGAGTATAAATACTTCGTTACTGTACTTAAGTACATTTTTCTGGTATCAGTACTTTACTCCACTACTTATTTTTCTGACCACTTTTTACTTTGACTTCTTACATGTTGAACACTAATACCTGTACTTTCTACTTCTTACATGTTGAACACAAATACCTGTACTTTCTACTTCTTACATGTTGAACACTAATACCTGTACTTTCTACTTCTTACATGTTGAACACTAATACCTGTACTTTCTACTTCTTACATGTTGAACACTAATACCTGTACTTTCTACTTCTCACATGTTGAACACAAATACCTGTACTTTCTACTTCTCACATGTTGAACCCAAATACCTGTACTTTCTACTTCTTACATGTTGAACACAAATACCTGTACTTTCTACTTCTCACATGTTGAACCCAAATACCTGTACTTTCTACTTCTTACATGTTGAACTCAAATACCTGTACTTTCTACTTCTCACATGTTGAACCCAAATACCTGTACTTTCTACTTCTTACCTGTTGAACCCAAATACCTGGACTTTCTACTTCTTACATGTTGAACACAAATACCTGTACTTTCTACTTCTTACATGTTGAACACAAATACCTGTACTTTCTACTTCTTACATGTTGAACACAAATACCTGTACTTTCTACTTCTTACATGTTGAACACAAATACCTGTACTTTCTACTTCTTACACTTTGAACACAAATACCTGTACTTTCTACTTCTTACATGTTGAACACAAATACCTGTACTTTCTACTTCTTACATGTTGAACCCAAATACCTGTACTTTCTACTTCTTACATGTTGAACTCAAATACCTGTACTTTCTACTTCTTACATGTTGAACACAAATACCTGTACTTTCTACTTCTTACATGTTGAACACAAATACCTGTACTTTCTACTTCTTACATGTTGAACACAAATACCTGTACTTTCTACTTCTTACATTTTGAACACAAATACCTGTACTTTCTACTTCTTACATGTTGAACACAAATACCTGTACTTTCTACTTCTTACATGTTGAACCCAAATACCTGTACTTTCTACTTCTTACATGTTGAACCCAAATACCTGTACTTTCTACTTCTTACATGTTGAACACAAATACCTGTACTTTCTACTTCTTACATGTTGAACACAAATACCTGTACTTTCTACTTCTTACATGTTGAACTCAAATACCTGTACTTTCTACTTCTTACATGTTGAACTCAAATACCTGTACTTTCTACTTCTTACATGTTGAACCCAAATACCTGTACTTTCTACTTCTTACATGTTGAACCCAAATACCTGTACTTTCTACTTCTTACATGTTGAACACAAATACCTGTACTTTCTACTTCTTACATGTTGAACTCAAATACCTGTACTTTCTACTTCTTACATGTTGAACCCAAATACCTGTACTTTCTACTTCTTACATGTTGAACCCAAATACCTGAACTTTCTACTTCTCTCATTTTCCAAACAGCTGGTTCCTTTAGTCTGAATGTGTGTTTGGTGGCGTGATCATTATTCTTTAGAGTCATTGCGTGCCTATTGATTTGAACACGATCCGTGTATCCATCATTTCCTGGTCTTCTCTAAAGAAGAGGGACCAATGGAAACGTTGTCATGTTGCCGTTGTTCAGCATGGAAACATTCATTAGCTAACAATGACATTATTGTTCTATTAATATAAAGGGAGGTCAGGTACTCTTTAAAGCAGCTGCTAGTTATGGGTACTTTTTACTGAAGTACACTTCAAAGCCTCTTTACTTTCACTTGAGTAAAGAAGTTTAGTCAGTACTTCTACTTTTACCAGAGTATTTTTAAACACGAGTATCTGTACTTCTACCTGAGTCAAGGATGTGTTTACTTTTGCCATCTCTGCATTTGAAGCCTCTCGACTTCCTCCACAAGCTGATGCTAATTAAAACAGCGTCGCTATCTATAGCACGGCGGAAAACATTACACGTTTAGCTCACACTCCTTTTTGCCAAAGCCTTGATAATTAATGAGACAAATCCTATCCAAGAATCTGAGTGACAAAAACACAGAGCTTGAAGAATTAAAAATAAATATTTGATGGCGAGAAAAATGAAGACGTTCTGCTGCTTCTCTCAGCTTCACATGATTATATATTCACTGTAAAATGATTCAGCCGTGTTAATATAAACATACGTTTTCACACGGTGCCTAGAAGCATTACACGAGCCAAAACTCTGGGGGATGTGGGTGTTCAAAAAGATAATAATGACACCCAATTTCACATGTATTTAACGACTATATGGTGAACAGTTATCCCCCACTTTACAACAGGGTACTATATATTTATTTAGAGATTTTCCTACTAATTATTTGTGATTTTTTAGGATTATTGAAAATACGTTCTGACTTATTCAATTACTTGGTGCCACTATAGCCAACCACCTTTCATAGCAAACTATACAATTATAAGTAAAACAACTTGTATTGCATTTTACAAAGAACTGAGAGAGGGATTGATGCTCTACCACTTCATCACCACACCTGTAGTCTTCAGCTCACTACTTTTGGAAGAAACCAATAACATAGGGATCAATCATATTATATTTAGGGTAATAATCATTCAGACTTGTCTTCCAGTTTGTTCTCTCTTTCTGCAAGTATACTGCAAGTCATTTTATTACGTATTGAAGTTCCTAAGATAAGATCAATGGTTAATTCTGTCTTCTGCTATAATGTTAGCAGCAGCTATAGTGTTAGCATGCAGCTATAGTGTTAGCATCAGCTACAGTGTTATTAGCAGCAGCTACAGTGTTAGCAGCAGCTACAGTTTTAGCAGCAGCTACAGTGTTAGCATGCAGCTATAGTGTTATTAGCAGCAGCTATAGTGTTAGCATGCAGCTATAGTGTTAGCAGCAGCTATAGTGTTAGCAGCAGTTATAGTGTTAGCAGCAGCTACAGTGTTATTAGCAGCAGCTATAGTGT
Organism: Pogonophryne albipinna; assembly: GCA_028583405.1. Taxonomy (NCBI): domain Eukaryota; kingdom Metazoa; phylum Chordata; class Actinopteri; order Perciformes; family Artedidraconidae; genus Pogonophryne; species Pogonophryne albipinna. The sequence continues at coordinate 80,772 of JAPTMU010000078.1, forward strand.
TAGCATGCAGCTATAGTGTTAGCAGCAGCTATAGTGTTAGCAGCAGTTATAGTGTTAGCAGCAGCTACAGTGTTGGCAGCAGCTACAGTGTTATTAGCAGCAGCTACAGTGTTAGCAGCAGCTATGGTGTTAGCATGCAGCTCTATAGCCCCCACTTTACTCGCACTTGGATTAGGACTAGTGTTTATGTTTTTCTTTATACTGTTCCTGTTCTGATTTGATGTGAAGCGTCTTTGGGTATTAGGAAAAGCGCTATAAAAATCCAATGTGTTATTATTATTATTATTATTAGTTATGTCATGTTAGCAGCAGCTACAGTGTTTGGCGTACCATGCAGCTCCAGTGTTAGCAGCAGCTAAAGTGTTAGCATGCAGCTCTTTTTTTCATTGTAGTGTTTCTGTTCTGATTTTATGTAAAGTGCCTTTGAGCATTAGGAAAGGTCATAGGCTCACACACACAGCAGCTATAGTGTTGGCAACAGCTATAGTGTTAGCATGTGGCTCCAGTGTTAGCATGCAGCTAGGTCTGAATGACCTTGGATCATTGGATCGTTTAAAACGTGACCAGCATGTTGATCTCTCATGTTTTTCCTCCACGGTGACGTTTTAATGCTCGTCTCCATCGAGCAGATTAGCTCCTGAATCACCGCCACGCAGTTTTGACCTTTGACCTCTGCACTGTTGATAATCTGTCTGTGTCTCTGCTGGAGCCTCAACAAAGAGATATTCCCTCCTCTCCTACAGTACCACACACACACACACACACACACACACACACACACACACACACACACACACACACACACACACACACACACACACACACACACACACACACACACACACACACACACACACACACACACAGTCTACCCTTCTGAAAGGCTATTATCACATCTGGCCAAGCGCTGAGCAAATCCCTTTCATATTTTGTTCTAGTTAGAGTGAGAATAAATGAGGGAGACGATTAGTGACAATAAGCCACTCTGTATGTGTGTGTGTGTGTGTGTGTGTGTGTGTGTGTGTGTGTGTGTGTGTGTGTGTGTGCGTGTGTGTGTGTGTGTGTGTGTGTGTCATTGCTAATGTGATATTGTGTGTGTGTGTGTGTGTGTGTGTATGTGTGTGTGTGTGTGTGTGTGTGTGTGTTGGCACGAAGGCTGAGATCATGCTAGCTGAAGCGAGGCAGCTCCATTGTAGAAAGGAGACAAAGAGAAAATTGAATAACAGAAAACAAAATGAAAGCCAGCAGCTCAGTGTTTGTCTCTCTGCGTCTGAAGCTCACAAACCAACAGCTGCTCCGTGAAATCTGTCGCTCCTGCAGAAAGAAAAGCAGCAGAGGACGGCGTGTCATAAAATCACGAACGACAGCGTTGTGTTTATTATTCCTTCTCAAGCCATCCCAACAAATCGTGTTATTGTCATTGGTGTTATTGCTCATGTGTTCCTTATATTGATGCTCTTATTTCTGTATATCTAGATTTCTATTAGACATTTTGGCTGCAGATGGTTAGTCACCTCAATGTTTTAAACAAGTGTCAATTTGTTCTCGATTCATCACTTTTTCACTTATTTCTTTCGGTTAAATGGGAAAAATTACAATTGTGTTTTGTTTAGCCCACTTTAAAAAATATTTGTGTATTATTTATTTACTTTTCTATGTCTCTAGAGGATAAGAAGAAACAGGTATAAGGTAATATAAGGTAATTTTGTATACAAATTAACTAAAATGA
>JAPTMU010000078.1:87500-127260 GCA_028583405.1 Pogonophryne albipinna
ACATACTGATATACACCTGAACATCAGCAGGAGAGGACTCTTTAAAGTAGAGACACTACATACTAATATACACCTGAACATCAGCAGGAGAGGACTCTTTCAAGTAGAGACACTACATACTGATATACACCTGAACATCAGCAGGAGAGGACTCTTTAAAGTAGAGACACTACATACTGATATACACCTGAACATCAGCAGGAGAGGAATCTTTAAAGTAGAGACACTACATACAGATATACACCTGAACATCAGCAGGAGAGGACTCTTTAAAGTAGAGACATTACATACTGATATACACCTGAACATCAGCAGGAGAGGACTCTTTAAAGTAGAGACACTACATACTGATATACACCTGAACATCAGCAGGAGAGGACTCTTTAAAGTAGAGACACTACATACTGATATACACCTGAACATCAGCAGGAGAGGACTCTTTAAAGTAGATACACTACATACTGATATACACCTGAACATCAGCAGGAGAGGACTCTTTAAAGTAGATACACTACATATTGAACAAATGGCCTCCATACTCTTCTTCTTATAACTCCTGTCTAGACTTCTCTGATGTCCTTCACTGATTCGCAGTAGTCAGCCAATATATTTAATCAAATACTTCCAATGAAACCATTAATTTACACTTTCATCCCTTTCAGATATGCTATTTTAATATGACTATACCGGATCCAGTTTAAATGGCATGGTGCTGTTCTGCTCTTTTTTTCCAACACCTTTAATCCACCTGACAAAGGCGAACATAAAGCGACTTCCTCCCCCCGGGTCTCTTTATCTTCCTCTCTTTTAATTGAGCCACTGGATCAAAGAGAGAGATGTCTTGCCACTGAATCACTGCGTCATTTTAATTTTCTCACTTTGGTTTTTTAATTACTAAGTAAGCAGTCCTCCGAAGGGACACCAATCATGTCTGAGATGGAGATGAAGATGAAGGAGCGTCGCGGGATGAAGAGGAGGAGGAGCTTCAGTGAGTCTCTGCAGAGCGGCTGATGTTTGACCTCTGACCTCTCCGATGGGAACGTTTTGGTGTGGGTCTTGACTCTGAAAATGGGAGATTATCTGGGCTCGGCGGGCTTTAAATGGCAGAGGAAGGAGAAAGAATATCCTTGTCTTGTTCAACCCTCCTGTCTGGTTCGTTAACTGCTCTTACATTAACACAAAAACCATGAATCATCACCTTATTTTATTTAACACCCTTTAAACTATGTATCAAGCTACTGGTTTGCATGAATAACTGCAGGGAATATACAAAGAATAGACACTGAAATGTATTCAAAGATTAACATTTTGTCCATTTGGTTGTGTATGTCTTTATTAGGATCCCCATTAGCACTAGTATGAACATTGGCTATTGTTCCTGGGGTCCTCACACACACACAACATACATAAACATACAACAAAATTAAAACAAGTCAAAACAGCTCATAATTTCATGCAATTTACAGTGCTGTATGAATTGAAAACTAAAAAGGACATCCAATTATCGCCATCCGAAGGCCTAAGTGACACACCCCTTCCCATTTACATACAACATTATCAATTTGTTTAGACCAAGATCATTTATGATCCAGGGTTATACCTAGCAATGTTGTCTCCTTGACCTGTTCAATTTGAATATGGTTTAAATGTTGCAATTTTGGTTCACCTTTTAACTGATGATTTGATCCTATTAATACAGATTGTTTTTCCAGCATTAAGTACTAACTTATTATGTATGAGCCACTCTGATATCAGTATAGATCTTCATTCATAACATGTGTCAACTCTCTTGTAGTTGATGCTCCATAATATATTGTTGAGTCATCTGCATACATTACAATTTTGGCTTTCTCTAACACATTTGTAAACATAGAAAATAAAAGTGGTCCCAAACAACTACCCTGAGGTACTCCACAAGTGACTGTCTTCATCTTTGACAGACTTCCATTAAAAAAAACAGGTTGACTTCGATTTGTCAGGTAACTTTCTAACCACCGCAGCGTAGTGTACTATCTGATGGATAGGGTTACCCATTCATTTCCTACGGCAGGAACCTAATAGGTGTTACAGAGTTGACTAAACCTCAAAATTCAATGAGTGGTGATCAGCAATTATATAATGTTCAAATGCTTACTGTGGAGTATATCATATGGCCAGTCAAGTCATTGTACTCCCTTTTTTATTTTGTACTTTAAAAATACCTTCCTTTTTGATAAAGCTTATAGTTAAATTATTAAACTAGGGGCTGATTAGATTCAGCCCCTAGTTTTGCTGATATAGGCTTAGTTTGTCGGGGGACATCTTCCTTCTTCCTTCTCTCTGTCTATACCTGTGTACTCTCATGTTCCGATTAACCCAGCTTCCCCAAATGTCTTTCTTTTTGGTGTCTATATACGCTGGGATCCGGAGTCATGGATGATCCTGCGGTCCTGTGTCCTGCATCGCAAGCCCTGGATCTTGAGTCGTGGCTGTGGTCCTGGATCATAGGTCCTGGATGGATATCCTCGTGGATTCATCTTCCTATTATACACACATGCATTTCCAAACATTTGGACTACCTATGTTGCAAATGTATTATCTTTTCAATTTACACACGGCATCTATTGCACGTCTGTCCGTCCTGGGAGAGGGATCCCTCCTCTGTTGCTCTCCCTGAGGTTTCTCCCATGTTCCCTTTAAACTGTGGGTTTTCTCTGGAAGTTTTTCCTTGTATGATGTGAGGGTCTAAGGACAGAGGGTCTAAGGACAGAGGGTCTGAGGACAGAGGGTCTAAGGACAGAGGGTCTGAGGACAGAGGGTCTAAGGACAGAGGGTCTAAGGACAGAGGGTCTAAGGACAGAGGGTGTCGTATTGTCATACTGATATTCTGTACAAACTGTGAAGTCCACTGAGATAAATGTAACATTTGTGATATTGGGCTATATAAATAAACATTGATTGATTGATTGATTGACTTTTTGAGTCAAAGAAAATGACTCAAAATGATTGATCAATGTGTAAACTTTACTTTAGTCGATTAAATGTCAGGAAATAGTGAATCATGTCATAATATTCAATAGTTGTATATATGGTACAGTTGTCTGACTTTATCTTTTGTTGAACTTAAGGATGGATTCCACAACAAGTGTTCCTACAGGGACATTAAAATGTATCTTATGCTATATTTAAAATGAATACATTTAAAAAAAAAGTACATACGAGAGGTCAACTCTCACTGATAAATCCCTACAAACAAAACAAAGTGACGTCCCAATTTATTATCATTTGAAGTTTATAATTGTCAAGCAAAGTAAAAAGGAAGAAGAACAAAACACGTATTTGTTAATACTTGCATTTATTTACATAGGTATACAGACAATATGCCCTTATTGCGTACACTTATTTGTACATGCATGCAACAAAACAAAGGGTTAAAAACAATCCCGATAAGATCTGTATGTTTTCCTCCTGATTTGTTTGCGGTCACACGACGTGACGAAGTGATGAACTGGTATGTTACATATTTATGATGGTATTGAGTTTTTCATGAAAGAGGATGAAATCATTCTTAAATGCACATTTCTCAAAGATATTGAAGTGACTGTTATTTCACTGATTGTTGTGCTTTTATGTATCTCTTAATGTGTGCATATGTATAAATGTGTCTTTTGATTGTGTATATATAGGTATATACACATCTTTATATATCTTTGTTATTGTATTCGGGATTGTGAGGAACGGTATTTCGATCTCTCTGTCTGTACACACAAACTGAAAGATTGACAATAAAGTTGACTTTGACTACTATCTGATGGATACACATTATCGAGGGTTACCCATTCATTTCATACGAATTAAAGGGTTAGGGTCCCAACTGAGATACGGGATTGTCCCACTCTCAATAGTTTTAAAGGTCAACTTACAGAATGGTTGAGCAACAAACAGACGTGCAATCACCGCTAACTGCACTTTAACACAGGGGTATCTCCTCTTGCACTTTATATGTCATAGCTGCTCTATAGGGTGACCAGACGTCCCCGTTTGTATTGGCCTGTCCCCGTTTGTATTGGCCTGTCCCCGTTTGTATTGGCCTGTCCCCGTTTGTATTGGCCTGTCCCCGTTTGTATTGGCCTGTCCCCGTTTGTATTGGACTGTCCCCGGTTGAAACTGTCCCCGAAAATGTCCCCGTTTTTTAATATACGTTAAAAACACATAGCAAGGTGAAATGAAACGTTTCATGTCAGGAAACACTGGGTAAACAGACTGCGGTCGAGCCAGCCCCCACTTCGGAAAACACAGTCAAGCCAGCCCGCACGTTGTATTAAGGTGCGCGAATATCGGTACGGTAGAGGCCTGTAAAAACTGCCTTCAAAATAAAAGCGTTTACTCGGTCAATAACACATATACCTAAAAAACACACCACACATATTCATTTATACTGGAGCTTAAATTAAGCTGCTACATTGTGCTGCCATGTGGTAAATGCTTATATGCTGCTCTTGCTCTTTCTGCATATCATGTATTTATTTTTGCCATGTATATAACTATCATGTTCTTATATGTTGTATCTGACGGGCGGATGGAAATGAGCTCAAAGCTAAAATCCGGTTCATTTACGCTTGTAAGCATTATTTTGTTTTAAAGTGTTCATCAATGTGCTCTGTGTTAGAAATCAAAATCAATGTTTTATGGCATAATTTAGTTTAAACATACCGTCAGCTTAAATGCTGTTTTATTCTGAAAAACCTTCTCAGAGACTCCATTGGTCTCCTTACTTTTAAAGCTTCTCTCCTGGACGTGAGAATAACGAACAAAGCCAATAACTGTCCCGATTCAAATAAACGATTAAATGAAATGAAAAATATTGCGGGAACATCATAGGTGTTACAAAGGTGAATACAACTACTCAAAATGCAATGACCGGTGATCAGCAATTGTATATGTTCAGATAACCACTTGAATTAATTGTGTAGTACCCGACTATTGTTTGTTTTCTAGAGTGTGATGAGAGTTACAAAGTTACTATCATGCTTAACATAACGTCTGTATTCCATTACATTCATTTAATTGTCCAAATGGGCTTGATATTCTTACTTCGAAACGCTAACACAATCCCATGCTACCATGCAAAATCTACTATGCTAAACATGTGTTAGCATTTCAGCATGACGAAGACTGTGCAGATTTCCACTTCTTCCTAGCATGCTAACGTTAGCATCAGTTTTTACAATGGTAGCTTCAAACATGTGATACGTTTCTCTGATTTGTTATCTACCCAACTTCGGTTTGTTTTCTAGTGTGTGATGAGAGTTACCGCCTCCACTCGTGCTTTAGTCCTGCTCTCAGGTGACATTTGTAGCAGGAACATAATAAAAGGAATGATTGTATATAATGTGTTGTGCTACTTTACCTCATTGGAAAGCTGATTATAGCAGCTATTGATCTGCTGGCGGCGGACAAAAGAGTTTAGTGAGTTTAGTGATTTTAAATCGGTCAGTTTGAGTAGATCAGAAAGCTAAACTAAGATGACATTCATTTATCTTCTCCTTCCTCCCTGAGAGCAGACATCTTGACCCAGCAGAGACGAGGCCCCTCAGCTTGAAAGCCAAAATGTGTGGGTGTTGAATTTCTGTTATTAGGAAAGTGTTCTCGTGTTAGCGTCTCCTCTCAGCTTGCAATTCAACTCCAGCAGCAGGACATGTTGCAGCAGGGAAATGGAAAAAGCTCTACCCTCTTATCGTATTTCAGGGAAGCGATTCTGACACTCACCTGCACTTTACTCCGAACAGCCATTATCCAGCTCTCAAAGTTCCCAACATCGAAGAGCTATTCTCCTGCATCAATGTCCTTCTATTTCCTTGTTATACCGCTGTTTTCCTGCTGGTTAGATTGACTGCTCATTAGTCCAATTGTTAGCAGTCAATTAAACCAACACAAGAGCTATCATTCACTCCAGCAGGGAAGCTTTTACCTCAGTCAGGTGACCTGGAAAGAGCCAATCACAGACCCTCACAAACACTAAACCCAAAGAAGTCAAGATAGAAATGAAATCAATCTGACATTTCAGAGAAAAGAGCAGCTGACTAGTTGCTTTGTCAACTTTTGTCTTCCGTAAATAGTTAAAAAATGGCTTACAAAACCGTTTTCACCCAACGTTGAATACTTGATTGTTAAAATACCGTCAACAATTAAGCATTGGATGGAAAAAAGATTGCATAAAACGAATAATTTAAATACTATAATCAATCAAAGGCAACAGAATACAAATAGCTCATAACATAACACATGTTTTTTAATCTGGTGTCATATAATAAATGGTGTCAAACCTTTAACTTTGACCTGAATAATGAGATAATTGTCAACAAACCATGTTCGTCCCACATTGAAAACGCAATTATCAAAATACAATTGACAGATGTACATTTTGACAGCAAATGAATTGCATAAAACTCATTTTATTTAACTTGAATTACTAAAATCTATGTCATTGACTGAGCTCTTCAACCTGTATTCATTAAAACAGTTTCAAACCTTTAACTTTGAACTTAATGAATGAGATAATTGTCAACAAACCATCTTCACTCTACATTGAAAACGCAATTATCAAAATACTGTTGACAGTTATTAATTGGGCAGCAAATTAATTGCCTGAAACTCATTTGATTTAATGTATTTAAATATTTAAATCTATGGCAGGTTGCTCAGAAGATAAACTACACAAGTCATGTACTGACTTATTCAACCTGTATTAATATAACACCGTTTCAAACCGTTTACTTTGACCTGAATGAATGAGCTATTTTTCGAGATGATTACCTATGTTTGTGGACTTCACTTTGAGAACAACAAGAAAAGTGCAGATATGTTTTTTTAATTTTATTTAATGGCCGTGGTACAATGGAAACAGGTTGGTTTTCATAAGATACAGGAAGCTATGCAGACTTTCTGCTGCCTTTGTGGAGCCAGGATTGCATCTCGGAGAAAAGGATCTCTTGCAAACTAATTTTAGGATCTGTACAAATCCCATTGGGGCTAATTCTGGATCCATTAGAGCTGAATGGTGATGGAGTCCTGCGTTCAGAGTCACTGCAGTGGGCTTCTCGGGCTACAGGTAACACAACTCTGGATGAGTAGGGAAGTGATATGGATATTTGGTGCAGGGAGCTCATTGCTGGATAGATTTTATCTGAAATTTGTGAGGTCAGACGCAGCAACCCTGATTGATCTGAATGATAGAGCCGCAGAAAGATAATGAGAGGGTGTTTAAGTAGAAATCAATGTCGTTCAGGTTCATTTACTGTTGTGTTTACTGCCGATAGACGAGCATCTGCACACATGAGGTCAGGAGTTCAATCCTCTTTCTGTCACTGTGTGAAAAGCAGAGGTGGGAAGTAGTGGAGTACAAATACTTTGTTTCCGTACTTAATTTTTCTGGTATCAGTACTTTACCCCACAACTTATTTCTCTGACGACTTTTTACTTTCTACTTCTTACATTTTGAACCCAAATACCTGTACTTTCTACTTCTTACATTTTGAACCCAAATACCTGTACTTTCTACTTCTTACATGTTGAACACAAATACCTGTACTTTCTACTTCTTACATTTTGAACCCAAATACCTGTACTTTCTACTTCTTACATGTTGAACACAAATACCTGTACTTTCTACTTCTTACATGTTGAACCCAAATACCTGTACTTTCTACTTCTTACATGTTGAACTCAAATACCTGTACTTTCTACTTCTTACATGTTGAACCCAAATACCTGTACTTTCTACTTCTTACATGTTGAACCCAAATACCTGTACTTTCTACTTCTTACATGTTGAACTCAAATACCTGTACTTTCTACTTCTTACATGTTGAACCCAAATACCTGTACTTTCTACTTCTTACATGTTGAACCCAAATACCTGTACTTTCTACTTCTTACATGTTGAACCCAAATACCTGTACTTTCTACTTCTTACATGTTGAACCCAAATACCTGTACTTTCTACTTCTTACATGTTGAACTCAAATACCTGTACTTTCTACTTCTTACATGTTGAACCCAAATACCTGTACTTTCTACTTCTTACATGTTGAACCCAAATACCTGTACTTTCTACATCTTACATGTTGAACCCAAATACCTGTACTTTCTACTTCTTACATGTTGAACCCAAATACCTGTACTTTCTACTTCTTACATGTTGAACTCAAATACCTGTACTTTCTACTTCTTACATGTTGAACCCAAATACCTGTACTTTCTACTTCTTACATGTTGAACCCAAATACCTGTACTTTCTACTTCTTACATGTTGAACCCAAATACCTGTACTTTCTACTTCTTACATGTTGAACCCAAATACCTGTACTTTCTACTTCTTACATGTTGAACTCAAATACCTGTACTTTCTACTTCTTACATGTTGAACCCAAATACCTGTACTTTCTACTTCTTACATGTTGAACTCAAATACCTGTACTTTCTACTTCTTACATGTTGAACCCAAATACCTGTACTTTCTACTTCTTACATGTTGAACTCAAATACCTGTACTTTCTACTTCTTACATGTTGAACACAAATACCTGTACTTTCTACTTCTTACATGTTGAACTCAAATACCTGTACTTTCTACTTCTTACATGTTGAACTCAAATACCTGTACTTTCTACTTCTTACATGTTGAACCCAAATACCTGTACTTTCTACTTCTTACATGTTGAACCCAAATACCTGTACTTTCTACTTCTTACATGTTGAACCCAAATACCTGTACTTTCTACTTCTTACATGTTGAACCCAAATACCTGTACTTTCTACTTCTTACATGTTGAACACAAATACCTGTAATTTCTACTTCTTACATGTTGAACCCAAATACCTGTACTTTCTACTTCTCACATGTTGAACACAAATACTTGTACTTTCTACTTCTTACATGTTGAACCCAAATACCTGTACTTTCTACTTCTTATATGTTGAACCCAAATACCTGTACTTTCTACTTCTTACATGTTGAACTCAAATACCTGTACTTTCTACTTCTTACATGTTGAACCCAAATACCTGTACTTTCTACTTCTTACATGTTGAACTCAAATACCTGTACTTTCTACTTCTTACATGTTGAACACAAATACCTGTACTTTCTACTTCTTACATGTTGAACTCAAATACCTGTACTTTCTACTTCTTACATGTTGAACTCAAATACCTGTACTTTCTACTTCTTACATGTTGAACCCAAATACCTGTACTTTCTACTTCTTACATGTTGAACCCAAATACCTGTACTTTCTACTTCTTACATGTTGAACCCAAATACCTGTACTTTCTACTTCTTACATGTTGAACCCAAATACCTGTACTTTCTACTTCTTACATGTTGAACACAAATACCTGTAATTTCTACTTCTTACATGTTGAACCCAAATACCTGTACTTTCTACTTCTCACATGTTGAACACAAATACTTGTACTTTCTACTTCTTACATGTTGAACCCAAATACCTGTACTTTCTACTTCTTACATGTTGAACTCAAATACCTGTACTTTCTACTTCTTACATGTTGAACACAAATACCTGTACTTTCTACTTCTTACATGTTGAACCCAAATACCTGTACTTTCTACTTCTCACATGTTGAACACAAATACTTGTACTTTCTACTTCTTACATGTTGAACCCAAATACCTGTACTTTCTACTTCTTACATGTTGAACCCAAATACCTGTACTTTCTACTTCTTACATGTTGAACACAAATACCTGTACTTTCTACTTCTTACATGTTGAACACAAATACCTGTACTTTCTACTTCTTACATGTTGAACCCAAATACCTGTACTTTCTACTTCTCACATGTTGAACTCAAATACCTGTACTTTCTACTTCTTACATGTTGAACTCAAATACCTGTACTTTCTACTTCTCTCATTTCCCAAACAGCTGGTTCCTTTAGTCTGAATGTGTGTTTGGTGGCGTGATCATTATTCTTTAGAGTCATTGCGTGCCTATTGATTTGAACACGATCCGTGTATCCATCATTTCCTGGTCTTCTCTAAAGAAGAGGGACCAATGGAAACGTTGTCATGTTGCCGTTGTTCAGCATGGAAACATTCATTAGCTAACAATGACATTATTGTTCTATTAATATAAAGGGAGGTCAGGTACTCTTTAAAACAGCTGCTAGTTATGGGTACTTTTTACTGAAGTACACTTCAAAGCCTCTTTACTTTCACTTGAGTAAAGAAGTTTAGTCAGTACTTCTACTTTCACCAGAGTATTTTTAAACACGAGTATCTGTACTTCTACTTGAGTAAAGGATGTTATACTTTTGCCCTCTCTGGTGTAAAGTGACAGAAAGAGAAGTCTCCACAGTTGGTTGTGATGTAAGAGCTGTGATATGAACCCGATGTTTCTCCTGTTTTCCCTCAGCTCCCCATTTCTTCTCTGTGAGAATCTGTGCACACACATCTCCCTCTGGTTGGAGTCAAACTGTTCTGGAGTCAGCGAGCAGGTGGCTGATGGGCAAACAGACGAAGGAGACAGGCTGCATGCCGAGGAAGTGGGAAGAAGGGCTTCTGGAGAGAATAATTAAGGGCGTCGGCGTGTACATACAAAAAGAAGCAAACACTGTTGTTTAACTTCGAGCGAGACATCAATCCTCTGCAAATCCTCTCCATACTCAACACTGAATCCTTCCCTTCTGGACCAGATGGAAATGCAAGACAATCAAACTGGGATCTATGTGTGTGTTGTTTATTACTAGCCATATGCACCAGAGGCCTGTACTACGAAGCCGGTTCAACCTAACCTGGATATGTTTGAGTTAGCCGGTTGGCCTAATCCAAAACATACGCGCTCTCGCTAAGCGGTCCTACGACGCGGGTTATCAAGTGGATCGCTCAAGCCAGCCGTGTCCTATCTAGTTAGGTGCGCGTTCACATGAAAGGGGTGGTCTTTGGAGCATTCGACCAATCACAGACATGGAGAAGCGCACTGACAGCGCAGCGTCATACTTCCTGAATGAACAGTCAACTTTACTATTAGACAAATATGAAGAAGTTAAACTTTAAACATCCATGACTTAAACACTTGATCCAGGATCAAAGCCACAGAGCTGCACCTGCAAGGTGAATACAGCTGGTAACAGAACAAATGTTTGAATGCGTACATTAACAGGTTTATGATATCACTGCCCGTCTAAGACACGATCTGACTTTCATTACATTTGACTCGAGTGTTTCCTCAACTTAATGTGTTGCTTAAAATAATCCTTCTGCAGACAGTCTGTGACTCTGTGAGTGTTGCACGGCCAGATACGGCTCAGCTGACTCAGATCAGGAGATATATGATACATTATGAAGTGATATGACTTGATCGCTTTAAACTCCGCACACTGAGCTCTGATTGGTCAGCAGGCAGTGCTTTCACTGAGTTGAGCTCTTACCCCTAGATTCCACCGGGTCCGTATGTGGCGCATCACTGCTGCGCCGCGGTTTTGGTCCGGCCTCCTCCGGCGTGAAACCCTACTGGGGGCGTTTCAGAAGCATTTCAGAAGCGGAGCGTCTTGCCTGCCGGCTCGCAGTTTTTGTTGATTTGGGCATATTTCCTGGACAGGCTACTTTGTACAGACAAAGTTAATAATACTTGTAATATCCCAGTTATAAACGACATGAATCAAAGATGTGTTGCTGTATTTTAGTGATAAAACAATGCATTCATCATCATAATTATTCTATATATATAATTTACACAGTGCCTGTAAACCGGAGGAGAACGCTGGCATTTCTCCTCCTACTTGAAAGACTACGGAGGGATAGGGTCTGCAAAATGAGTTTGTGTGTGTGTGTATATATATGCTATATCTGAACGTTCCACTTCCTGCCTGCCCGACATTACCTTGCGGCTGCGTCGCGTCGAAAAATAGGCTTCAATCATATTCCGAGCGGAGCCCAGCGGCGAGACGCTTCTGGGACGCATCTGAGACGTAACGCGGCGCGTCTGGTGGAATAGCACCCATTGACTAGAGTGGCCGCGATCCTCAGCATAAGTTACCATGGAGATCTAGCCCGCTAAAAAGAGAACAAGCGTCATAGACCGGAAGCCCCGAGTTTTCCCTGAAGTTAGCCGCTAAGCGAACATCCAGCTTCGTAGTACAGGCCTCTGGTTATATCTGACGGTAACCCTGCCTTTTTCGGTCTTGTGGCCCATGTGCTCCCTTCCCCAGTTGACTGATGTATTATTTGACATCATAACCATCATCATCACCACCATCATCTACATCAGGGGTGGCCAACCAATCAGAGGTAAAGAGCCAATCATTTTACTGTGTTACTGCAAAGAGCCACGTCATACACACAGGCACACATGCTGGGTGTATGTCCCCGACCTCTCTCTCTCCTTCTCTCTTTTGCTCTCAGCCTTTCTGTGTGCCCCTCTCTAACACACACACACACACACACAGACACACACACACACACACACACACACACACACACACACACACACACACACACACACACACACACACACACACACACACACACACACACACACACACACACACACACGCCCTCTCACATACAGAAACCTCCGCTCAGCCAGATTTCCTATAAATGTCACAGTCCATGATATTGACAGAAATGGACTTAAACCTCTCCGACCAGTATTAAGACCAGAGGCCAGTTATTGTCAATCATTAATATTGTGTCTCACACACAAACTCTCAGTTCAAAACATTTGAAAAAAGTAGTTATCTTACTATGCATGTTGCTTCTTGAAACGTACAGAGGATGTGGAAGGGGCTCAAATGCATGAAAGGGCACATCATTTAATAAGAATATGCCTGGCCTTTATTCTGTCTGTATCTCACGCACATTCATAAATGTAAATAAATGAAGTGTGTTTTAGTTAATTCTCCTCACATGACATCTCAACTTGTACCTAACCCTCTGACTGACGGAAGCTCTGCTGACAGAGATGCACTTTCTCTCTTGTTTATTTCTTTACCGAGTCCCTCTGTGTCAGCTGCCAGCTTTCCGGGAGCAGGCCTTCTCACATACACACATACCACTGCAAATTGTTACCATTTTGATTTGACAACATCATATTGAGTTATTACGGTTTTATCTGAGTTATATTTCTGCCGATCATAAGCAGATCTCTCCCTTCACTGTCACATCGCGAGTGCAGTAAAGCCCGCCTCCAGTACTGCAGGATCTGCATTCTGATTGGCTAAAGCACTTTTTGTTGAAAACTCTGTGTAACGATTGGGCTGGAACTTGTGTGTTATTAACCCTTTGTGAACTGGGATACATATGCGCAAAAAACACAATTACAATTCGATATGAACTGAGGAGCCGCATGAGACCCGGCAAAGAGCCACGGGTTGGCCACTCCTGATCTACATCAACTGTCAACTGTATGTGAAGATAATACATGTTTAAACTGCTCTCATCGTGGTTCCTCATACTTCGACCGGTGTGCCAACGCAGAGGCACTTCAGGCAACCCCCCCTAAAAGTACAGCCTAGTTCAAGGTTCAAGGCTTTTATTGGTCATACGAAAATAGCTACAGTGTAGTTATGATGATGAACATCTTAGGTCACAGGCTCCTCCAACAGTGAAACACAATAACACGGATAAACAGAAAACAATAGTTCAAGTAAATACAAAAAGAAAAATAGTAAAAAAGTGAAATAGTGAAATAGAGTCTATATGCAAGTTATTGGAATATGATATATTAGATAAATATGGATGTTGTTTCAAAAGTTTAGTTGTTTAATAGTCTTATGGCCTGTGGGATGAAACTGTCTCTGAGTCTGGTGGTTTTAGTCCGGACGCTGCGGTCGCGCCTGCCAGACGGCAGCAGACAGAACAGTTCGTGGCTTGGGTGATGGGGGTCTTGAGGGCTTTCTTCCTGAGCCGCTGGGAGGAAAGCCTAGTTTTTACAGTAACGTTTTCCATCGTTGGCTTCAGGACTGTATCGTAACCCGTAACAACAACGTATCCATCAATAACATTTCCAACCTTTCCATTGATGGCACCGAGAGCTTCATCATGTCTTCACCAAGAGCATAGGCGAGCTGAGTAAACTGACCTAAAGAAATGAGAGTTGGAGAAGGTGGTTGAGTTTAGGGTGGGAGCTTGATGAATGGATGAGGTGTTAGTTCAAAGGTTGATTGGTGGAAGGAATAAAGCGCCACACCCAGAAAAACAGACGAAGACATAAAACAGTTTTTCTGTGTTTAACGCAACAATTATGTAATTCTGTGTTTGAAAATGGGTGCTGCAATTGCTATAGTTTCTGTGCTTAGAGTTTAATATTACAGCAGTAAACAATAAGTTATTAAAACTAACATTACAAACGTCATCAGATAGAAACCATATCCGAGTAAAAATCCCATCAAATCCTGATCTAAAGTTAGATTTCAACGATTGTGCGCCGTGTTCCACACAGTGTTGGAGATGAACTAAAGAACACACATGCTTTCTGCAAAGATTAAAATCATGTGTGCTCAGCAAAATGAGATGAATGTAGTTGCTGACAAACTCTATTTGCGTGGCTGCAGTAAATCAGCTGTGCTCCGGCTCATATCGCCCTGTTCATCGATGCAGATCAGCCCTCACTGGCGCTCTGTCGCCCTGCACAAGATTCACAGGGCAGGTGTTTTGTTCGGCCGCAGAGCCACGTTCTGGTGTCCCATCCGTCACGTGTCCGACAGCGTTTAAGAGGCAGCAGGTAGCCGCGTGACGCCAGCCGTTTTAATTATGTGGGCCAATAAATCTGCTCTCCAGGAAATGTCAGAGAACAAATGACGTGGAGGGCAGCAGTCTGAAGGAAAGCACAGAGAGAGAGGCACAGAGGAAATAGAACCATACGAGCACATTTCGCTTTTAGAACTAGCAAGAAAATCCAGTTTACAGCAAGGCAAGTTTATTTATACAGCACCTTTCAACACAAGGCAATTCAAAGTGCTTTACAAAAATGAAAGACATTAAGAGCATTATTAAGAAACATATTATAAAATGGCATTTAAAAACACTCATTTAAAAGCAAAGAGAATAAAACATGAATTGACCTGGTCTTTCTAGCAGTACCATGAATAACAGAGGGCTGCCTTTTAAGCTACTGCTGATCCTGTTTCTGATCTGTTGTCGTCTTCTGAGTCCATCGAGGTAAAGTACGATAACACCAGAGGTCAACCGTCAGGGCCTTCAAGGTGTTCAGAGAAGACCCTGGAACACTCGGATAAAACAATCGATAATTAAAATGTAAATAAAATGAATCACTGATAATCATATCTGTAGAGGCTAAGCCAACGCTTTAAGCCTCTGAGGATCCGCTTGGTGGGTGTAATTGACGCACACAAGTTTGCTGCCGAATAAAGGTCAGAAACAAAGTTTCCAGTTTGAAACAGTCCATTTATTTCCATTTTACTGGTTTCCATTTACTTGCTTCTTTCCATATTCACCACACGATATTACCGTTTACACAATACCTTTGCTTTGCTTGTAATCCTGTGTTTGTGTGTGTGTGTGCTCCGTGTGTGTGTGTGTGTTATCCGTGTGTATGTGTTCTCTGTGTGTGTGTTCTCAGTGTGTGTGTGTTCTCCGTGTGTGTGTTCTCCGTGTGTGTGTTCTCCGTGTGTATGTGTTCTCTGTGTGTGTGTTCTCCGTGTGTGTGTGTGTGCTCCGTGTGTGTGTGTTCTCCGTGTGTGCGTGTGTGTGTTCTCCGTGTGTATGTGTTCTCTGTGTGTGTGTTCTCCGTGTGTGTGTGTTCTCCGTGTGTGTGTGTTCTCCGTGTGTATGGCCCTTTCTCATTTCATCAAATCCCCCTCCTCGACTCCTCGACTCCTCGGTCCTCCGGTAGTGACCCGGAAATGAATTTCAGCGCGCCATGTTGAAGGACATCTCATTTCTCTAAATGCACTTCGAGGACCGAGCATCGAGCATCGAGGAGGCTCTCTGGAGGAGCTCTAACCGAGGATACACTGATGGGTCCTCCACGGTCCTCCACGGCTCCTTCGTGGATGCATTTCCGGCAACAGAGATGTTTCAAAGAGTCGTGACGCACGGCCGGACTGATCTCAGCCAATGACAGCTCTGCATGCATCCCCTGGATATTATTTTAGTAACTGCTTTCATCTCGACGCGATGTTTCCTGAGACAACAGCTGTGAGGTCCGTGCAGAAAGCAGAGCAGTGTGTATAATATATATCACTCAGTAGAACAGGCCTACTCTCTTTATTTGCTGTAGTTTAGTAGATATCTACAAACAAAGAGTCCAGATGTTTCTAAAACCATTTAGTGCTTCACAAAATAAAATACACAACGGCTGTTAGCTGTAGGTGCGTGTGTGTGTTTGGTACAGTGTGTGTGGTGTAGGTGTGTGTGTTTGGTACAGTGTGTGTGTAGATGCAGCGGACAGACAGGTCTCAGTTGGTTTGGTGTCCTCTGCTTACTTTTAAAACTTATAAATAAAACTTTTGGCCAGTATTTATTTTCCTCATTGTAGCGACCAGAGAGGGGGGGGGGGTATATATCCAGTCTCTGATAGAGTTACGTTATTATGAGAGTGCTCTGTTTGATTCTGAAATTGTATATATATGTATATAAATATATACATATATGTGTGTGTGTGTGTGTGTGTGTGTGTGTGTGTGTGTGTGTGTGTGTGTGTGTGTGTGTGTGTGTCCGCATCTGTAGCCTGTTATTGTCTCATTATACCGCACTGTGAATGAATCAAAGTAAATATATAAGTGGTCATGAATACATCTGTCCATCAGACAGAGGGCTGCTGTGCCTCCTGTCATCATTAATGGACGTCTCTTTAAAATGACCGCTCAGAGGAGAGGAGTTCTCATTTCTCTAACCGCCTGCTGCTTCCCCTCCTCTCTCCTCGGTTCCCCTCCTCGGCTCCTCGGCTCACATCTCCTGTGGGCGGGACTAAGTATCGAGGATAGGAGTCGAGGAGGGGAGTCGAGGAGGGGAGTTAGAGAAATGAGAAAGGGCCTGTGTGTTCTCCGTGTGTATGTGTTCTCTGTGTGTGTGTTCTCCGTGTGTGTGTGTGTGTGTGCTCTGTGTGTGTGTGTGTGTTCTCCGTGTGTATGTGTTCTCTGTGTGTGTGTTCTCCATGTGTGGTCAAAAACTGTATGGGCCTTCCGGCGGAACCTCTCACCAACACACATATGTTCCTACCTTTATACCCACAGTTAATTGGCTCCTACAGTATCTGTGTTGTTGATCTGTAATATTACAGTGTTACGTTGATTTGTTTATCTTTCTCGTTCCATGCACGACGCATGAGAGTGAACGTTTGGACTGACAGTTTGATCAACCAATCATATATTGATTTGTAGCCAATGGGCGTATTCTCTCAGAGTGTCTCTCGGTTCCAGGGTATTCTAGATCAGTGGTTCTCAACTGGTCCGGCCTCGGGACCCACTTTATCCCTTGTCAATAAATCGCGACCCAAAATTTGAACCACTCAAATCTATTCAACAAAATAATCGTGCTGTAAAATATATACGCTTTTAGGAATACAATATTAATAAAAGTGAAGTACAGTGCATCCCTTGTATCCCTTCACTGAACTAAAGTATGCTTTTAAATAAGGTTTAATGAGATGATGGAATCAAAGCTGAACTGCATCACATGAAAAGGCACACGCAGACAACCCAACCCCAGCAGGAGATGTTTAGAAATACTAACATAAACTACGCATTCTGGTACTCTGAGAAGAAAATAAATACATCTGTTACTACCCGATATGTTAATAATATTTAATGCCATTGTTTGTTTTTCACTTAGTTCTGAAGCTGAACTTGCTGCTCCACACAGAGAGAAGAGCAAAGAGGAGATAGTCTGTGACTTACTTTAAATTGTGGGTAAGGGGAGATAGCCCCCATTGTTCTGTGAGCTGTCAGTCATCAAACCTCATATTTCATTTCGTGTTCATTTCTATCTGAAGTTGTACCCATGGATGTATAAAGAAGAGTTCGACCGCTAAGTTATTCTCCGTGGGGACTTCCGGCAACCATCTTGATTCTGATTGGCCAGAAGACTCGAAGAAACAGGTGTGTCTACAGAAGGTGTTGTGTCCCGTCAATTATGTTAGTTTGTTATGTATTTGTCATGTTTGTTTTGTTTGTTTCACTTCCTGTTTTACTTTGTACTCCTTGGCCCTTTCTCATTTCTCTAACTCCCCTCCTCGACTCCCCTCCTCGACTCCTATCCTCGATACTTAGTCCCGCCCACAGGAGATGCAAGCGGAGGAGCCGAGGAGGGGAACCGAGGAGAGAGGAGGGGAAGCAGCAGGCGGTTAGAGAAATGAGAACTCCTCTCCTCTGAGCGGTCATTTTAAAGAGACGTCCATTAATGATGACAGGAGGCACAGCAGCCCTCTGTCTGATGGACAGATGAGTTCATGATGACTTCTATATTTACTTTGATTCATTCACAGTGCGGAATAATGAGACAATAACAGGCTACACAATAACGTAACACTATCAGAGACTGGATATATCCCCCCCCCCTCTCTGGTCGCTACAATGAGGAAAATAAATTACGGGCCAAAAGTTTTATTTACAAGTATTAAAAGTAAGCAGAAGACACCAAACCAACTGAGACCTGTCTGTCCGCTGCATCTACACACACACTGTACCACACACACACACACACACACACACACACACACACACACACACACACACACACACACACACACACACACACTGTACCACACACACGCACATACAGCTAACAGCCTAACAGCCGTTGTGTATTTTATTATGTGAAGCACTAAATGGTCTTAGAAACATATGGACTCTTTGTTTGTAGATATCTACTAAACTACAGCAAATAAAGAGAGTAGGCCTGTTCTACTGAGTGATATATATTATACACACTGCTCTGCTTTCTGCACGGACCTCACAGCTGTTCTCTCTGGAAACATCGCATCGTGATTCAAGCAGTTACTAAAATAATATCCAGGGGATGCATGCAGAGCTGTCATTGGCTGAGATCAGTCCGGCCGTGCGTCACGACTCTTTGAAACATCTCTGTTGCCGGAAATGCATCCACGAAGGAGCCGTGGAGGACCATGGAGGACCCATCAGTGTATCCTCGGTTAGAGCTCCTCCAGAGAGCCTCCTCGATGCTCGATGCTCGGTCCTCGAAGTGCATTTAGAGAAATGAGATGTCCTTCAACATGGCGCGCTGAAATTCATTTCCGGGTCACTACCGGAGGACCGAGGAGTCGAGGAGTCGAGGAGGGGGATTTGATGAAATGAGAAAGGGCCCTTGTCTCATTCCAGGTGCCTTTACTTCCTTGGTTCTTGTTTCCCGTCATCGTCAGTGTCCGCCCCGCCCCTGATTGGTTCCACCTGTTCCCACTTGCCTCTTGTATATATTGTCCTGTCTCCCCTTGTCTGTTGTCAGTTCGTCTTGTTCGTCATGCCAAGATGTCCGATCCAAGCAGCCTTAGAGAGACCAAGTACCTTTTGTGATATCCTCCATGAGAGCGTTTTGTCACTCTCTCTGTAAAGAGTGTTTCTTTGTTTTTGATCCATTAAAGTTTACTTTTCTTCAAACCTTTTCGTCTCCGGGTTGTGCAATGAGTCTCATATCAGAGTGCAATGAGTCTCATATCAGAGAGTCACGGTTCAATGAGTCTCATATCAGAGTGCAATGAGTCTCATATCAGAGAGCAATGAGTCTCATATCAGAGAGCAATGAGTCTCATATCAGAGTGCAATGAGTCTCATATCAGAGAGCAATGAGTCTCATATCAGAGAGCAATGAGTCTCATATCAGAGAGCAATGAGTCTCATATCAGAGAGCAATGAGTCTCATATCAGAGAGCAATGAGTCTCATATCAGAGTGCAATGAGTCTCATATCAGAGAGCAATGAGTCTCATGTCAGAGAGCAATGAGTCTCATATCAGAGAGCAATGAGTCTCATATCAGAGAGCAATGAGTCTCATATCAGAGAGCAATGAGTCTCATGTCAGAGAGCAATGAGTCTCATATCAGAGAGCAATGAGTCTCATATCAGAGAGCAATGAGTCTCATATCAGAGAGCAATGAGTCTCATATCAGAGAGTCAATGAGTCTCATGTCAGAGAGCAATGAGTCTCATATCAGAGAGCAATGAGTCTCATATCAGAGAGCATTGAGTCTCATGTCAGAGAGCAATGAGTCTCATGTCAGAGAGCATTGAGTCTCATGTCAGAGAGCAATGAGTCTCATATCAGAGAGCAATGAGTCTCATATCAGAGTGCAATGAGTCTCATATCAGAGAGCAATGAGTCTCATGTCAGAGAGCAATGAGTCTCATATCAGAGAGCAATGAGTCTCATATCAGAGAGTCAATGAGTCTCATATCAGAGTGCAATGAGTCTCATGTCAGAGAGCAATGAGTCTCATATCAGAGAGCAATGAGTCTCATATCAGAGAGTCAATGAGTCTCATATCAGAGTGCAATGAGTCTCATGTCAGAGAGCAATGAGTCTCATATCAGAGAGCAATGAGTCTCATGTCAGAGAGCAATGAGTCTCATGTCAGAGAGCAATGAGTCTCATATCAGAGAGCAATGAGTCTCATATCAGAGAGCAATGAGTCTCATATCAGAGAGCAATGAGTCTCATATCAGAGAGCAATGAGTCTCATATCAGAGTGCAATGAGTCTCATATCAGAGAGCAATGAGTCTCATATCAGAGTGCAATGAGTCTCATATCAGAGAGCAATGAGTCTCATATCAGAGAGCAATGAGTCTCATATCAGAGAGCAATGAGTCTCATATCAGAGAGCAATGAGTCTCATATCAGAGAGCAATGAGTCTCATATCAGAGAGCAATGAGTCTCATGTCAGTGAGTCACGGTTCCTAACAGAAGGTCCAGTTGTGATAGACACGGTTCAGCACTGGATAACACACAAGAGTAACATCGACCGAATCAGAAAGGGATTGATCAGCAGGTAGATTGGCCCGTAGGAGGAATCTGACTTCAGTAAATGTGAAACACAGATAGAAAACTATAATAACATTAAATAATAATCCAACATTTAGTCAAATATAGCAGAACGCTACGTCCTTAGCACATTTAGTGGACTTTTTGAAACACCCGCTAAAGACACATCTGTTTAGATTAGCTTTGTAATAGCAACCCCCCCTTTATTATTTACCAACCTTCATATTGTTCTATTTATTTTATAGGTCTTAAAGGATTGGATCTGATTTTATCATTCGAAGACGCTTCAATAGAAATACTTATTTTCACATTGGTCTTTTTTATTTCTTAATCGTTTCACCTTTATTGGAATTATGGCATTTTTATTAATATTATGTTTTTTTGTATTTCAGTTGTACCTATATGAGGTGAGGAGAGGAGGAGATGAGGAGGTGAGGAAGTGAGGAGGAGATGAGGAGGAGAGGAGGAGATGAGGAGGAGAGGAGGAGATGAGGAGGTGAGGAGGTGAGGAGAGGAGGAGATGAGGAGGAGAGGAGGAGATGAGGAGGTGAGGAGGTGAGGAGGAGATGAGGAGGAGAGGAGGAGATGAGGAGGAGAGGAGGAGATGAGGAGGTGAGGAGGTGAGGAGAGGAGGAGATGAGGAGGAGAGGAGGAGATGAGGAGGTGAGGAGGTGAGGAAGTGAGGAGATGAAGAGGTGAGGAGAGGAGGAGATGAGGAGGAGAGGAGGAGATGAGGAGGAGAGGAGGAGATGAGGAGGTGAGGAGGAGATGAGGAGGAGAGGAGGAGATGAGGAGGAGAGGAGGAGATGAAGAGGTGAGGAGAGGAGGAGATGAGGAGGAGAGGAGGAGGTGAGGAGGAGGTGAGGAAATGAGGAGATGGAGATGAGGAGATGAGGAAGTGAGGAGATGAGGAGATGGAGATGAGGAAGTGAGGAGATGAGGAGGTGAGGAGGAGATGAGGAGGTGAGGAAGTGAGGAGATGAAGAGGTGAGGAGAGGAGGAGATGAGGAGGAGAGGAGGAGGTGAGGAAATGAGGAGATGGAGATGAGGAGATGAGGAAGTGAGGAGATGGAGATGAGGAGATGAGGAAGTGAGGAGGTGAGGAGGTGAGGAGGAGATGAGGAGGTGAGGAAGTGAGGAGATGAAGAGGTGAGGAGAGGAGGAGATGAGGAGGAGAGGAGGAGATGAGGAGGTGAGGAGGAGATGAGGAGGAGAGGAGGAGATGAAGAGGTGAGGAGAGGAGGAGATGAGGAGGAGAGGAGGAGATGAAGAGGTGAGGAGAGGAGGAGATGAGGAGGAGAAGAGGAGATGAGGAGGTGAGGAAGTGAGGAGATGAAGAGGTGAGGAGAGGAGGAGATGAGGAGGAGAGGAGGAGATGAGGAGGAGAGGAGGAGATGAAGAGGTGAGGAGAGGAGGAGATGAGGAGGAGAGGAGGACGTGAGGAGGAGGTGAGGAAATGTGGAGATGGAGATGAGGAGATGAGGAAGTGAGGAGATGAGGAGATGGAGATGAGGAAGTGAGGAGATGAGGAGGTGAGGAGGAGATGAGGAGGTGAGGAAGTGAGGAGATGAAGAGGTGAGGAGAGGAGGAGATGAGGAGGAGAGGAGGAGATGAGGAGGTGAGGAGGAGATGAGGAGGAGAGGAGGAGATGAAGAGGTGAGGAGAGGAGGAGATGAGGAGGAGAGGGGGAGATGAAGAGGTGAGGAGGAGATGAGGAGGAGAGGAGGAGATGAAGAGGTGAGGAGAGGAGGAGATGAGGAGGAGAAGAGGAGATGAGGAGGTGAGGAAGTGAGGAGATGAAGAGGTGAGGAGAGGAGGAGATGAGGAGGTGAGGAGGAGATGAGGAGGAGATGAGGAGGAGAGGAGGAGATGAAGAGGTGAGGAGAGGAGGAGATGAGGAGATGGAGAGGAGGAGATGAGGAGGAGGAGAGGAAGTGAGGAGATGGAGAGGAGGAGATGAGGAGATGAGGAAGTGAGGAGATGAGGAGGTGAGGAAGTGAGGAGATGAGGAGGTGAGGAAGTGAGGAGATGAGGAGGTGAGGAGATGAAGAGGTGAGGAGAGGAGGAGATGAGGAGGTGAGGAAGTGAGGAGATGAGGAAGTGAGGAGATGAAGAGGTGAGGAGAGGAGGAGATGAGGAGGTGAGGAAGTGAGGAGATGAGGAGGTGAGGAGATGAAGAGGTGAGGAGAGGAGGAGATGAGGAGGTGAGGAGAGGAGGAGATGAGGAGGTGAGGAAATGAGGAGATGAGGAGGTGAGGAGATGAAGAGGTGAGGAGAGGAGGAGATGAGGAGGTGAGGAGATGAGGAGAGGAGGAGATGAGGAGGTGAGGAGATGAGGAGATGAGGAGGTGAGGAGATGGGGAGAGGAGAAGATGAAGAGGTGAGGAGAGGAGGAGATGAGGAGATGAGGAGATGAGGAGAGGAGGAGAGGAGGAGATGAGGAGAGGAGGAGATGAGGAGGTGAGGAGATGAGGAGAGGAGGAGATGAGGAGGAAGGAACTCACCTTGTGATAAACCCGCAAGAGAAAAAGCATTTGAGCTCCATACTGTTTCAGAAATAATCCTTGATGTGGTTTAGAACAGGATGGTGTTTTATCACAGCAGAATTTAACTTTATCTCCGGTTGAATTCTGATCAGGCATTAGCTCCGGCTCCTT
The DNA here is from genome assembly GCA_028583405.1 of Pogonophryne albipinna. Classification (NCBI taxonomy): domain Eukaryota; kingdom Metazoa; phylum Chordata; class Actinopteri; order Perciformes; family Artedidraconidae; genus Pogonophryne; species Pogonophryne albipinna. The sequence goes on from JAPTMU010000078.1 coordinate 111,115, forward strand.
TTTTTCAAGCTAAGGACCCAAGATCCGCGTTTCTCTAACAGCTGTAATAGAGGGGTTTGAGCAGTTTGAGGCGTGGCAGTGGGGGATCTGTATGTTAAGCAATAGGTGTGTATAGGTACGGCCCTACACTACACGTTTCCTATAGCATGATAGGTCCACTTTAAGCTTCTTGTTGTTGTGCTCTTCATCAACTCTTGCACTAATTTAGCTAAAAGCCTCCGAATCCAGCCGTCATTAGCGAAGCTCCGAGCTCTTCTCTGATTGTTTCTATGGCTAAAAAAGGGAGATAAGGATTTCATTACTTATCATTAGGGTCTATTTTAGGGAGAAAGGTTCCCCAACATTTACTTTGTAATATCTCTCGGAACAGGAGGAACCAGGACGTAAGGTTTTCTCTCTCCATCAACAATGGAAAGCAGCTTCTGCATCATAACAATAAACACGTTTCTGGATAGCATGTGCACTGTGAAAACCTGAAAGCTTGCCAAGATGTTCGTCTAATTTGTCTTTACTCTTAAGTTATTATTGATGTAATAACTTAAGAGATAACAACGCAGTGAGATATAGCGTCTGGTTTTTAGACAAAGCTCTTGAAAACCTCTTATTTAGACTTTTTTGTCTTTTTAAGCTGAGAGATGGATCAGCTTTTTTCAAGAAATAAATTAAATCACATCACATGTCACTTGTTAGATGCTTTTATCCAAAGCGACTTACTCAATTTGGGGTGAAGTGTCTCAGGGACACAACGACATGCTGGCTGCAGTGGGGTTCGAACCTGTGCTCCCCTGATCCGAACACAACGCACAACCCACTGCACCACACGCCTCAAATCTTACTTGATTTTAGAAAAGTTTTCCCAGCTCATTACAAGAAATCTTACCCAGCAAATATACCCTTGTTTTATTGGCAGATTTCTTTACTTACTACAAGCGAAAACACCTTCATTTTATAATTATGTTACTTGATTTTGTAGTAGCATTTGTTCCAGTTCACACAAACAAACACGTTGAAGAATTTATTTCAGTTAACAGTGAGCAGTGTATGAAGCGATCCATTGTTTTTGCTGTGTTACGTTTTTCTTTTTAGGTTAGAAAAGGATAATTTGATACGATAATGAACATTTTTGGTCGCTGCTATGTGAGGGAACCATGAGCTGTTGCCAGGGTAGATAGCTGTTAGGATCCGATGGGTTTGAACAGCTCAGCATAAGGGCGTTTAGTTGGTACAGATAAAGATGATGGGGACAGTGGGAACACGTTGCCGTGCTAGTGATCAAATAGCTCTTTATTCTGACAGCCCAGTGGCGTGAACAAATACCCCCAATGGAGCGGTGCAGTGACGAGTCCTAAAACCAGGAAGTGAGTCAGCATTTCTCCACTTCCTGTTCCCTCGTCTCAGAGCCAATGGGATCTCTCCATAGGGTTTAGGAAACTATCTGAACTAAGGTCTGTGGTTGAGACACATTGAAGAGACGGATCACGTTTTGTTCTACATTAAATCATCAGCAGTGACCCCACTGTGATTTCTGAAGAGTTGACGTGTCTGAGAAACGATGGTTGTTACCAAGTGGCTGAATAGGACTACAGAAGTCGTGGAGGCCGTTGTACGTCATTACGCCGAACACGTGAACACTCCTCTAAGCTAGTTTCTGTTCTGCTTGAAAGCAAGTCCCTGCCTCCTGCAAAGTGTTCAAACAAACACTTCAACTCGTTCCATTTAGAATCTGTGTGTTTGAATATGGATCTGAAGTCGGCGTGACGTTGAAGTCGTGCTGCTGGACTCGCCTGTAGTTCCTTTATAGCATCACGTTAGCATTTTGCATTAGATCTATGATTCAAACTTTATAAAAGTAGGGTAGACATGTGGAGATTATCCGGCTGAACAAAACGTGCATTTATCAAACAGGTTCGTTTTCCACAGACCTTATTTTGAGCTTTTTTCTAAAATCCTCTGGAGAAATCCTGTTGCTTTTTAGTCGAGGGAACCAGCAGCTGACTTCCGGGTAAATACGTCATCCCTGCTCCGCTCTATTAAACCAGAAGCCATTAGATACATACACTTTTGGCCCAATGGCACTTAACTCAATGAACACACAGACATCTGGGTGTTGTATTGAGATGCAGTTGAAAACCTACCTTTGAACTGAACCTTGGGATGGATGACAGTTCATGGAGCGCCAGGTGTAAAGCTGTAATAAAGTCAACTCAACCATGGGAAGCAATAATTCATGTCCAATTGGTACCATGCTGCATCCATGTGGAGATTTCAGTGTGATTATGAACTTTACAGACACAACAAAGCTTGTCCAGTATGTGCGAGACATTAAAGAGCGATCAGGTGAGCTTTGGAAATGTGTACCAACCTTTCCTTTTGTTTGTTGTACTGAGCTGAAGAATCCCTCAATTTATGCTAATCCTGTTTGACAGAAAAAGACAAACCAACCCTTAAAACACCACCCATTAGGGTAATAAAGTGCATTCATTACACAGTGATCACACCGAGCTTCCTGCCTGAATTCATGTGCAAAAATCAGGAATAAAGGAACACTCTGCCATCAAAGCATCATTGTTGTGTTTTGGATTCAAACTCCGTCGCTGCAAATGACAGGTTGCTCTGTGGTGAATTGTGTGGACCAGGTCTCTGTCTGTTCCACAGCTGGTGCAGCCTTTCATTAACGCTAAGTGTCTCACAGAACGATGTATTTGTCTTTTATTTGCCAGCATTTTGCAAAGGATGTGAATAATTATAGTGTGGCTGCTACGCTGAGTTTCAGACCAACGCATGATCACGCAGTTTCCTGCACTGGAAAAAATGCTGCTCCACAAACTAGTTAAACAATAATGAAAACACTTGAAATAAGCACAACAACTCTGCCAACAGAACAAGTGACAATTAGCTTTATAAGATTCCTTGAAATAAGAAGCGATATTTAATTAAATCAGATCTTTTAATAAGCTGGGAGAATTCATTTTGAACTATGTTGTACCAGAATCAGGAGATGTTTTGAATGTAAGCCGCTAATGCTCAAAGGTTTTCTGTTTTCTGAAGTTAGTTGGTGATTTTCTAATAAATACTGTGTTTACAAGAAGACGTGTTTCATCTGAGTTACAACTCAAAATAAGATGTTTTGACTCAACAAGATGATGCATTGTCTAAAAACAAGACCCTATATCTCACTGCAGTGTTTCCTCTGCAGTTAGTGTGTCTTATATCAGATGTAGAGGCATATTCTGACTGGATATTAGACACATATACTTGAAGACGTAGTGTGTTCGTCTCGTTGATTTCAGCAGGAAAATACTTCCTCTCCAAAGTCCTCAACATGTCCGCATTTGAACATTTGCAATTTGTTTCACGGTGATTCGATTCGAGGCAGGATTTCACAGCTCCCCCACGGTGACCACCTTTTTCATTTCGCTGATTTAGAGCCACTCGTATCCATGGGAGACGGCAGACGGCCTCATTATGAACGCTGTGGAGGTAATCAAAGAGGAAAGCATTGTTATCCAGGAGACTCTGAGCAGCAAGACGCTGCACCTGTGCACCAAAAACACCTTATACCACAGCTGTGAATATAGAAACCAGACGTACATGTGTTAGTCAGGGATTAAAGGTCCCCTATTATCATTTACTTCTCAGAAATTCTAACTTTTTTCTTGGAATTTTGACATTTTTTCTCAGAAATCAGATTTTTTCTCAGAACAAAAAAGAAAAAACACTGATAGTCAGATTTCCAAATGTGGCCCTTATCCACTTCCGTACATCTAATTGGATTGTGCAACTTTCAGCTGGTATTTATGACCTACGCTTGGTGCAGCTGGAGGCGATTTATTTGATTGTTTCTCCTAAAGATCCCCTATTATACTCTTTTTAAAACAAACTGGCCTCAGATATATACAGAATGGCCAAATACCATTACATTCATCTGTGTATTCTTGGAAGTAAATATATATTGTTACATCAAAACAAGTCTCTCCTGATTGAACTATCTTCTGCAAAGTCTCTTATGTCAAACTTGATAAAAAAAGGTTAATTTGTGAACGTTTAAACTGCCTTCAGTGCTCACCAACAGCTCCAAGTCTCATCTGCTGATCATGCTTTGAGTTCAATAATCTACTCTATTGATCTGACTTATTAACATGTTGTATGTTGCTGTAAATCTAGATGGAAACCTGACTAACGTACTGATCACGTGTTGGCCTTTTTCTTTTAAACAAAGCTAAATCACTGTGTCTGTTTGGTAGATATTCTCTAACATTTCTGAACACAATCAAGCAGAGTAAGTAGTGGAGTACAAATACTATATATATAACACAGTACACCATATCTTCCCAGAGCGTGGTGTTGCTCCGACATTTGAGCTGCACGCATTGTTCATTAGTTCGGCTGCTGGGAAACAATCAGTCACTCTACTGAGCCGCCTGGCTGCATTATTCATCCATCACATGCCAATCTGGAATCTTGTTCTTCTCAAACTAATTCACAACTTTAATAACAAGGTCACCGGCAACAGGCGTGACGGAGAGCTCGGCACAAAGCGGCTGAATCACTGAGAGACTGGCAGGAAGCGATGGAGAGGGACGGTTCTCTGACTGAAGGATGCTGGGTCACACCGTGAGATTACATCTACACATTCCACACCGTGAGATTACATCTACACATTCCACACCGTGAGATTACATCTACACATTCCACACCGTGAGATTACATCTACACATTCCACACCGTGAGATTACATCTACACATTCCACACCGTGAGATTACATCTACGCATTCCACACTGTGAGATTACATCTACGCATTCCACACCGTGAGATTACATCTACACATTCCACACCGTGAGATTACATCTACGCATTCCACACCGTGAGATTACATCTACACATTCCACACCGTGAGATTACATCTACGCATTCCACACCGTGAGATTACATCTACACATTCCACACCGTGAGATTACATCTACACATTCCACACCGTGAGATTACATCTACACATTCCACACCGTGAGATTACATCTACACATTCCACACCGTGAGATTACATCTACGCATTCCACACCGTGAGATTACATCTACACATTCCACACCGTGAGATTACATCTACACATTCCACACCGTGAGATTACATCTACACATTCCACACCGTGAGATTACATCTACACATTCCACATGGAGACCATAGTACACAGAGGTGGGAGAAGTACTCAGATCGTGTACTTGAGTAAAGGTAGAAGTACTCAGATCGTGTACTTGAGTAAAGGTAGAAGTACTCAGATCATGTACTTGAGTAAAGGTAGAAGTACTCAGATCTTGTACTTGAGTAAAAGTAGAAATACTCAGATCTTGTAATTGAGTAAAAGTAGAAGTACTCAGATCTTGTACTTCAGTAAAAGTAGAAGTACTCAGATCTTGTACTTGAGTAAAACTAGAAGCACTCAGATCTTGTACTTGAGTAAAAGTAGAAGTACTCAGATCTTGTACTTGAGTAAAAGTAGAAGTACTCAGATCTTGTAATTGAGTAAAAGTATAAGTACTCAGATCTTGTACTTCAGTAAAAGTAGAAGTACTCAGATCTTGTACTTGAGTAAAACTAGAAGTACTCAGATCTTGTACTTGAATAAAAGTAGAAGTACTCAGATCGTGTACTTGAGTAAAGGTAGAAGTACTCAGATCTTGTACTTGAGTAAAAGTAGAAGTACTCAGATCTTGTAATTGAGTAAAAGTAGAAGTACTCAGATCTGGTACTTGAGTAAAAGTAGAAGTACTCAGATCTTGTACTTGAGTAAAAGTAGAAGTACTCAGATCTTGCTCTTGAGTAAAAGTAGAAGTACTCAGATCTTGATCAGTAAAAGTAGAAGTACTCAGATCTTGTAATTGAGTAAAAGTAGAAGTACTCAGATCTTGTACTTCAGTAAAAGTAGAAGTACTCAGATCTTGTACTTGAGTAAAAGTAGAAGTACTCAGATCGTGTACTTGAGTAAAGGTAGAAGTACTCAGATCTTGTACTTGAGTAAAAGTAGAAGTACTCAGATCTTGTAATTGAGTAAAAGTAGAAGTACTCAGATCTGGTACTTGAGTAAAAGTAGAAGTACTCAGATCTTGTACTTGAGTAAAAGTAGAAGTACTCAGATCTTGCTCTTGAGTAAAAGTAGAAGTACTCAGATCTTGATCAGTAAAAGTAGAAGTACTCAGATCTTGTACTTGAGTAAAAGTAGAAGTACTCAGATCCTGTACTTGAGTAAAAGTAGAAGTACTCAGATCTTGATCAGTAAAAGTAGAAGTACTCAGATCTTGTACTTGAGTAAAAGTAGAAGTACTCAGATCTTGTAATTGAGTAAAAGTAGAAGTACTCAGATCTGGTACTTGAGTAAAAGTAGAAGTACTCAGATCTTGTACTTCAGTAAAAGTAGAAGTACTCAGATCTTGTACTTGAGTAAAAGTAAAAGTACTCAGATCTTGTACTTGAGTAAAAGTAGATGTACCAGAGTGTAGGAATACTCTGTTACAGTAAAAGTCCTGCATTCAAAATGTTCCTCAAGTGAAAGTAGAAAAGTATTCTCATCAAAATATAGTGAAAGACAGTAAAAGTAGTCGTTGTGCAGATTGGTCCATTTCAGAATAATATATATGATATGTTTTATAATGATTGATCATGAAAGTGTTCTCAAAGCTGGTGAAGGTGCAGCTAGTCTGAATGGCTTTGTAGACTGCAGGGTAGCTGGTAAAGGTGCAGCTAGTTTGAATGGCTTTGTAGACTGCAGGGTAGCTGGTGAAGGTGCAGCTAGTCTGAATGGCTTTGTAGACTGCAGGGTAGCTGGTGGATTTACTCCAGGTGGAACTAAAGTCTGATTCAACACTTGATTAGATTTCACATCATTCATCCACATCTGTGAAGTAACTAAAGGTATTAATACATGTATTTCTCAACTTTATTCTTTTTTTGAACCTCTGTAAAGCGCTTGATAAATAAAATGTATTAAAATGTATTATTAGTTACTTTAACACAATGTTCACGGTATTCATGTTTTATGACATACATGATAATCAGATATTGAAAGCTTGCATGGAAACCAACACATGTTTAAAATGTGGTTTATTTTAATTTGATATCAAAGTTATCATGGGACATTTTTGTTAATTTTGTTTCATATCTTTAATTGTAATTATAAGAAATTCTGATGTTAGATTAGGCTTTAAAATCAAAATAGTTTTAGTATATTAAATATTACTTTGTATTTGTTCTCATGCATAGATATGAATCACTTTATTTCGTTCTTACTTCAGAAAAGAAAAAACTAAGCTCATGATTTATTCTATAATTATATTAATTTCTGTAAAATATTGGTTTTCATTCTGAAGCTATACTGGAGTCCATATTACAGATGTTGTCAGTCAGTGTCAGATCTCATCAGTCGTCCGTCCCGTCAGCAGAACCAGTGTAACTGTGTTCACTGATGAAGACGGACGGAGAGGAAGAGCAATAATTGTTTGTGACGTTTAATTCCTCGTCAGGGAAGTTCGACACAAACCTGACAACGAGCCGGATGGCGGACAGAAAGATAGAGTCATGATCTGGGTTTATATTTTCTGTTTCCTTTCCGTGGATGTATAAAGATCACCATGGGGGAGTTCAAGTCCATCTTAAAGTGCACCTATTATGCTATTTTCAGGCATATATTATAGGTCTCAGATACAATAAAACATGTCTATGATGTGTTTTGCTCAAAATACCAAACAGATCACGCATTTTAGACATCCCTCTATTTCAGCTGATTCTGGGTCAGTAGCTTTAAAAAAAAAAAGAGGGGGGGAGCTAATGCCTGATCCGAGTTCTACCGGCAGATACTCAGTTAAATTCTGCCGTGATTAAATGCCATCATGTTCCAAACCACATCAAGGATTATCTCTGAAACAGCATGGAGCTCAAACTCTTTCTCTCTCTCAGGTTTACCACAAGGTGACTTCCTTTTGATTTCCTGCTTTTTCACACAGACTCTCTCCAGCACAGGTTAGCTCTGAGTGTTAGCGATGCTTGCTAATGTAAACAAAGACCTTATTACTTCCAGAACACGCATTGTTTCTGACAGCAAAGTTTCTGATTGGCCCGTGGGTGTAAAGCCCGCCCACATTAGTAATGTCGTAATCTGGATCAGCTCCGTTGTGCCCCCGTTTTTAGAGATGTGGGTACGGAGGAAAAGAGAGAGGAGTTTATTTCCTGACTCTTTGTGAGTCTCCTGACACACCAGGGACACACCGGACACACACCGGGGACACACCGGGGACACACCGGAGACACACCGGAGACACACCGGAGACACACCGGGGACACACCGGGGACACATGGTTATGTAGAAAATACATCAAAAAGTGCATTTTGCATGATAGGTTGCCTTTAAAGGACAGAGAACAAGAAACCATTGGTCGATGTGATTGCTCTTAAATCCCCTAATTGAAGTCTTTTTAAAATTGTGCCAGTTTTTTTAATGTTTTATAACAGTTTATTTTATTTGCATATTGACTGAATATGTGCCATTTCATTTGTGTTTTACAGCTGTATATGTCTGACTGTATTGTTTTGTGTTCATTTGTTGTAACTTTGTTCATGCTGCCCTCTTGGCCAGGTCGCTCTTAAAAAAGGGTTTTTAATCTCAATGAGTCTTTTACCTGGTTAAATAAAGGTTATATTTATATTTATTTATGAAAATAACTGGATACAGCGTTGGAGGCGGGCCCCATTCGATTGGCTTGACTCTCAAGAACAGAAATACCCAAATTAGTTTTCTTTTAAAGACTTCCACTTAGGATACCTTGATGTCTAAATGTATTTTTGATCCATATCTTCGGGGCATAATTGACGAAGGCTGATATTCATTTTGCTGGTGTTTCTGGAAATCTCTAACGAACCAGTTGTTGACGGCTTGTATCTGACAAGGTAGTTACCAGTACAGCTTGCCCATGAAGGGCTTTGTATGTCAGGAGGAGGACCTTCAAATCAATCCTATAGTAAACAGGAAGCCAGCGCAGAGCGGCTAAAAATTGACTTATCTCTTTTTAGTTCTGGTTAAAGCCGAGCTGTGGATGAGCTGAAGTCTGTGAAAAGTGCATTACAGTAGTTAAGTAGAAGTGCAGTACTTAATTAAGACCTAACAATTCAAGCTTCCTTCACATGACCAGAAGTACAACATTGTCATTGTGTTTCTATTTGAAATGATCGCTGAGCGCAACGCTCAAAGTTCAGAAAATGTCAACTTTACATCTGTGACACTGACCTTTCGACACGCAGCCATTCAGATAAAAGCCTTATGAAGCGGCGCCAGCTAGAAGGAGAGGTAACTATACGAAACGATAGATTAGACATCTCTTTCCCAATGTCAGTCAATAGAAAAACGAAAGTTATAGTACCAACGTTTAGCAAAAAATGTTCTTCACTGCCTGCCCCAGTTCCTTGGGTCTTGGTCTTGTCTGGCTTCACTTCCTGTCTTTGTGTTTTCCAACCTTTTGTGAATGTTTGCCTCATTTAGATTGCCTCATTTGTGCTTTTACCAAAGTTAACTTGAGTAACTTATACCTTTTTGTTCTGAATTCCTACTGCGTCCGATATCAGTACATATAACAGGTCATCGAGTCCTGATTAGACCTTCATCTTTGCTTCATTGTTCTGCTGTCTCCAGTTAGAGAAGTGACATTTGAATCAGAGTCTGGGGTTGCTTGAAAACTCCTTTTCTCTTTCTACGTCTTCGCCCTACTTTCTTTCTAAATGTACGCCGTTAACCCTCAGATCAGTCTCTGTCCCCAGCCTCCAGTTTCCCCCCGGGTCTCTCGTGGTGAATGTCAGACGTCTGGTAATGAGTTGTTTATTGTGCAACGATAATGTATCATTGATTGCGTGATCGATGGCTCGTTGAGGGTGTTGATTCAAGCGTTGAAGCCGTTGGTAATGTGATGCATATTAAACGTGACTTTGGCCTCTCAACGCTGCTTCCTGCTGGGCTGAAATGACACATTAGTACAAAAAGTCGTGGGTTTATTCATGTCCTCGCTTCGAAACCGCAGGACTTTTATTTTAAAATGATTTCACTCGCCTGAAAGAAACTTGGGAACAGAACATGACAACAGGAAACATCAGTCAGTTCAAAATTACATTAAATGGCTTTCCAAGTGATTATTTATATTAAATGTTCTAACACATGTGACAGAACTAGCTATTTATTTCAAAAGCTTGTTTTTGTGTTGCTAAAATGTAAGATTCAAGCCATTTAACCGTTAGATGCATAAGTGGGTATTTGTTTAACTGGTGAGGTGGTTTTCTTGAAGTATCTTTGTAATTAAAAAAAATTCATCATCATTTCATATTCCAGGTATTCCTCAAAAAACATGTTTTGGATATCATGCCATTCAAATTTTAAATTTAAATTTTAAGAAATTGTAGTTTTTGTATTACCATGGCAACGGCATTTGATGACACCCCATAATACGCTTAGATGTGTTGAGGGCTGCATCGTTATCAAACCTGTGAAGTTTTGTGCCGTTTGGAGCATGTTAACTGGAGTTATGAGAAAACCGTGTTTCACGGCGACCATTTTGTTACCATAGCAACGACATTTGACGAAATCTCAAAACTGACACATATATGTCTCGAGGGCTTGACGGTTAGCACACATATGTAATTTCAACCCTTTTTTACCATTTACACAGGAGTTATAGCAATATTGTGCTTAACGGCGAGGGAGGTGTTGCCATGGCAACAGTTTTTGAGGAAAACTCACTATTGTCATAATTGAGGTGTTGAGGGCCGGACCATTAGCCATCATCAGAAGTCTGGTGGCGTTTGGACGATTTTCCATTGAATTAGGACAACACCGTGTTTCATGGCGAGGGATCTGTCGCCATGGCAACGGCATATGATGACATCCCATAATTGGCATAGAGCTGTTGAGGGCCGGAACATTAGCCATCATCTGAGGTCTGGTGCTGTTTGGACCATTTTCATAGGAGTTAGAACAACATTGTGTTTTATGGCGAGGGATCTGTCGCCATGGAAACGGCATATGATGACACCCCATAATTGACATAGTGCTGTTGAGGGCCGGACTAGTAGCCATCATATGAAGTCTGGTGCCGTTTGGACGATTTTCCATTGAATTACAACAACACCAGGTTTTTTGGCGAGGGATCTGTCGCCATGGCAACGACATATGATGACATCCCATAATTGGCGTAGAGCTGTTGAGGGCCGGACCATTAATGATAGTCTGAAGTCTGGTGCCATTTGGACGATTTTCCATTGAATTACGACAACACCATGTTTCATGGCGAGGGATCTGTCGCCATGGCAACGGCATATGATGACATCCCCTAATTGACATAGAACTGTTGAGGGCCGGACCATTAATGATAGTCTGAAGTCTGGTGCTGTTTGGACGATTTTCCATTGAATTACAACAACATCGTATTTTTTGGCGAAGGATGCGTTTCCATGGAAACGTCATATGGTGAGATATCAGATTTCATGTAGAGCTGTTGAGGCATGGACGATGGGACCGTGTCCATTGGAGTTACAGCTACACCGTGTTTTATGGCGAAGGATCCGTTGCCATGGTAACGCCATATTAAGTAACATCAGATTTGAGTAGAGCTGGAGTTATGACATCATCGTATTCCATGGCGAGGGATCGCCTAGCATCGAGCGAACGCAAACTTTGGCGCCAAATCACGGCTACGCCGCGCGAAAGAAAAAACATTCCGCGATAACTTTTAATTGCCCATGTCTCGAGACGCTACCCGACGAATTTCGAGTCAAGATATATTTTGTACGGAGGACGAAAAAGGACGAAAAACGTGATAAATCGCGTTTTTCCAACGCAAAATTCAAAATGGCCGTCTTCCTGTACGTTACTTTATACCCCTCCAAGAGGCTTTTTGGTTCATCTCCGCATCCTAGATATGCGCAGCGAGTTTTGTTCGTTTACGTGAAAGTTAAAGTGGGGGGAGTTTACGTTAAAAACGGAAGTGGGCGTGGCCTACGCAATTTTTTACGCAAAGTTCCGCAACCAATTACACATCGCAATTTTCACCACTTCTGACGCGCGTGCACAATTTGGTGAGTGTTCACATATGTTGCCGGGGTCAAAAGTGCGCGCAAAGTGTTCAAATAATAATCATAACAAATAATCGGTCCGATATCAATAATGTGCTAGTTTACAGTGACGTGGGCTACCTACTGTCATGATCTGGGCCACTTTTAATGGGCTTTTGCCCTGTTTTTTGTGGGTTTTGCATGGTTATAAATTGATCGTAACGATATAAATTATGCGAGTTGTCATGATTTCCGAACCTTTTCTGTGCTTTTGCCGGTAATTTTCCCTGTTTTCAATAGGGTCTTCGCCGACCTCTGGTCTCAGACCCTAATAATACATTAATTCTGTCCTTTCCCCGCTCAGAGACCCAGGTCGTCGCACGCATCTCTGCTTGTCTATCAGACATCTCTCAGTGGATGTCTGCTCATCACCTCAAGCTCAACCTTGAGAAGACTGAACTGCTTTTCCTTCCGCGAAAAGATTGTCCCACTCTTGACCTAACAATCAACATCGGCACCTCTGTTGTTTCCCCGACTCAGACTGCAAGGAATCTGGGTGTGACCCTAGATAACAACCTGTCCTTCACTGCAAACATCGCTGCTACAACCCGCTGCTGCAGATACACGCTTTACAACATCAGGAGGATACGTCCCCAGCTGACCCAGAGAGCGACGCAGGTTCTGGTCCAGGCTCTCGTCACCTCACGCCTAGACTACTGCAACTCCCTCCTGGCTGGTCTACCTGCATGTGCCATCCGACATCTGCAGCTCATCCAGAATGCAGCGGCTCGTCTGGTCTTCAACCTTCCTAAATGTTCCCACACCACGCCGCTCCTCCGCTCCCTTCACTGGCTTCCGGTAACTGCTAGAATCCACTGCAAGACAATGGTACTTGCGTACCATGCTGCGAATGGATCTGGCCCTTCCTACATCCAGGACATGGTTAAACCGTACACCCCAGCACGTGCACTCCGCTCTGCATCAACCAAACGGCTCGCTGCACCCTCACTGCAAGGGGGACCCAAGTTCCCATCAGCAAAAACACGTGGGTTTGCTATCCTGAAAAAAAAAAAGCCCCGCCCCCACCTTCACAGCTTGTCGATTTCAACAGAGGAAAACCAACAACTGGAAGATGAGTGGAAAAGCATGTAGTGCCGAGAGATAGGGAGTCGGAGGCGGTGCATCGAACGTACACAGTTGGATTTATTGAGGAGCAGATTAGCACATGTTGTCCGGTTGCAGTCCGGGAAGAAAAGAGGAAGAAGCAGGTTTATTGCTCATGGATGATCAGAAATCATTCAAAGTGACACAGACACATTGGATTAACCTATGGATTAACTTTGGCAGCGTTTTTATCGATTTAATGACATTGAAGACCACTTTTGACCAGACTACGTCACAGGTAAGGCATGTTAGCGTTTTTAGCTACCTAGCGCCACATGTATCTCCGCGAGTTCTTATCATATCGTGATCATTTCTGTACCCATCGATTCTGTGTCACCTCACGATGTGAATTGATGCGTTGGATGTGCAGAAAGGGTACATAATAAGGTTTTGTGAGTGAATTTCGGTGCAGTAATCTGTTAGCATTTTTCGCTCGTTGCTAATTCAGAGGTTCAGCGTCAGCATTGTGGTTTTTTTTTTAATTTATTTTTTTAAATGATCAGTTAGATGAGTTTCTTCCCGTTACATGGATATAAAACATTCAGACACTGTTTCCTGCAAGATGTTGCAGGAAACCGGTACCGGGGTCTCTCGGGCTTAACAGGTTAATGCATTGCATAAAGGTCGGATCGGGAAAAATCGGTATCGGCAGATTGTCAAAATCAAATGATCGGAATCGGATCGGGAGCAAAAAAAGGTGATCGGGACATCCCTACCCCCAATCTGTAGTTCCATGAGTGAATTATGTAACCCAGTTAATTAGTGGTCACTACAAGCGTCAAATAAAAAAATGTATAAGTGCTCACAGCTCCGTGGGAATTGTTATGTGCAATTCATTTCTTAAGGTTATACTAACAATTTAAATCATGTTTAATGATCTTGAACTTCACTAAAACATAGCTATTAAGAAAGCTATTTCATAAATGGCTAGATCTTGATAAATAACAATTATTTGTATAGTTTTGTGTTAAAGGTGGGGTAGGTACGTTTCAGAAACCGGCTCGAGTGCACTAAAATTTGAAAGTACACAGCCGAAAAGAATCCGCCCCTTCCTTCAGACTTCCTTACAGAGCGCCTCCTCCAACACACATGAACGCGGACATGACGTCAACAGACTGGTGAAAGTGGCCGCCTGTTGCTGGCGAGTCATTGAAGTACTGCTGCAATGCACGCCCAATGACGGCACGCCCAATGACGGCACATTTGTGCGTGCACGAGATGGAAGGCTGACAGACAGGGCGGCAATCCAATCCGGCCGGCTAAACGGATTGGTTGTACTTTTTACAGTACTACGGCTTCCACAGATGACATTTTTTCATGGATTTTCTGTCAAAGCACTTCAGATATTAATTGCTATCGGGATGTTAAGAGCATTCCATGGAATATAACAAAAAGTGTATCTCAAGCCGGTTTCTCAAACTTACCTACCCCACCTTTAAGATATTCAGGAGTTAAATTATTTAAAATTCACAATCCTGAATGTGGGTTTGTGGTGAATGTGGGGATCTACAGGACACACATTTTCAGAGTAAAGGCTTTCACATTACTATAATTATATTTTTATTTAAATGTAGGCTACATTTTACACCAAAACGGAACACAAAAGCAGGACCAACCATCATACATTAGAGGTTTCTCAATACTCTAATTTCCCCTCCTCGACTCCTATCCTCGACTCCTATCCTCGACTCCTATCCTCGAGACTTAGTCCCGCCCGCAGGAGATGCGAGCGCAGGACTGAGGAGGGGAGCCGAGGAGAGAGGAGGGGAAGCAGCAGGCGGTTAGAGAAATGAGAACTCCTCTCCTCTGAGCGGTTCATTTTAAAGAGACGTCCATTAATGATGACAGGAGGCACAGCAGCCCTCTGTCTGATGGACAGATGAGTTCATGACCACTTCTATATTTACTTTGATTCATTCACAGTGCGGTATAATGAGACAATAACAGGCTACAGATGCGGACATATATACACATACATATATTTATATAAATATATACAATTTCAGAATCAAACAAGTATGAGAGCACTCTCATAATAACGTAACACAATCAGAGACTGGATATATCCCCCCCCCTCTCTCTGGTCGCTGAAATGGTGAATTTATATTACGGGCCAAAAGTTGTATTTACAAGTATTAAAAGTAAGCATTGGACACGACACCAACTGAGACCCATCTGTCCGCCACACCTACACACTGTACCACACACACCTACACACTGTACCACACACACTGTACAACACACACCTACACACTGTACCACACACACTGTACCACACACACCTACACACTGTACCACACACACCTACACACTGTACCACACACAAACCTACACACTGTACCACACACACACACACACACACACACACACACACACACACACACACACACACACACACACACACACACACACACACACACACACACACACACACACACACACACACACACACACACACTGTACCACACACACACACACACACTGTACCACACACACCTACAGCTCCTAAAGCATAATCAGGCTGCAGCCGTTGTGTATTTTATTGTGAAGCACTAAATGGTCTTAGAAACATCTGGACTCTTTGTTTGTAGATATCTACTAAACTACAGCAAATAAAGAGAGTAGGCCTGTTCTACTGAGTGATATATACACACTGCTCTGCTTTCTGCACGGACCTCACAGCTGTTCTCTCTGTAAACATCACGACGCGATGAAAGCAGTTACTAAAATAATATCCAGGGGATGCATGCAGAGCTGTCATTGGCTGAGATAAGTCCGGCCGTGCGTCACGCCTCCACCGTTCCCGGAAATGCATCCGCGGAGCAGTCGAGGAGGGGAAATTAGAGTATTAAGAAACCTCTATTGAATTCCTTGACTAACAAGAGAAAGATTCATTCATTTAAA
>JAPTMU010000078.1:128217-138217 GCA_028583405.1 Pogonophryne albipinna
AATACTTGGATGTTTCTCTCGTCTGACAGATATCAGAGACGTTGAGCGTCAGCAGGGGGCGAGACTTTTTGTTTCAGTTTGGGATGACATGCTCGTGTCGTGCTTCTCGCTCTGTGATTACAGACAGCTGGGATGTCGCCGGGCACCAAAGAGCTGCTATCCAAACTGTGAAGTGGCGGCCATAATTAACGGCTTCGTCTGCAGGAGGAACGTCGTGCCAGAGCAGCTGAGAGCATCAATATGTCTCTGAGAGGAATGAACTGGGGACTCTTTATGGAAGCTGTTGGTTTATTACCTCGCACACAAGGAGGTCATCTTTTTAACTCGGTTTGTGTAACACTAAAATTACAGTAAGCGCTTGTTATTGTCAGTCAGAATAAAAATAAAAAATTCTCTCAGAATTCCGACTTATTTTTTCGGAATTCCTAATTTTGTGTTGGAATTTTTTTTCTTAGAATTTCTGAGTTTTTTTCTAAGAATTCCACTTTTTTACTCGGAATACCAACTTTTTTCTCAGAATTCCGAATTTCTCAGAATTCCCTCTTTTTCAGAAGTCTAACTTTTGTTACAACCCGGCTCCTGGGCTGCAACAAAAGCGAGGGAGGCGAGACGAGAGGTAAGAATAATATAGTTTATTTGTTTAAACACAACAAACAAGCAGCAGAGTTAACCTGGCCTACATTGGTTCCCCCTGCTAGCCTTAGCTTTGGGACAGTCAACCTTCCAGTGCCCTCTCCCCCTGCAGAAATGACATATATCCGAATCACCCCTGTGCCTGACTTCGCATCATACGTTCAGGTCTACCCAGGTTGACCTATTTTTTCCTCCCATCTCGCAGGACCATACATACCCCCTTCATCCTGGACCCTGAAGTTGCGACCGCCCCTGTGCGTTAGCACATAATCATCTGCCAGAGCAGCAGCCTCTGCAGCAGTTGTCACCTTACGCTCGCTGATGTAAACCGCAATGTGGCTGGCACAGAATTTTTAAATTGCTTCCAACACCATCAACTCACACAATGCGACATACGTATCCACTTTCAAGGAGTTACACCACCTACCGAAAGAGGTAACCAGATCCCTGGCAATCTCAACATGTGTCTGCCTGTCAGACATCTCCCAGGACCGAAACCTCTGTCGATAAGCCTCAGCGACCAACTCGTAAGCCTTCAACACAGCAGTTTTTAACCATCAGATACACTTTGCTGTCCACCACCGTTAAAGCAGAATAAGCTTCCTGGGCCCTACCCGTTAGCACACACTGCAGCAATAAGGGTGCTATTAGCATCTGACCACTCTCTGCTCTCAGCCACACGCTCAAACAAGGAGAAAAATGTATCTGGATCTCGTTCATTGAACTGAGGCACAACCCGCAGATTACCGGCAACGTCAAATGGAGTAGCTCTACCAGGGAAATTAGGGGCCTGACTTGCAGCCCCAGCATGTAACTCAACCTCCGCTCCTCTAACTCAAGCCTTTTAATTTCTACCTTCAACATTAACAGTCTCTCTCTTTGTTCAAAAGTCAGGTCTGTATCACGGGAGCCAGGACACAATTGACACTGTCTCTGCCAGGATCAACAGTAATTTGTCCCCCTTTGAAAACACCTAACTCGAACAGATTTGCTCTAACAATCCCTCTTATGTTTTCCTTCATCCTCTTATCCCCAACATCCAAGCGGAAATGTTCAGCCACATAGACCAGCTGCTCACGTGAGAAGCCCTCCAGTAGCTCCTCTGTAGGCGCTCTCAGAAAACTCCTCCACACTCTCCATCATACAACACTGAGTTGCACGATCACGCTACTACACAGCCTACACGCTACCGTGGCCCGTCCCTCTAACTGCCTACAGAAACTAGCTAAACTCCCCGCTAGTCTTCAGGTGCTAGTTATGGCGGGTACTTATGCACTTAATACCATAAGCTCGGCGAAGTGACCAGCAAACCGGCAAACTCCACCTGCAGCCTCGGCGTGCTCCCGAGCTAATAGCTCTAACCACTTTCACACCGCACTACAGCCCCCCCTACGACCTCCAAGGAAGACCGTACTAGACCTAACAGGGACAGATACCACGGTAACTAAACGATCTGTGCTCGTACTCGCTGCCATACAATTTCCGTGCACTAGAACTGCAAAACACTCACCCCCGCAACGCTACTCCCAAACAAACCAGCCGCACCCAGCGACAACAGCAGCTGCGCAAAATCCGTCCCCACAACGGACATCCAGTTGCACACGCTTCCCAGGTCCAAAGCAACGAGCCCCCATCTGTTACAACCCGGCTCCTGGGCTGCAACAAAAAGCAGGGAGGCGAGACGAGAGGTAAGAATAATATAGTTTATTTGTTTAAACACAACAAACTAAAACACCAGCATCAGGTCCCCGAAGCTGGCGCAGAGAGAGAGTGCCCAGAGGAGTGAGAGCGACGCAACCAGCTGGGCTCCTCCTTTATCCCGCTCCATCAGGTGTAGCTCATCAGGTAGGCGTCCGCCCACAGGTGCGGCTCATCAGCACCTGAACCTGCAAACACCCACAAACCCACACACACACAAACAGACGGCACCCCACGTGGTGTGGAGGGGTCGTCACACTTTTTTCTCAAACTTGTTACTTTTTTATCGAAAATAAAAAACAAAATAACTTTTAGTCAAATTTCTTAACATTTTTCAAAAGTTTAATCCACTTCTGTACATTTAACATGATTTTACTTCTTTCAGCATGACCAATGTTTGGTGCATCTGGAGGGTGGTTTATTTGATTGTTTCTCTTAATAGAACAATGACAGAGAAAATATTGGATAGATATACTAAAATAGAATAATGGCAACTTAACATGAACCATGTTTCATTAAGATGCCTGCACACATGACCTATAAGCCATTTGTATGTGACGAAGAGTCTGAGTTGTTGTTGTTGTTGTTGTTGTTATGCAGCACACACTGAATACATCCTCCGCTGAATACATCCACACACAGACACACTCACACTCACACACACACACACACACTCACACACACACACACACACACACACACACACACACACACACACACTCACACGCACACACACACAGCGAGGTCACACCTGTAAATATAAAGTCTCTGTACAGGTGCAGCATGTTAATCACTGCAGGAGAATAAAAGTCATGTCCTTCACTGCCAAGCCTTAAAGGAACACAACGAGGCAAACAGAGACTGAAGCCACTGTTCAGGATTCTGAGGAGTTGAGAGGTGCAGCCGACTGTGTGATGAGCTTTAATCATCATTAATGAATTAAAATGTCTGCCTCACTGCTCCATCACCTGCCTGTAAAATCGAACAACTGTCACAAAAAAAATGAAAGTGCCTCTGGGTTGATTCATAAAATAAGTGTTTCTCATTCTGATATTGCACAGTTTCAAATTGTCAGTTTCATAGAGGCATCACATTAAGGCGTTACTCCAGAAGGAAACGTTGTGAACTCAGTGACTCACCTGACAGTCCCACACCGGTTTATCCTGATCCTATAATTCTGTTTCACACCCCAGTTACTTTCCACAGGAAACACGCCTCCACCCTGACACCACCTTCACACCCAGAATAAACTCTTCATCCTGCCTCCTCCACACCTTCAGGTGTCATTCATGTGTGCACATCATTCCCTTTAAAGAGTCCCCTATTCTGCTTTCTGTGGTGTTCCCTCTCCTGTAGTGTGTTCTATTGGTCTTAGTGCATGTAAATGGTCTGCAAAGGCTAAAATCCATGTGTCCCCCGGCCTGAAACGCCTCCATTGGACTCCTTTGTTTACTTCAGAACACAATGACATCACTAAGTAACACTCATGCTAAAATTGGCTAGCGCTCCAACACCAACACGTAGTACGTAGTATAGGTCAAGGGGTGGGACATCGCTGACCAATCAGAATAGAGTTTTAAAAACCAATTGTTGAATATACATGCAATTTTAATTGTTTGTTACTTTGGAAAGATGAACAATTTGTGGACTGTGATATTGTATATTCTCTTAGCTTGTTAAGAGTGTTATTGAACACACCTATAACAATATTCTTGAGTTTAGAGGAAATACAAAATTAATTAAAACTGCGGTCGCACTTGTGCGCGCAGTGATGAGCGGGCCCTCGCGTCCGTGCGCCTGTCGGGGAGGGCAGCCGGTCGTCCCGGCGTCAAGCAGACGCGCGCGAGTCCTGGGAAATGAGCCGTTTCTCATTTCTATAATTTTCGCGTCCCAGACTCCCAGGTCCTCCGGCAGCGACCCGGAAACGGATGTCGGCGCGCCGTCTCGAAGGAAAACAAATGTCTCTAAAGGCTCGTCGAGGATCGATTATCGAGGAGGCTGTCTGGAGGAGCCGTAACCGAGGATACACTGATTTAGAGGAGAGAGGAGTGTCTCTAGAGGAGCTATAACCGAGGCACTGAAGTATTCCCCTGAGACGATTTCAGCCAACAGTGATGTTTAAAAGAGGTGTGACGCATGGCTGGACTTTCTGTCAACGAAGCACAGCTCTGCAAACTGTTTCCCGTTGTGATTATAAGTTATTTGAGATTATCAAATGTGCATCAGACTTTCTGCCCTTTACCGTTTGTTTACTCACTAATCACATGTCCCCTGGATGTTAGGTGATGTTACAGTGAGAACAGCTGCTGAGGTCAGTGCAGAAAGCAGAACAGTGTGTATAATATATATCGCTCAATAATAAATGTAACAGGCCTACATTTCACACTTATTTGTAGGCTTTAGGAGATATCTAGAAATAAACAGTAGGGTTAGGGTTAGGGAGTGTATAGGTGTCTGTTGTAATAAATATGCCGCCAGCAAAGGGCGTTGTTGGACTAAACAGTAGGTGTGTGTGTGTGTGTGTTTGTGTGTGTGTGTGTGTGTGTGTGAGAGAGTTGATGTGCCAGGCAGACAGGCAGGTCTCAAGTAGCTTATCTGACATATAATTGGTCAAAAAATTGTACATTTCTCCGTTAGCCTACGAGCTCCCCGTTTGAGCGAAGGACTATTCCTTCTCAATGTAGCATGACATTGGATATATGCGCTGAAAGTTGTCCTGGATTGGAATTTTTCCAATCATTCCCCTATGAGGAGTTTGCAGAAATGTCCTTAAATGCATGAAAAACGCACATTTTTCAAAATGGCCGACTTTGTCAGGGGCGGGGGCTAATAAAAGCCAATTTGAAATATGTCCGCAATCATAAGAGCAATGTGTATACAGTGTTTCGTGCAGTGGCGGTTCTAGACCAATTTGACTGGGGGGGCCACCGGGGGGCCAGTTATTTTCTGAGGGGGGCACAATACATGCAGGACGAAAAGAGAACTAGACAGTATGAAGTAATTGGGCATAAGAAAACAATGCAATACAGTTATTGGTATTTGTTTCAGTACACTTATTTATTTCAGATCGATCTATCAGATAGAAGCTTTCAGCAAGTTTAGAGCTCAGTCGTTTTTGTCGTTTTGCTGCTGGCTGTATTGCAGTATCACATTGCTCAGAAATGTTCAACACTTCATCCCAGAAGTTATCAAACAATGTCTCCTGCCTGAAGTCATTCAATGTCTGAACTAAAGATCCAACTAAATCCACAGCCTTTGAAAGGTCAAGGGATGAAGACTGAGAGAAATGTTGTTTCTGCAAACACTTTACGGAGTGTTACAAGATGCACAATGAATTCTAGATCCAACTGTGCCAGCAGACCACGTGCCTCAATAGATCTCTCACCATTGCCGTTCTTGGGCTATGTCTTGCAGTACTCGCTTGAGGGCCTGTAATCTATCCATAATGTTAATGTTTCCATTATGCTACAATGATGTGGAGTTGTCTTTTCCTTTACTGTGCCACAGAACAACACAAACACTTGTATTTGTATTGTTATTATTTTTAAAGTAAAGTAACTTGCTACTAATTACTTTTATAATTTAGTAACTAATAAAGTAACTAGTTACTTTTTTGAGAGCAGTAACTATAACTATTACTAGTTACTTTTTAAAAGTAACTTGCCAAACACTGGTAATAAATCATAATTTTTTCATCTTTTCACTTTTCATTTTTAGGGAGGCCACAGGGGGGGTCAGAGGCCAGTGTTAGAGGGCACTGGCCCCCCTGCCTCCCCCTAGAACCGCCCCTGGTTTCGTGAATATCGGAATAACTATACGCGAGTAGTTTGGAGTCATTTGGAGTCATTTGTGACATGTAAATCGTCAAAAATTGAAAGTTCTCCGTTAGCTTACGAGCTCCCCGTTTGAGCTAGCAACTATTTTACTTCGCAATTTAGCATCATATTGAATAGGGGCTGAAGTTGTCCTGGATTGGAATTTTTCCGATCATTCCCCTAGGAGGAGTTCGGAAGAATGTGCTTAAATGAATGAAAAACGCACATTTTTCAAAATGGCCGACTTCCTGGGGGGGCGGGGCTAATGGAAGGCAATTTGAAATATGTGTGCAATCATAATAGTAATATGTATACACCGTTTCGTGAATATCGGAAAAACTATATCCGAGTAGTTTGCAGTAATTTGCGACATGGTAAATCGTCAAAAATGGTGTATTCGCTGTTAGCTTACGACCTCCACGATTGAGCTATCAAAAATGTTCTTCTCAATTTAGCATCATATTGGATAGGGGGTGAACGTGTCCTGGATTGGAATTTTTCCGATCATTCCCCTAGGAGGAGTTCGCAAGAATGTGCTTAAAATGGCTGAAAAACACACATTTTTCAAAATGGCCGACTTCCTGGGGGGCGGGGCTAATGGAATCTATTTACAAATATCAAATCAAATCAAGTTTTATTTATATAGCACATTTATAAACGATTTTTGGTCGAGCCAAAGTGCTGTACATATAATAAAATTAGCCTACAGTAGAGACACTTTACAGCAAATACAACAACACAGATTGTTCAGAATATCAGTATGAGAAAAACGACACCCTCTGTCCTTAGACCCTCACATCGTACAAGGAAAAACTTCCAGAAAAACCCACAGTTTAAGGGGAACATGGGATAAACCTCAGGGAGAGCAACAGAGGAGGGATCCCTCTCCCAGGACGGACAGACGTGCAATAGATGCCGTGTGTAAATCGAAGAGATAATACATTTTACAGCATATAGACCGAATTAGAAATGCATGTGTCTGTAATAAGAAGATGAATCCACGAGGATGTCAGCTACAATCCTGTGGAAGCCATCAGGGAAGCAGCATGACGAGACCCAAGGCAGGACCGCAGAGACAGGTTCAGCCACGACCCGAAGTCCACGACTTAATCCAGAACTCGGGATAGAGGATCCAAGACACAGGACTACAGCAAGAGGATCAGCCTCGACTCCGGATCCCGGCGTAGATATAGATACAAAACAAGAAAAGATTTGGCTGGGTTAATCGGAACAAGAGAATACACAGACACAGACAGAGAGGGAAAAGGTCATTGGATAAAAGTTATTCTTGATAACCCTCTAGAAAGATCTCATGAACTTCCCCACTCAATCTATCAAGACCCGAGCAGTTCTATTAGAAGTCCAAGGTAAAGGCACAGGCCGGCGCATATCGCTCATGGAATCCCTCACCATATGAACTCTGACCCCTCAAGTGTACAAGTGAAGAGACACCATGTGTCAACTCCTTTTTAGAATAGTATTTCTTCTCTTCTCAGAGAAACAAGGGTATGAAAAGAACAGCCAGAAACAGAGGAAGAGAGGCACAACGTGACTACGTAAATGCACTCTCCTAAATATTAAACAAGTAAGAGGTGAAGAAACACAAAGCCAGAAATTGAAAAGAAAAGGCACCATCATGCTTCCCCTAGAATACGGTGGAAATTATGAAGACCCAAATTATAAAGAGGGGACATGGGATACTAGTGAAGAGGGACAACAGTGAAAAAGCCAACGTATCCAACGTACTAGCACTCTCCAAAGAGACAGAAAGTCAAAGTATACGCCGAGAGGCACAACGTGACTACGTAAATGCACTCTCCCGTGTAAATTAGTTCAAGGGAAAGGGGTGAAAAACTAAACTAATCAAAAGAAGGAAGTAGAGAGGCCTAAATGCCCTCTCCTAGATTCAGGTAAAGGAAAGAACTGGGGAACAAACAAGTACAGGAGGAAAGGCCCAACGAGTCAACGTCAACACACTCTCCTAGAATAGTTCAAGGTAAACGGGGTAGGAAGAATATAGTAAGAAACAGAGCTGAAAAGGCGTCCAAGAACGCTTTCCCTCTAGTCCAGGGTGAAAATGTAGGATAAGAACCAGAGATAGAGAGCACAACAACCTATCTCTTCGTCAGATGCACTCCCCCGCCTGGATAAGCGACTCTGTGCCCCATCCCCCTCTACCGGACCTTAGATCCGCAGAGGGAGAGGGGAGGGACCAAGCCCAAGGGGGGGTTTAAGGTTTTAAAAGAAAACCCAGCAGAGATCCAAAAATGGATGAAGAAGTAATTACAAACGGTTTATAAAACCAAGAGGTTATTCCTCATATTTCTAAAATGTTCTAATCTAATTCAGGGTTATACCAACTCAGCTCCAAGCAACCAGACGTAGCAACCAGTCAGTCCAGTCAGAACCTTCTCTAAGGTCTCCCCGCCCCCAACCTACTAATCATAAAAAACTGAAACCCCATAAAACCCCAATAATATTAATAACATTTAATAATATTAAAAATAGTATCAATTCTGAGGATAACTAAATAAATAAATAATTAAACAAAAGCCAGAGAGAAAAAGTGAGTTTTAAGTGTTGATTTAAAAAACCCCAGGGTCTGGGCCGACCTCACATGGAGGGGCAAGTGTTCCAGAGCCTAGGGCCAGCCGCTGCAAAAGCTCGATGCCCTCGGGTTTTAAGCCTGGTCTTAAGGCTCTGCCTTGGGTGTAGCGATGGAGGTGAAATATGTTTTTGAAAATTTACGTTTTTTTTTTACATTCTCGAAAAGGTCGTGGGCTCTGACGTGTGTCCCAAGTTTTGCGTCCGAAGCTCATTTTATGCTATCACAATTTAAAAGAAATGTATAAGCCACGCCCACATTCTGGATTTGTTGCGACACTTTATATCTCAGTTCGTAATCACCCCCAGAGTATGTGTAAAAAAAAAAAAAGATTCGTCCATCCGTTCTTGAGTTATAAATTGGTGGTGTTTTTGGCGCCCCCTATAGTCCAAAATGTAAATTATTTGGTGTGCCTATTCCCTAAGACAGACTGAAACTATCTACCAAAATTGTGATGTTTGGATACATTGTTGATGATTTATGAGCATTTATTAAGCCCCGCCTTTTTGCGTGTACGTTTTGATTGACGGCGGCAATATTTATCATCCTAACATGCTCATTTTCTAGGTTACTGTGTCTGACCCTCTACCGATGCTGTATACGAAGTTTTGGTGTTGAAAAACTGAAAATTGAAATGTAAGTGAATATTTAACTGTTTATGTAAATTATGCTAATTTAAAAAAATGTAGGCGGAGCTTAGGGTTCCAAGAGGATTATTTGTAGAACAGGTCCACCCGGATATGTGTGTAAAATGTCAGGTCATTTGGAGTTACGGTGCGACTTTGTAAATGTATTCCGAATTGGGATTTTGATAGGAGCAAGTTAAAATTTTTAACCCATTGACTCCAGAATGTTGTAATTTTTACCGTCCGTGCAAAATTATACAACTTTTTAAGCGTCCTAAAGCCCTCAAAAGCAGGAATGATGGCGACTAATATGAATAATTCCACCAATAACAATAGGTTTCCTCGCACTTCGTGCTAGGACGCCGTTGGGTCCTAGCGCTCCGTGCTCGGGCCCTAATAAAAGGACATTATTTCACATCCTGCATGAGGTCCGATGTCAAAATACTTTGTCATTTAACCTCAAATACAACCTTTAATTTACCAATTTAAGCGATGCACAGATTAAACGAGACACAGCAGGTAAAGAAGACAGACAAGAAGAAAAAACAACTATATACTATCACTGTTGTGCAGCTCCATGCTGTAGTCCTGAATAATAAAATATCTGACTGTGTGCATGGATG
>JAPTMU010000078.1:143217-152426 GCA_028583405.1 Pogonophryne albipinna
AAGCGCTGCATCACCACCTGAGGAGCGGAGGGTGGAGCAGGGAAGAGCTGCATCACCACCTGAGGAGCTGAGGGTGGAGCAGGGAAGAGCTGCATCACCACCTGAGGAGCTGAGGGTTGAGCAGGGAAGAGCTGCAACACCACCTGAGGACCTGAGGGTGGAGCAGGGAAGAGCTGCATCTCCACCTTGCTTTGATGCTTTGTGAAATTGAGGCATTTATTAGAAATGATCTATAGCAGTTAATGTTTCCAGATTTATAACCGAACACATTTAAAATAAAAACTAGTTTGTAATGTTATTGTTTATAAGAGAGTTTAACAAGCACGGAAATCAAATACACAGTCACGTTATGTTTGGCCTTTTTGGTTGAGTCCATCTTTAAGATGGAACCAAATGTGGAGGTGATGCTGGCCTTGATATGGTCCATGTGGGAGAGGATATCCCTGCCGTACATGGACAGCACCCAGAGACTGCTTGGGAGGAGGCTGGGCTCTGGGGGCTCCTGGCAGTCCACAGGGAGGAGGCTGGGCTCTGGGTGGGGGTAACTACTGGGGGTGTGATATAAAATGTATGCATGAGGCATTTCTTAATCTGAAACTATCATCATTATGTTTTAGTCTGGAGTGAGTCACTCAGTGTAAATCCTTTGATTGATAATATTTGCACCAGTAAATTGTAAATGTTCAGTAATCTACTTATCATATGTGAATAATAAGTAATAGGTACATATGTTTCTATACTTTACCTTCTGACAGAGGTCACGTCACTTCCGTTTCCTTGGAGCGGGTTTATCCCTCCTGAAGGCCAAAGCCCGTCCATTCTGCATCTCCCATTTCGTTATGGCTTATAAGTTTAGTGATCATCTAAACTTTAAGTAAAATAACAATGCAAGTGTTAGAGAGAACTACACTGCAAAGCGAACAACACTGACACCATGTTAACCATTATTTACACAGGTTATCTACACATATAATCATGTATAAACACACATCATGTTCATAAACGGTGAAGTTGTCCTTTTATCCATATATGATTGATGTGTGTATATTGAATTACAATTAATGTAATGTTATATACAGTATATAGCTATCTTGAATATATATTCAACAATATACTGTATCCTTCCTGGAGCATATAACACACTTTATCATATCATAGTGAGCAACGATCCGTTATCTCACATAAAGATATTTATATCATATAATATATGATATACTTTAGGTGTCTATATGAACAAATAAACTAAAAAACATAAACTCATAAAACGCCACCAGTAACCAATAGGCATCTTAACCAAATCTGTAAAGTAACTAAAGGTAAGCTATTAAACACATGTAGTGGAGTAAAAATACACCATTTACCTCTGAATTGTAGTGAAGTAGAAGTACACAGTAGAAAAATATGGAAATACTCAAGTGAAGTACAAGTATCTCAAAATACAGTACTTGAGTAAATGTTCTTAGTTACTTCCCACCTCTGTGTATACATTATATATGCTGTATGACTTCTGTACCACTGCTCACAGAAGTGTAGTTACTAATTACAACATGCCTATTCATACAAGAGTCGTTTAACAGCTTATTTAAATGACTGTTGTCAATCGGATGTACAACGCATGGCTGTTGACATTGATTAATGTAATAACGTGTATTTAACCTAGACACGATAGCATTAGCAATGCTGGCTTGCTAACTTTATGCAGACTGAAGTTGCCGACTGAACACCGTAATGTAAAAGTTGACGCCAAAACGACGGTTGTAAAAATAGATGTTATGACTGTAAACGGGAAAATAGAAACAGGTAGTGTTGTTACTTACTCTGAACACCTCTGATGCGCCTCGCGATTTGTCCACTGTCAACAAAAAGCGTGAGGGGGGCGGGTTCGGGTAGAAGCAGTGCCGTGAGTGGCTCTGTCCATTGTGATACCGTGACGTGATTGGCTCCGTCCATTGTGAACTCGCGCCGTGATTGGTTTAGGTCCAATCTCACAATGGACAGCGAGTATCATGATTGGGTGATAGATTGGATTTGACAGACGGTCCTGCGCCAGCTAGCGCTCTCACCGCCGAGGCCCGGGTTCGATTCCCGGTCACGGAACACTCTTTACTTACTGAATATCACGGCCGTGTCATTCAAAACAACTCCCACATAAAACGATAGATTGTGCGGACATTGTGCTGACATTCTGTGTGGTTCCATGGTGTAATGGTTAGCACTTTGGACTCTGAATCCAGCGATCCGAGTTCAAATCTCGGTGGAACCTTTCTTTGAGTACCCTGAAAAAAGCCAGCTTCTCCATTTCCGCAGGATCTTGTAGCAGGATAGTGGTTGCAATATAGAAGATGAAGACTGACTTGAGAATAAGTCTATCAAGTCAAGTCAAGGAAATAATCTGAGTGGCGTTAGGACAACAACTTGGTCCTTAACACCTCTGAAACCAAGGAGTTGACGATTGACCGCAGGAGAACCAAAATGGAAGTCCACCATATGTATGGAGAAATGGAAGGCGTGGAGAACTTCAAGTTTCTTGAAGTCAATATGTCAAAACTTCTTACAAGGATCTCCAACACATCACACCGGGTTAAAAAGGCCCAGCAAAGGCTCTACTTCCCCGAGAAACTAAAACAAGCCAGGCTCCCAGAGAAACGTTGTGAAGAAACAAGGGGATGAGTGGTAACTTGCTCACTCTGCCCTTTACCTCCACATTGCATTACTGTTAAGAGCTAGATATTGAACTCTACTGGAGCTGTTTGCACTACTCTCCAGCTGCCAGCTGTCATACATTCCATGCATTCCATTTCACAAGCTTCACATACAGATACAGCATTCCCTGGTGGTCTAGTGGCTAGGATTCGGTGCTCTCACTGCCGTGGCCCGGGTTTGATTCCCGGTCAGGGAACACTCTTTACTTACTGAATATCACGTCCGTTTAATTCAAAACAACTCCCACATAAAACGATAGATTGTGCGGACATTAGGGATGTAACGATACACCGAATATCGCGGTATCGCGGTAAATAAACGTCGTGAGACTGACAAAATGTACCGAGATTTAAAAAAATATATTATTATTTTTTTTAAACACTTTTTTTTTTTAAACCTTTATTGAACCAGGTGGTCCCATTGAGATCATCGATCTCTTTTTCAAGAGAGACCTGTCCAACATGGCAGCAAGTAGGTTACAACATGAACATAAAACAACAGAACACAAAAGGACATCGTATTTACAGGGCTACATTTACACACCTAGAGACACTGACAAGTACCAACAGTATATTTATATCTCGCCCTGTCAATAAGCCTCACCTTCTCTGCAAAAACTGTATTGTTTTTGAAGTGGTGGAGAGACAATGCACAGTTTGACCCACTGCTGTCACCCATGGCCAAAGCATATCTCTCCATCCCACTGAGGTGGCGTTAGACTTTTTCGCTGTCCGTCATTTTGACAGACAGGAACGTAAAATGTCCGTCATAATCCCTTATTACCCGTCGGGTCTGAACAGTTCACAAGAGAGCACGCTCGTGAACTGTCAACGGGGGGGGGGGGGGGGGCGGTGTTATGCCGTGTGTGCATGCACCTCGCGGGAGCGCAAACAGCGTAAAGCAAAACCTCCCAGACATGTATTGATCTGTACGGCAAAGTACGGTTTGGAAACTATATCATTTCCTTTTGGAGGGCATGCATAACACGGCATAACACCAGAGCCTCGCTGCGGGGAAACCTTGGCGCTGTTCCGAGTTTGTTGTAATCTGTCAAAATGACAGACTGCTTTCAGATTTTTCCGTCATTGTTAAATAAAATATTCGGTTAACGCGACCACTGCTGTCCCAGCAACATCAGTACCAAGCGAGAGAGTTTTTTCCAGAGCAGGGGATATTGTAAATGCCCAAACATCCCAGCTTATAAATACCTGGAAATGTGGACATTCTCATATTCCTAAAAACCTGTCTGATGATGCTGAGTGAGTGACTCGTGAGTTTGAGTTGAGTTACTTGAAAAACTAAAGTGAAACTTGATTTATTTTATTGCAGGGTCTGATTATTAAATGTCCTTGTTTATTAGTGAGATGCAGTGGCACAAAGAAAATGCCTACTTTGTTTGGTAGTACTATAGGTACAAAAACGCTGGTTTTCTTGTTCCAGTCTGTTACTGTCACTTTGTTTTTGACACTTTAAAATACTGCTATCCTACTCAAATGCTGTACAAATCAGATTTAGCATGTAATAAAGAAACATTTTCCGAGTAAAAAAATGTTTTATTGAAAAAAAATAAAAAAAATTTGTTCTCCTTTCTTATTCAATATCGCGATAAATACCGTACCGTGGACTTATTATCGCGATATTATCGTACCGTGAGTTTTTGGTATCGTTACATCCCTAGCGGACATTGTGCTGACATTCTGTGTGGTTCCATGGTGTAATGGTTAGCACTTTGGACTCTGAATCCAGAGATCCAAGTTCAAATCTCGGTGGAACATTTCTTTGAGTACCCTGAAAAAAGCCAGCTTCTACATCTCCGGAGGATCTTGTAGCAGGATAGTGGTTGCAATATAGAAGATGAAGACTGACTTGAGAATAAGTCTGTCTAGTCAAGCCAAGGGAATAATCTGAGTGGCGTGAGGACAACAACCTGGTCCTTAACACTTCTGAAACCAAGGAGTTGACGATTGACTGCAGGAGAACCAAAATGGAAGTCCACCATATGTATGGAGAAATGGAAGGCATGGAGAACTTCAAGTTTCTTGAAGTCAATATGTCAAAACTTCTAACAAAGATCTCCAACACATCACACCGGGTTAAAAAGGCCCAGCAAAGACTCTACTTCCCCGAGAAACTAAAACAAGCCAGGCTCCAAGAGAAACGTTGTGAAGAAACAAGGGGATGAGTGGTAACTTGCTCACTCTGCCCTTTACCTCCACACTACATTGCATTACTGTTAAGAGGTAGATATTGAACTCTACTGGAGCTGTTTGCACTACTCTCCAGCAGCCAGCTGTC
Source organism: Pogonophryne albipinna (assembly GCA_028583405.1). Classification (NCBI taxonomy): domain Eukaryota; kingdom Metazoa; phylum Chordata; class Actinopteri; order Perciformes; family Artedidraconidae; genus Pogonophryne; species Pogonophryne albipinna. The sequence continues at coordinate 148,216 of JAPTMU010000078.1, forward strand.
ATACATTCCATGCATTCCATTTCACAAGCTTCACATACAGATACAGTATTCCCTGGTGGTCTAGTGGCTAGGATTTGGAGCTCTCACCGCCGAGGCCCGGGTTCGATTCCAGGTCACGGAACACTCTTTACTTACTGAATATCACGTCCATTTAATTCAAAACAACTCCCACATAAAACGATAGATTGTGCGGACATTGTGCTGACATTCTGTGTGGTTCCATGGTGTAATGGTTAGCACTTTGGACTCTGAATCCAGAGATCCAAGTTCAAATCTCGGTGGAACATTTCTTTGAGTACCCTGAAAAAAGCCAGCTTCTACATCTCCGGAGGATCTTGTAGCAGGATAGTGGTTGCAATATAGAAGATGAAGACTGACTTGAGAATAAGTCTGTCTAGTCAAGCCAAGGGAATAATCTGAGTGGCGTGAGGACAACAACCTGGTCCTTAACACTTCTGAAACCAAGGAGTTGACGATTGACTGCAGGAGAACCAAAATGGAAGTCCACCATATGTATGGAGAAATGGAAGGCATGGAGAACTTCAAGTTTCTTGAAGTCAATATGTCAAAACTTCTAACAAAGATCTCCAACACATCACACCGGGTTAAAAAGGCCCAGCAAAGACTCTACTTCCCCGAGAAACTAAAACAAGCCAGGCTCCAAGAGAAACGTTGTGAAGAAACAAGGGGATGAGTGGTAACTTGCTCACTCTGCCCTTTACCTCCACATTGCATTACTGTTAAGAGGTAGATATTGAACTCCACTGGAGCTGTTTGCACTACTCTCCAGCTACCAGCTGTCATACATTCCATGCATTCCGTTCCACAAGCTTCACATACAGATACAGCATTCCCTGGTGGTCTAGTGGCTAGGATTCGGCACTCTCACCGCCGCGGCCCGGGTTCGATTCCAGGTCACGGAACACTCTTTACTTACTGAATATCACGGCCGTGTCATTCAAAACAACTCCCACATAAAACGATAGATTGTGCGGACATTGTGCTGACATTCTGTGTGGTTCCATGGTGTAATGGTTAGCACTTTGGACTCTGAATCCAGCAATCCGAGTTCAAATCTCAGTGGAACCTTTCTTTGAGTACCCTGAAAAAATCCAGCTTCTCCATCTCCGCAGGATCTTATAGCAGGATAGTGGTTGCAATATTGAAGATGAAGACTGACTTGAGAATAAGTCTATCTAGTCAAGTCAAGGGAATAATCTGAGTGGCTTTAGGATAACAACCTGGTCCTTAACACCTCTGAAACCAAGGAGTTGACGATTGACTGCAGGAGAACCAAAATGGAAGTCCACCATAAGTATGGAGAAATGGAAGGCGTGGAGAACTTCAAGTTTCTTGAAGTCAATATGTCAAAACTTCTTACAAGGATCTCCAACACATCACACCAGGTTAAAAAGGCCCAGCAAAGGCTCTACTTCCCCGAGAAACTAAAACAAGCCAGGCTCCCAGAGAAACGTTGTGAAGAAACAAGGGGATGAGTGGTAACTTGCTCACTCTGCCCTTTACCTCCACATTGCATTACTGTTAAGAGCTAGATATTGAACTCGACTGGAGCTGTTTGCACTACTCTCCAGCTACCAGCTGTCATACATTCCATGCATTCCGTTTCACAAGCTTCACATACAGATACAGCATTCCCTGGAGGTCTAGTGGCTAGGATTCGGCGCTCTCATTGCCGCGGCCCGAGTTCGATTCCCGGTCAGGGAACACTCTTTACTTACTGAATATCACGTCCGTTTAATTCAAAACAACTCCCACATAAAACGATAGATTGTGCAGACATTGTGCTGACATTCTGTGTGGTTCCATGGTGTAATGGTTAGCACTTTGGACTCTGAATCCAGCGATCCGAGTTCAAATCTTGGTGGAACCTTTCTTTGAGTACCCTGAAAAAAGCCAGCTTCTACATCTCCGCAGGATTGTGGTTGCAATTTTGAAGATGAAGACTGACTTGAGAATAAGTCTATCTAGTCAAGTCAAGGATATAATCTAAGTGGCGTGAGGACAACAACCTGGTCCTTAACACTTCTGAAAACAAGGAGTTGACGATTGACTGCAGGAGAACCAAAAAGGAAGTCCACCATATGTATGGAGAAATGGAAGGCGTGGAGAACTTCAAGTTTCTTGAAGTCAATATGTCAAAACTTCTTACAAGGATCTCCAACACATCACACCGGGTTAAAAAGGCCCAGCAAAGACCCTACTTCCCCGAGAAACTAAAACAAGCCAGGCTCCAAGAGAAACGTTGTGAAGAAACAAGGGGATGAGTGGTAACTAGCTCACTCTGCCCTTTACCTCCACACTACATTGCATTACTGTTAAGAGCTAGATATTGAACTCGACTGGAGCTGTTTGCACTACTCTCCAGCTACCAGCTGTCATACATTCCATGCATTCCGTTTCACAAGCTTCACATCCAGATACAGCATTCCCTGGTGGTCTAGTGGCTAGGATTCGGCGCTCTCACTGCAGCGGCCCGGGTTCGATTCCCGGTCAGGGAACACTCTTTACTTACTGAATATCACGTCCATTTAATTCAAAACAACTCCCACATAAAACGATAGATTGTGCGGACATTGTGCTGACATTCCGTGTGGTTCCATGGTGTAATGGTTAGCACTTTGGACTCTGAATCCAGTGATCCGAGTTCAAATCTCGGTGGAACCTTTCTTTGAGTACCCTGAAAAAAGCCAGCTTCTTCATCTCCGCAGGATTGTGGTTGCAATATAGAAGATGAAGACTGACTTGAGAATAAGTCTATCTAGTCAAGTCAAGGGAATAATCTGAGTGGCTTTAGGATAACAACCTGGTCCTTAACACCTCTGAAACCAAGGAGTTGACGATTGACTGCAGGAGAACCAAAATGGAAGTCCACCATATGTATGGAGAAATGGAAGGCGTGGAGAACTTCAAGTCAATATGTCAAAACTTCTTACAAGGATCTCCAACACATCACACCGGGTTAAAAAGGCCCAGCAAAGGCTCTACTTCCCCGAGAAACTAAAACAAGCCAGGCTCCCAGAGAAACGTTGTGAAGAAACAAGGGGATGAGTGGTAACTTGCTCACTCTGCCCTTTACCTCCACATTGCATTACTGTTAAGAGCTAGATATTGAACTCGACTGGAGCTGTTTGCACTACTCTCCAGCTGCCAGCTGTCATACATTCCATGCATTCCGTTTCACAAGCTTCACATCCAGATACAGCATTCCCTGGTGGTCTAGTGGCTAGGATTCGGCGCTCTCACTGCCGTGGCCCGGGTTCGATTCCCGGTCAGGGAACACTCTTTACTTACTGAATATCACGTCCATTTAATTCAAAACAACTCCCACATAAAACGATAGATTGTGCGGACATTGTGCTGACATTCCATGTGGTTCCATGGTGTAATGGTTAGCACTTTGGACTCTGAATCCAGTGATCCGAGTTCAAATCTCAGTGGAACCTTTCTTTGAGTACCCTGAAAAAAGCCAGCTTCTACATCTCCGCAGGATTGTGGTTGCAATATTGAAGATGAAGACTGACTTGAGAATAAGTCTATCTAGTCAAGTCAAGGAAATAATCTGAGTGGCGTTAGGATAACAACCTGGTCCTTAACACCTCTGAAACCAAGGAGTTGACGATTGACTGCAGGAGAACCAAAAAGGAAGTCCACCATATGTATGGAGAAATGGAAGGCGTGGAGAACTTCAAGTCAATATGTCAAAACTTCTTACAAGGATCTCCAACACATCACACCAGGTTATAAAGGCCCAGCAAAGGCTCTACTTCCCCGAGAAACTAAAACAAGCCAGGCTCCCAGAGAAACGTTGTGAAGAAACAAGGGGATGAGTGGTAACTTGCTCACTCTGCCCTTTACCTCCACATTGCATTACTGTTAAGAGGTAGATATTGAACTCGACTGGAGCTGTTTGCACTACTCTCCAGCTACCAGCTGTCATACATTCCATGCATTCCGTTCCACAAGCTTCACATACAGATACAGCATTCCCTGGTGGTCTAGTGGCTAGGATTCGGCGCTCTCACTGCCGCGGCCCGGGTTCGATTCCCGGTCAGGGAACACTCTTTACTTACTGAATATCACGTCCATTTAATTCAAAACAACTCCCACATAAAACGATAGATTGTGCGGACATTGTGCTGACACTCCGTGTGGTTCCATGGTGTAATGGTTAGCACTTTGGACTCTGAATC
>JAPTMU010000078.1:153426-160926 GCA_028583405.1 Pogonophryne albipinna
CAATGTCCGCACAATCTATCGTTTTATGTGGGAGTTGTTTTGAATTAAACGGACGTGATATTCAGTAAGTAAAGAGTGTTCCCTGACCGGGAATCGAACCCGGGCCGCGGCAGTGAGAGCACCGAATCCTAGCCACTAGACCACCAGGGAATGCTGTATCTGTATGTGAAGCTTGTGAAATGGAATGCATGGAATGTATGACAGCTGGCAGCTGGAGAGTAGTGCAAACAGCTCCAGTAGAGTTCAATATCTAGCCTCTTAACAGTAATGCAATGTAGTGTGGAGGTAAAGGGCAGAGTGAGCAAGTTACCACTCATCCCCTTGTTTCTTCACAACGTTTCTCTGGGAGCCTGGCTTGTTTTAGTTTCTCGGGGAAGTAGAGTCTTTGCTGGGCCTTTTTAACCCTGTGTGATGTGTTGGAGATCCTTGTAAGAAGTTTTGACATATTGACTTCAAGAAACTTGAAGTTCTCCACGCCTTCCATTTCTCCATACATATGGTGGACTTCCATTTTGGTTCTCCTGCAGTCAATCGTCAACTCCTTGGTTTCAGAGGTGTTAAGGACCAGGTTGTTGTCCTAACGCCACTCAGATTATTCCCTTGACTTGACTAGATAGACTTATTCTCAAGTCAGTCTTCATCTTCAATATTGCAACCACTATCCTGCGGAGATGGAGAAGCTGGCTTTTTTCAAGGTACTCAAAGAAAGGTTCCACCGAGATTTGAACTCGGATCGCTGGATTCAGAGTCCAAAGTGCTAACCATTACACCATGGAACCACACAGAATGTCAGCACAATGTCCGCACAATCTATCGTTTTATGTGGGAGTTGTTTTGAATTAAACGGACGTGATATTCAGTAAGTAAAGAGTGTTCCCTGACCGGGAATCGAACCCGGGCCGCGGCGGTGAGAGCGCCGAATCCTAGCCACTAGACCACCAGGGAATGCTGTATCTGTATGTGAAGCTTGTGAAATGGAATGCATGGAATGTATGACAGCTGGCTGCTGGAAAGTCGTGCAAACAGCTCCAGTAGAGTTCAATATCTACCTCTTAATAGTAATGCAATGTAGTGTGGAGGTAAAGGGCAGAGTGAGCAAGTTACCACTCATCCCCTTGTTTCTTCACAACGTTTCTCTGGGAGCCTGGCTTGTTTTAGTTTCTCGGGGAAGTAGAGTCTTTGCTGGGCCTTTTTAACCCTGTGTGATGTGTTGGAGATCCTTGTAAGAAGTTTTGACATATTGACTTCAAGAAACTTGAAGTTCTCCACGCCTTCCATTTCTCCATACATATGGTGGACTTCCTTTTTGGTTCTCCTGCAGTCAATCGTCAACTCCTTGGTTTCAGAAGTGTTAAGGACCAGGTTGTTGTCCTCACGCCACTCAGATTATTTCCTTGACTTGACTAGATAGACTTATTCTCAAGTCAGTCTTCATCTTCAATATTGCAACCACAATCCTGCGGAGATGTAGAAGCTGGCTTTTTTCAGGGTACTCAAAGAAAGGTTCCACCGAGATTTGAACTCGGATCGCTGGATTCAGAGTCCAAAGTGCTAACCATTACACCATGGAACCACACAGAATGTCAGCACAATGTCTGCACAATCTATCGTTTTATGTGGGAGTTGTTTTGAATTAAACGGACGTGATATTCAGTAAGTAAAGAGTGTTCCCTGACCGGGAATCGAACTCGGGCCGCGGCAAGTGAGAGCGCCGAATCCTAGCCACTAGACCACCAGGGAATGCTGTATCTGTATGTGAAGCTTGTGAAACGGAATGCATGGAATGTATGACAGCTGGTAGCTGGAGAGTAGTGCAAACAGCTCCAGTAGAGTTCAATATCTAGCTCTTAACAGTAATGCAATGTAGTGGAGGTAAAGGGCAGAGTGAGCAAGTTACCACTCATCCCCTTGTTTCTTCACAACGTTTCTCTGGGAGCCTGGCTTGTTTTAGTTTCTCGGGGAAGTAGAGCCTTTGCTGGGCCTTTTTAACCCTGGTGTGATGTGTTGGAGATCCTTGTAAGAAGTTTTGACATATTGACTTCAAGAAACTTGAAGTTCTCCACGCCTTCCATTTCTCCATACATTATGGTGGACTTCCATTTTGGTTCTCCTGCAGTCAATCGTCAACTCCTTGGTTTCAGAGGTGTTAAGGACCAGGTTGTTATCCTAAAGCCACTCAGATTATTCCCTTGACTTGACTAGATAGACTTATTCTCAAGTCAGTCTTCATCTTCAATATTGCAACCACTATCCTGCTATAAGATCCTGCGGAGATGGAGAAGCTGGATTTTTTCAGGGTACTCAAAGAAAGGTTCCACTGAGATTTGAACTCGGATTGCTGGATTCAGAGTCCAAAGTGCTAACCATTACACCATGGAACCACACAGAATGTCAGCACAATGTCCGCACAATCTATCGTTTTATGTGGGAGTTGTTTTGAATGACACGGCCGTGATATTCAGTAAGTAAAGAGTGTTCCGTGACCTGGAATCGAACCCGGGCCGCGGCGGTGAGAGTGCCGAATCCTAGCCACTAGACCACCAGGGAATGCTGTATCTGTATGTGAAGCTTGTGGAACGGAATGCATGGAATGTATGACAGCTGGTAGCTGGAGAGTAGTGCAAACAGCTCCAGTGGAGTTCAATATCTACCTCTTAACAGTAATGCAATGTGGAGGTAAAGGGCAGAGTGAGCAAGTTACCACTCATCCCCTTGTTTCTTCACAACGTTTCTCTGGGAGCCTGGCTTGTTTTAGTTTCTCGGGGAAGTAGAGTCTTTGCTGGGCCTTTTTAACCCCGTGTGATGTGTTGGAGATCCTTGTAAGAAGTTTTGACATATTGACTTCAAGAAACTTGAAGTTCTCCACGCCTTCCATTTCTCCATACATATGGTGGACTTCCTTTTTGGTTCTCCTGCAGTCAATCGTCAAATCCTTGGTTTCAGAGGTGTTAAGGACCAGGTTGTTATCCTAACGCGACTCAGATTATACCCTTGACTTGACTAGATAGACTTATTCTCAAGTCAGTCTTCATCTTCTATATTGCAACCACAATCCTGCGGAGATGAAGAAGCTGGCTTTTTTCAGGGTACTCAAAGAAAGGTTCCACTGAGATTTGAACTCGGATCACTGGATTCAGAGTCCAAAGTGCTAACCATTACACCATGGAACCACACGGACTGTCTGCACAATGTCCGCACAATCTATCGTTTTATGTGGGAGTTGTTTTGAATTAAATGGACGTGATATTCAGTAAGTAAAGAGTGTTCCGTGACCTGGAATCGAACCCGGGCCTCGGCGGTGAGAGCTCCGAAATCCTAGCCACTAGACCACCAGGGAATACTGTATCTGTATGTGAAGCTTGTGAAATGGAATGCATGGAATGTATGACAGCTGGCAGCTGGAGAGTAGTGCAAACAGCTCCAGTAGAGTTCAATATCTAGCTCTTAACAGTAATGCAATGTAGTGTGGAGGTAAAGGGCAGAGTGAGCAAGTTACCACTCATCCCCTTGTTTCTTCACAACGTTTCTCTGGGAGCCTGGCTTGTTTTAGTTTCTCGGGGAAGTAGAGCCTTTGCTGGGCCTTTTTAACCCGGTGTGATGTGTTGGAGATCCTTGTAAGAAGTTTTGACATATTGACTTCAAGAAACTTGAAGTTCTCCACGCCTTCCATTTCTCCATACATATGGTGGACTTCCATTTTGGTTCTCCTGCGGTCAATCGTCAACTCCTTGGTTTCAGAGGTGTTAAGGACCAAGTTGTTGTCCTAACGCCACTCAGATTATTTCCTTGACTTGACTTGATAGACTTATTCTCAAGTCAGTCTTCATCTTCTATATTGCAACCACTATCCTGCTACAAGATCCTGCGGAGATGGAGAAGCTGGATTTTTTCAGGGTACTCAAAGAAAGGTTCCACCGAGATTTGAACTCGGATCGCTGGATTCAGAGTCCAAAGTGCTAACCATTACACCATGGAACCACACAGAATGTCAGCACAATGTCCGCACAATCTATCGTTTTATGTGGGAGTTGTTTTGAATGACACGGTCATGATATTCAGTAAGTAAAGAGTGTTCCGTGACCGGGAATCGAACCCGGGCCTCGGCGGTGAGAGCGCTAGCTGGCGCAGGACCGTCTGTCAAAATCCAATCTATCACCCAATCATGATACTCGCTGTCCATTGTGAGATTGGACCTAAACCAATCACGGCGCGAGTTCACAATGGACGGAGCCAATCACGTCACGGTATCACAATGGACAGAGCCACTCACGGCACTGCTTCTACCCGAACCCGCCCCCCTCACGCTTTTTGTTGACAGTGGACAAATCGCGAGGCGCATCAGAGGTGTTCAGAGTAAGTAACAACACTACCTGTTTCTATTTTCCCGTTTACAGTCATAACATCTATTTTTACAACCGTCGTTTTGGCGTCAACTTTTACATTACGGTGTTCAGTCGGCAACTTCAGTCTGCATAAAGTTAGCAAGCCAGCATTGCTAATGCTATCGTGTCTAGGTTAAATACACGTTATTACATTAATCAATGTCAACAGCCATGCGTTGTACATCCGATTGACAACAGTCATTTAAATAAGCTGTTAAACGACTCTTGTATGAATAGGCATGTTGTAATTAGTAACTACACTTCTGTGAGCAGTGGTACAGAAGTCATACAGCATATATAATGTATACACAGAGGTGGGAAGTAACTAAGAACATTTACTCAAGTACTGTATTTTGAGATACTTGTACTTCACTTGAGTATTTCCATATTTTTCTACTGTGTACTTCTACTTCACTACAATTCAGAGGTAAATGGTGTATTTTTACTCCACTACATGTGTTTAATAGCTTACCTTTAGTTACTTTACAGATTTGGTTAAGATGCCTATTGGTTACTGGTGGCGTTTTATGAGTTTATGTTTTTTAGTTTATTTGTTCATATAGACACCTAAAGTATATCATATATTATATGATATAAATATCTTTATGTGAGATAACGGATCGTTGCTCACTATGATATGATAAAGTGTGTTATATGCTCCAGGAAGGATACAGTATATTGTTGAATATATATTCAAGATAGCTATATACTGTATATAACATTACATTAATTGTAATTCAATATACACACATCAATCATATATGGATAAAAGGACAACTTCACCGTTTATGAACATGATGTGTGTTTATACATGATTATATGTGTAGATAACCTGTGTAAATAATGGTTAACATGGTGTCAGTGTTGTTCGCTTTGCAGTGTAGTTCTCTCTAACACTTGCATTGTTATTTTACTTAAAGTTTAGATGATCACTAAACCTATAAGCCATAACGAAATGGGAGATGCAGAATGGACGGGCTTTGGCCTTCAGGAGGGATAAACCCGCTCCAAGGAAACGGAAGTGACGTGACCTCTGTCAGAAGGTAAAGTATAGAAACATATGTACCTATTACTTATTATTCACATATGATAAGTAGATTACTGAACATTTACAATTTACTGGTGCAAATATTATCAATCAAAGGATTTACACTGAGTGACTCACTCCAGACTAAAACATAATGATGATAGTTTCAGATTAAGAAATGCCTCATGCATACATTTTATATCACACCCCCAGTAGTTACCCCCACCCAGAGCCCAGCCTCCTCCCTGTGGACTGCCAGGAGCCCCCAGAGCCCAGCCTCCTCCCAAGCAGTCTCTGGGTGCTGTCCATGTACGGCAGGGATATCCTCTCCCACATGGACCATATCAAGGCCAGCATCACCTCCACATTTGGTTCCATCTTAAAGATGGACTCAACCAAAAAGGCCAAACATAACGTGACTGTGTATTTGATTTCCGTGCTTGTTAAACTCTCTTATAAACAATAACATTACAAACTAGTTTTTATTATAAATGTGTTCGGTTATAAATCTGGAAACATTAACTGCTATAGATCATTTCTAATAAATGCCTCAATTTCACAAAGCATCAAAGCAAGGTGGAGATGCAGCTCTTCCCTGCTCCACCCTCAGGTCCTCAGGTGGTGTTGCAGCTCTTCCCTGCTCCACCCTCAGCTCCTCAGGCGGTGATGCAGCGCTTCCCTGCTCCACCTTTGGGCTCCATGATATTTACTCCAGTGAGCTCACAGGTTCCTGTCCTGGTCGCTGCTCCACAGGCTCTGAATGCCAGCCTCTCTCTGCTTTTCCTGCTCCTAGTCCTGCTCCTGCTCCATACAGCCAAACACTGACCCACAAAGTACTGCCCAACACGTGTGGAGGTGTGGGAGCTTTGGGACAGCGGACCCTGGACACAGCCAGTACAGGGAGTAGTGAACTACATTGTGCCAAAGGAGCAATGGTTGGAGGACATAACAAAATGTATATCCCCCCCACCAGAGGCATGGACACTGGACACTTATTTATGTATATAGTTCGGTGTATAGTTTGATATTTATATATATGATATGTATATATTTGATTAAGTTTATGATAATGTTTATTTGATGTTAAAACCCATTTAGAGTGTTATTTTGTTATACTGCACCTTACTTACTTGTATGGGTTGTTTTACATTTTATTAAGTTGAACTACTGTAAAATAAAGGTTTGGTTCTATCAAGTATGTTCAATAATTGAGTGGAGTGCTATGTTTAGAATTTATATAGGTTTTCTCTTTGTTTGTTAAAAGAAATACATTATAACACCAATACCTTCTTAGTTCATATTAAATGTTATGGTTACATTTAAGTATTTATCCACAGCACACAAACCATGAGCTGGTCCATATTGGGTTCTTCAAAACTATCCCTGATAAAGAAAATAATAATAATTGTATGTAATAAACTTGAAAGAAGTAGATACGTTTTACTTAATATTTATTAGAAATATATAATATTTAATAGAAATGTGTTAATAGTTAACTGCATAACACAAGTGTTATTAGTCAACAAACGCATACGTTGTTGGTCTTTATTAAAGTACTTCTGTATATAAATACTTTTACATGCTAAAGAAGGGGAACAGGGAGCAAGAGAATCGTTTTTTCTCCTCTTTGTTCTTCTTCCCCCCCCCCTTGCAAGACTATTGTTCCCCAGCTTTAGTCCAAAGTGCTAACCATTACACCATGGAACCACACAGAATGTCAGCACAATGTCCGCACAATCTATCGTTTTATGTGGGAGTTGTTTTGAATTAAACGGCCGTGATATTCAGTAAGTAAAGAGTGTTCCCTGACCGGGAATCGAACCTGGGCCGCGGCGGTGAGAGCACCGAATCCTAGCCACTAGACCACCAGGGAATGTTGTATCTGTATGCATACCTAAGCAGGTAAGCATGTACCTACTCAAAGTTAGGGTTAGGGTTAGATTCGTCCTTGGTCTTTATTCAGTGTTATCGTTTTATTCTAACCGAATGTGGTGTTAATGTTGTTGTGTAGTGGAATCATAGAATAATGAGCAAAGAGGTTCTAGTCCAAACTGAACATTTGACTATATTAACCCTTGTATGGTGCTCATT
>JAPTMU010000078.1:165926-213426 GCA_028583405.1 Pogonophryne albipinna
CTGAATTAGATTAGAACATTTTAGAAATATGAGGAATAACCTCTTGGTTTTATAAACCGTTTGTAATTACTTCTTCATCCATTTTTGGATCTCTGCTGGGTTTTCTTTTAAAACCTTAAACCCCCCCTTGGGCTTGGTCCCTCCCCTCTCCCTCTGCGGATCTAAGGTCCGGTAGAGGGGGATGGGGCACAGAGTCGCTTATCCAGGCGGGGGAGTGCATCTGACGAAGAGATAGGTTGTTGTGCTCTCTATCTCTGGTTCTTATCCTACATTTTCACCCTGGACTAGAGGGAAAGCGTTCTTGGACGCCTTTTCAGCTCTGTTTCTTACTATATTCTTCCTACCCCGTTTACCTTGAACTATTCTAGGAGAGTGTGTTGACATTGACTCGTTGGGCCTTTCCTCCTGTACTTGTTTGTTCCCCAGTTCTTTCCTTTACCTGAATCTAGGAGAGGGCATTTAGGCCTCTCTACTTCCTTCTTTTGATTAGTTTAGTTTTTCACCCTCTTTCCCTTGAACTAATTTACACGGGAGAGTGCATTTACGTAGTCACGTTGTGCCTCTCGGCGTATACTTTGACTTTCTGTTTCTTTGGAGAGTGCTAGCACGTTGGATACGTCAGGCTTTTTCACTGTTGTCCCTCTTCACTAGTATCCCATGTCCCCTCTTTATAATTTGGGTCTTCATAATTTCCACCGTATTCTTAGGGGAAGCATGATGGTGCCTTTTCTTTTCAATTTCTGGCTTTGTGTTTCTTCACCTCTTACTTGTTTAATATTTAGGAGAGTGCATTTACGTAGTCACGTTGTGCCTCTCTTCCTCTGTTTCTGGCTGTTCTTTTCATACCCTTGTTTCTCTGAGAAGAGAAGAAATACTATTCTAAAAAGGAGTTGACACATGGTGTCTCTTCACTTGTACACTTGAGGGGTCAGAGTTCATATGGTGAGGGATTCCATGAGCGATATGCGCCGGCCTGTGCCTTTACCTTGGACTTCTAATAGAACTGCTCGGGTCTTGATAGATTGAGTGGGGAAGTTCATGAGATCTTTCTAGAGGGTTATCAAGAATAACTTTTATCCAATGACCTTTTCCCTCTCTGTCTGTGTCTGTGTATTCTCTTGTTCCGATTAACCCAGCCAAATCTTTGTTCTTGTTTTGTATCTATATCTACGCCGGGATCCGGAGTCGAGGCTGATCCTCTTGCTGTAGTCCTGTGTCTTGGATCCTCTATCCCGAGTTCTGGATTAAGTCGTGGACTTCGGGTCGTGGCTGAACCTGTCTCTGCGGTCCTGCCTTGGGTCTCGTCATGCTGCTTCCCTGATGGCTTCCACAGGATTGTAGCTGACATCCTCGTGGATTCATCTTCTTATTACAGACACATGCATTTCTATATTCGGTCTATATGCTGTAAAATGTATTATCTCTTCGATTTACACACGGCATCTATTGCACGTCTGTCTGTCCTGGGAGAGGGATCCCTCCTCTGTTGCTCTCCCTGAGGTTTATCCCATGTTCCCCTTAAACTGTGGGTTTTTTCTGGAAGTTTTTCCTTGTACGATGTGAGGGTCTAAGGACAGAGGGTGTCGTTTTTCTCATACTGATATTCTGAACAATCTGTGTTGTTGTATTTGCTGTAAAGTGTCTCTACTGTAGGCTAATTTTATTATATGTACAGCACTTTGGCTCGACCAAAAATCGTTTATAAATGTGCTATATAAATAAAACTTGATTTGATTTGATATTTGTAAATAGATTCCATTAGCCCCGCCCCCCAGGAAGTCGGCCATTTTGAAAAATGTGTGTTTTTCAGCCATTTTAAGCACATTCTTGCGAACTCCTCCTAGGGGAATGATCGGAAAAATTCCAATCCAGGACACGTTCACCCCCTATCCAATATGATGCTAAATTGAGAAGAACATTTTTGATAGCTCAATCGTGGAGGTCGTAAGCTAACAGCGAATACACCATTTTTGACGATTTACATGTCGCAAATTACTGCAAACTACTCGGATATAGTTTTTCCGATATTCACGAAACGGTGTATACATATTACTATTATGATTGCACACATATTTCAAATTGCCTTCCATTAGCCCCGCCCCCCAGGAAGTCGGCCATTTTGAAAAATGTGCGTTTTTCATTCATTTTAAGCACATTCTTCCGAACTCCTCCTAGGGGAATGATCGGAAAAATTCCAATCCAGGACAACTTCAGCCCCTATTCAATATGATGCTAAATTGCGAAGAAAATAGTTGCTAGCTCAAACGGGGAGCTCGTAAGCTAACGGAGAACTTTCAATTTTTGACGATTTACATGTCACAAATGACTCCAAATGACTCCAAACTACTCGCGTATAGTTATTCCGATATTCACGAAACCAGGGGCGGTTCTAGGGGGAGGCAGGGGGGCCAGTGCCCTCTAACACTGGCCTCTGACCCCCCTGTGGCCTCCCTAAAAATGAAAAGTGAAAAAGATGAAAAAATTATGATTTATTACCAGTGTTTGGCAAGTTACTTTTAAAAAGTAACTAGTAATAGTTATAGTTACTGCTCTCAAAAAAGTAACTAGTTACTTTATTAGTTACTAAATTATAAAAGTAATTAGTAGCAAGTTACTTTACTTTAAAAATAATAACAATACAAATACAAGTGTTTGTGTTGTTCTGTGGCACAGTAAAGGAAAAGACAACTCCACATCATTGTAGCATAATGGAAACATTAACATTATGGATAGATTACAGGCCCTCAAGCGAGTACTGCAAGACATAGCCCAAGAACGCAATGGTGAGAGATCTATTGAGGCACGTGGTCTGCTGGCACAGTTGGATCTAGAATTCATTGTGCATCTTGTAACACTCCGTAAAGTGTTTGCAGAAACAACATTTCTCTCAGTCTTCATCCCTTGACCTTTCAAAGGCTGTGGATTTAGTTGGATCTTTAGTTCAGACATTGAATGACTTCAGGCAGGAGACATTGTTTGATAACTTCTGGGATGAAGTGTTGAACATTTCTGAGCAATGTGATACTGCAATACAGCCAGCAGCAAAACGACAAAAACGACTGAGCTCTAAACTTGCTGAAAGCTTCTATCTGATAGATCGATCTGAAATAAATAAGTGTACTGAAACAAATACCAATAACTGTATTGCATTGTTTTCTTATGCCCAATTACTTCATACTGTCTAGTTCTCTTTTTCGTCCTGCATGTATTGTGCCCCCCTCAGAAAATAACTGGCCCCCCGGTGGCCCCCCCAGTCAAATTGGTCTAGAACCGCCACTGCACGAAACACTGTATACACATTGCTCTTATGATTGCGGACATATTTCAAATTGGCTTTTATTAGCCCCGCCCCTGACAAAGTCGGCCATTTTGAAAAATGTGCGTTTTTCATGCATTTTAAGGACATTTCTGCAAACTCCTCATAGGGGAATGATTGGAAAAATTCCAATCCAGGACAACTTCAGCGCATATCCAATGTCATGCTACATTGAGAAGGAATAGTCCTTCGCTCAAACGGGGAGCTCGTAGGCTAACGGAGAATGTACAATTTTTGACCAATTATATGTCAGATAAGCTACTGAGACCTGCCTGTCTGCCTGGCACATCAACTCTCTCACACACACACACACACACACACAAACACACACACACACACACCTACTGTTAGTCCAACAACGCCCTTTGCTGGCGGCATATTTATTACAACAGACACCTATACACTCCCTAACCCTAACCCTACTGTTTATTTCTAGATATCTCCTAAAGCCTACAAATAAAGTGTGAAATGTAGGCCTGTTACATTTATTATTGAGCGATATATATTATACACACTGTTCTGCTTTCTGCACTGACCTCAGCAGCTGTTCTCACTGTAACATCACCTAACATCCAGGGGACATGTGATTAGTGAGTAAACAAACGGTAAAGGGCAGAAAGTCTGATGCACATTTGATAATCTCAAATAACTTATAATCACAACGGGAACAGTTTGCAGAGCTGTGCTTCGTTGACAGAAGTCCAGCCATGCGTCACACCTCTTTTAAACATCACTGTTGGCTGAAATCGTCTCAGGGGAATACTTCAGTGCCTCGGTTATAGCTCCTCTAGAGACACTCCTCTCTCCTCTAAATCAGTGTATCCTCGGTTACGGCTCCTCCAGACAGCCTCCTCGATAATCGATCCTCGACGAGCCTTTAGAGACATTTGTTTTCCTTCGAGACGGCGCGCCGACATCCGTTTCCGGGTCGCTGCCGGAGGACCTGGGAGTCTGGGACGCGAAAATTATAGAAATGAGAAACGGCTCATTTCCCAGGACTCGCGCGCGTCTGCTTGACGCCGGGACGACCGGCTGCCCTCCCCGACAGGCGCACGGACGCGAGGGCCCGCTCATCACTGCGCGCACAAGTGCGACCGCAGTTTTAATTAATTTTGTATTTCCTCTAAACTCAAGAATATTGTTATAGGTGTGTTCAATAACACTCTTAACAAGCTAAGAGAATATACAATATCACAGTCCACAAATTGTTCATCTTTCCAAAGTAACAAACAATTAAAATTGCATGTATATTCAACAATTGGTTTTAAACTCTATTCTGATTGGTCAGCGATGTCCCACCCCTTGACCTATACTACGTACTACGTGTTGGTGTTGGAGCGCTAGCCAATTTTAGCATGAGTGTTACTTAGTGATGTCATTGTGTTCTGAAGTAAACAAAGGAGTCCAATGGAGGCGTTTCAGGCCGGGGGACACATGGATTTTAGCCTTTGCAGACCATTTACATGCACTAAGACCAATAGAACACACTACAGGAGAGGGAACACCACAGAAAGCAGAATAGGGACTCTTTAAAGGGAATGATGTGCACACATGAATGACACTGAAGGTGTGGAGGAGGCAGGATGAAGAGTTTATTCTGGGTGTGAAGGTGGTGTCAGGGTGGAGGCGTGTTCCTGTGGAAAGTAACTGGGGTGTGAAACAGAATTATAGGATCAGGATAAACCGGTGTGGGACTGTCAGGTGAGTCACTGAGTTCACAACGTTTCCTTCTGGAGTAACGCCTTAATGTGATGCCTCTATGAAACTGACAATTTGAAACTGTGCAATATCAGAATGAGAAACACTTATTTTATGAATCAACCCAGAGGCACTTTCATTTTTTTGTGACAGTTGTTCGATTTTACAGGCAGGTGATGGAGCAGTGAGGCAGACATTTTAATTCATTAATGATGATTAAAGCTCATCACACAGTCGGCTGCACCTCTCAACTCCTCAGAATCCTGAACAGTGGCTTCAGTCTCTGTTTGCTCGTTGTGTTCCTTTAAGGCTTGGCAGTGAAGGACATGACTTTATTCTCCTGCAGTGATTAACATGCTGCACCTGTACAGAGACTTTATATTTACAGGTGTGACCTCGCTGTGTGTGTGTGCGTGTGAGTGTGTGTGTGTGTGTGTGTGTGTGTGTGTGTGTGTGTGTGTGTGTGAGTGTGTGTGTGTGTGTGTGAGTGTGAGTGTGTCTGTGTGTGGATGTATTCAGCGGAGGATGTATTCAGTGTGTGCTGCATAACAACAACAACAACAACAACAACTCAGACTCTTCTCACATACAAATGGCTTATAGGTCATGTGTGCAGGCATCTTAATGAAACATGGGTTCATGTTAAGTTGCCATTATTCTATTTTAGTATATCTATCCAATATTTTCTCTGTCATTGTTCTATTAAGAGAAACAATCAAATAAACCACCCTCCAGATGCACCAAACATTGGTCATGCTGAAAGAAGTAAAATCATGTTAAATGTACAGAAGTGGATTAAACTTTTTGAAAAATGTTAAGAAATTTGACTAAAAGTTATTTTGTTTTTTATTTTCGATAAAAAGTAACAAGTTTGAGAAAAAAGTGTGACGACCCCTCCACACCACGTGGGGTGCCGTCTGTTTGTGTGTGTGTGGTTTGTGGGTGTTTGCAGGTTCAGGTGCTGATGAGCCGCACCTGTGGGCGGACGCCTACCTGATGAGCTACACCTGATGGAGCGGGATAAAGGAGGAGCCCAGCTGGTTGCGTCGCTCTCACTCCTCTGGGCACTCTCTCTCTGCGCCAGCTTCGGGGACCTGATGCTGGTGTTTTAGTTTGTTGTGTTTAAACAAATAAACTATATTATTCTTACCTCTCGTCTCGCCTCCCTGCTTTTTGTTGCAGCCCAGGAGCCGGGTTGTAACAGATGGGGGCTCGTTGCTTTGGACCTGGGAAGCGTGTGCAACTGGATGTCCGTTGTGGGGACGGATTTTGCGCAGCTGCTGTTGTCGCTGGGTGCGGCTGGTTGTTTGGGAGTAGCGTTGCGGGGGTGAGTGTTTTGCAGTTCTAGTGCACGGAAATTGTATGGCAGCGAGTACGAGCACAGATCGTTAGTTACCGTGGTATCTGTCCCTGTTAGGTCTAGTACGGTCTTCCTTGGAGGTCGTAGGGGGGGCTGTAGTGCGGTGTGAAAGTGGTTAGAGCTATTAGCTCGGGAGCACGCCGAGGCTGCAGGTGGAGTTGCCGGTTTGCTGGTCACTTCGCCGAGCTTATGGTATTAAGTGCATAAGTACCCGCCATAACTAGCACCTGAAGACTAGCGGGGAGTTTAGCTAGTTTCTGTAGGCAGTTAGAGGGACGGGCCACGGTAGCGTGTAGGCTGTGTAGTAGCGTGATCGTGCACTCAGTGTTGTATGATGGAGAGTGTGGAGGAGTTTCTGAGAGCGCCTACAGAGGAGCTACTGGAGGGCTTCTCACGTGAGCAGCTGGTCTATGTGGCTGAACATTTCCGCTTGGATGTTGGGGATAAGAGGATGAAGGAAAACATAAGAGGGATTGTTAGAGCAAATCTGTTCGAGTTAGGTGTTTTCAAAGGGGGACAAATTACTGTTGATCCTGGCAGAGACAGTGTCAATGTGTCTGGCTCCCGTGATACAGACCTGACTTTTGAACAAAGAGAGAGACTGTTAATGTTGAAGGTAGAAATTAAAAGGCTTGAGTTAGAGGAGCGGAGGTTGAGTTTACATGCTGGGGCTGCAAGTCAGGCCCCTAATTTCCCTGGTAGAGCTACTCCATTTGACGTTGCCGGTAATCTGCGGGTTGTGCCTCAGTTCAATGAACGAGATCCAGATACATTTTTCTCCTTGTTTGAGCGTGTGGCTGAGAGCAGAGAGTGGTCAGATGCTAATAGCACCTTATTGCTGCAGTGTGTGCTAACGGGTAGGGCCCAGGAAGCTTATTCTGCTTTAACGGTGGTGGACAGCAAAGTGTATCTGATGGTTAAAACTGCTGTGTTGAAGGCTTACGAGTTGGTCGCTGAGGCTTATCGACAGAGGTTTCGGTCCTGGGAGATGTCTGACAGGCAGACACATGTTGAGATTGCCAGGGATCTGGTTACCTCTTTCGGTAGGTGGTGTAACTCCTTGAAAGTGGATACGTATGTCGCATTGTGTGAGTTGATGGTGTTGGAGCAATTTAAAAATTCTGTGCCCAGCCACATTGCGGTTTACATCAGCGAGCGTAAGGTGACAACTGCTGCAGAGGCTGCTGCTCTGGCAGATGATTATGTGCTAACGCACAGGGGCGGTCGCAACTTCAGGGTCCAGGATGAAGGGGGTATGTATGGTCCTGGGAGATGGGAGGAAAAAATAGGTCAACCTGGGGTAGACCTGAACGTATGATGCGAAGTCAGGCACAGGGTGATTCGGATATATGTCATTTCTGCAGGGGGAGAGGGCACTGGAAGGTTGACTGTCCCAAAGCTAAGGCTAGCAGGGGGAACCATGTAGGCCAGGTTAACTCTGCTGCTTGTTTGTTGTGTTTAAACAAATAAACTATATTATTCTTACCTCTCGTCTCGCCTCCCTGCTTTTTGTTGCAGCCCAGGAGCCGGGTTGTAACAAAAGTTAGACTTCTGAAAAAAGAGGGAATTCTGAGAAATTCGGAATTCTGAGAAAAAAGTTGGTATTCCGAGTAAAAAAGTGGAATTCTTAGAAAAAAACTCAGAAATTCTAAGAAAAAAATTCCAACACAAAATTAGGAATTCCGAAAAATAAGTCGGAATTCTGAGAGAATTTTTTATTTTTATTCTGACTGACAATAACAAGCGCTTACTGTAATTTTAGTGTTACACAAACCGAGTTAAAAAGATGACCTCCTTGTGTGCGAGGTAATAAAACCAACAGCTTCCATAAAGAGTCCCCAGTTCATTCCTCTCAGAGACATATTGATGCTCTCAGCTGCTCTGGCACGACGTTCCTCCTGCAGACGAAGCCGTTAATTATGGCCGCCACTTCACAGTTTGGATAGCAGCTCTTTGGTGCCCGGCGACATCCCAGCTGTCTGTAATCACAGAGCGAGAAGCACGACACGAGCATGTCGTCCCAAACTGAAACAAAAAGTCTCGCCCCCTGCTGACGCTCAACGTCTCTGATATCTGTCAGACGAGAGAAACATCCAAGTATTATGTCCTGTTCTACAGCAGAAACATATCAATTTCTAAGTGGACTTTTCTTTGGCTTATGGACATATTCTGCTTATTTTAGGTTTCCATATCAGTAGCTAGTGTCTCTACTTTAAAGAGTCCTCTCCTGCTGATGTTCAGGTGTATATCAGTATGTAGTGTCTCTACTTTAAAGAGTCCTCTCCTGCTGATGTTCAGGTGTATATCAGTATGTAGTGTCTCTACTTTAAAGAGTCCTCTCCTGCTGATGTTCAGGTGTATATCAGTATGTAGTGTCTCTACTTTAAAGAGTCCTCTCCTGCTGATGTTCAGGTGTATATCAGTATGTTGTGTCTCTACTTTAAAGAGTCCTCTCCTGCTGATGTTCAGGTGTATATCAGTATGTTGTGTCTCTACTTTAAAGAGTCCTCTCCTGCTGATGTTCAGGTGTATATCAGTATGTAGTGTCTCTACTTTAAAGAGTCCTCTCCTGCTGATGTTCAGGTGTATATCAGTATGTAGTGTCTCTACTTTAAAGAGTCCTCTCCTGCTGATATTCAGCTGTATATCATTATGTAGTGTCTCTACTTTAAAGAGTCCTCTCCTGCTGATGTTCAGGTGTATATCAGTATGTAGTGTCTCTACTTTAAAGAGTCCTCTCCTGCTGATGTTCAGGTGTATATCAGTATGTAGTGTCTCTACTTTAAAGAGTCCTCTCCTGCTGATGTTCAGGTGTATATCAGTATGTAGTATCTCTACTGGCTATCTATACTGCCTGTATACTACTACCTCTTTTCACCCTCTGTCTGAAACCAGAGCCCAGTCTGCTCTGATTGGTTAGCTGACTGGCTCTGTTGTGATTGGTCAACCGCTTAGAGATGTCCCGCCCCTTAGCCTATCACATACAATGTGTTGGAGAGCTAGCCAATAGGAATGTTCCGTAGTGATGTCTATATGTTCTGGAAGTAGGTAAAGGAGTCCAATGGAGGCGTTTCAGGGACATCTGAAACTAAAAGTGAAAATCTTTGCTTTTAACTGAAATTCTGGTTTCATACAACTTGCATCTTGTTTCTTGGGATTTGTCCATCTTTCTGTCCGTAATCATATCATTGTACTCAAAACTAAAACAACAATGATTACCACACTATCTGCTGAAACTATTCATCACAATTTAGACAATTTCTGCCATAAATATCTCATATTGACTAATTTCAGTTTCAGTTCAAGGTCCAAATGAAACGGTTGGGTTCATTGTGTTTCCAGTGATGGACAAAACTACTTAAACAAACCCAAGTTGTGACAAACTAGAGTCGTAATAAGTGTTTTTATCTGAATGTACTGAATGTTATCAACAGTTTTCCTGCTCTTGATGTGCAGATGTGAGTAAAGATACTAAAATACACTCAGAACATTGCGTGAAATCAGACGGCAACTTTTAATTTAAAAATGCTGTTTGCTTTTGAAAATTACAGTTGGTGTTCCTGAAGGGTCACACACACACACACACACACACACACACACACACACACACACACACACACACACACACACACACACACACACACACACACACACACACACACACACACACACACACACACACACACACACACACACACACACACACACACACACACACACACACACACACACGTCTTCAGGCAGAAGTAATTCATCATTCACAGACAGGAACCTTGACTAATCAATAACCTGTTCCTGGTCTGACAAAAGCAATTGTTTTTTTTACTACCTGATGCAGTGCTGTTTGTTTGATCCTTAAACGTTAGTCTTCACACCTTATACCTCAAACAGAAGTTTAAAAACCTTATACTTGTACAGAGTTTGCGGCTCTCGTCTTGCTAAGATTTATAAAGTATGTTTAAAAGATTGTAAGGAATCCCTTCTGCCTCACTTATGACATTACAAGGGTCTTTCTCCAAAACAAATTGTGATCATGGGTTCAAAAACAAACCCAAAACAACGTTGACTGTTAGGAGGGCAATCATCTTTTACTTGAGGTCAATTAGTGTCTGCTCCTGGATAAATGCTCTTTTGTTTAAATGCTCTTCACTGGATGCACTCTGATTGGCCGACAGCAGTGGCCCTCTTAATTGAAACCTGCTGAGTTGAGGTTCTTTCCGTATCTCAGCCAAAATGCAATCAGATTTAATTAAATTAGAGAAACCAAATATAATTCCGGCAAAGCCTTTTAAACGTCACGGATCATATATGGAAGTGCATATAGGAAAGTTTGATTCCAGTCAGTACAGAGGCTCTATTCTTTTGAACGCTGTATACAGAGAAGTCATAGTTTTAAAGAAAAATGGGAATTATAACCTTTACTTTTTCCAAACCATGGTCAGCTGACGTCCAACTTTAGAAAAATGCATTGAAAACAACAACCTTTAAATCTAATAGCCTGTAACAATGTCATCATCATACTAAGGTTGGACTCCTGCTGTTTCCAATTAAGAGATCTTAACAGAATGTTGTTTGTGACGCAAAGCATACATTTAAATACCCACTTAAAGACTTATATACTCCAACAGTTTACTGCTGAAAACAACTCCTAATCCTTTTATATATCACTTTAGTTTCCCAAATCAACCCCATTATTATTCGCTGATGGTTGATGCTTAACACACGAGGGAAAGCTTTACTGACAATGTATTTGATCTGTTTTCCTACAGAATCCACTCAAAGCAACATAAAGTAAGTCATAGAATAATAAGATCAGGGTCTTGGTTAAATGCAGACAACAGTGACTTAAAGCACAAGACACAAACTTCATTAACCTTTAACCCAAACCACCTTTCTCTAAACATAACAATCATGCTTTTGTCTAGCAACACACAGTCCTTTGTGCACTCATCGAACACAACAACTCTTGTTTTGTGCAAGCATATAGAAAAAGCATTTGGAAAAACATAAACTGGGACCTCGATGATGTTTCCTGGAACATGAGCAGCAAACAAACAAACTAGTCATAAACTGTTTATGTCACATTTTGTATGTCTTGTTTTGGGTGTTTTGCTGTTCTCCCCGTCATGTTTTCCTCTTGGTATATTGTCTGGTCCTTCTTCCTGTGTTTTTCCCCCTGTCGTTATTTTCCCTGGTGTGTCTAGTTGTCTGATTGTGTTCACCTGTGGCCCTTGTGTTTCTCCTCCCCTGCCCGGCTGTTTCTCGTCTTGTGATTACCCCGCCCTGTATTTAGTCTTGTCTCTTCCTGTGTTCAGTGTTGGTTCGTCTTTTGTTTGTGACTGAGTTCACCGATGAGTGTTCTGTTTTGTCCCAGTTATTATTTTATCCTTGAAATAAAGGCAATATCAGTGTAATCTGCATTTGGGTCCTGCTTGCTTCACCCACCGTAACATAAACACAAGTTCTGTCCTCAAACCTCATGACTCAAACTCAATCCCTAAACCTAAAAGTCCACACATTTCAGTCATCAAATATCAGTCACACAACTACATTCCTTTACCTTAGTCCTCAAACTCAGTCCCTACACCTCAGTCTTTAAACCTTAGTCCTCAAACCTGTTCTCAAACCTAAAACCTCAGACGTAGTCCTCATAACTTAAGTCCTCATAACGTAAGTCCTACAACTGCATTCATTAACCTGTTAAGCCCTGAGCCTGTTTTTCAGGTCTCAGGCTCGAAAATGACATGCCCAGAACAAATGACTATATCTTCCCTTCTAAAAGGGTTAAATTAATCATCTTTGTTCTCAAAGTAATGATAAACCTGTGAGTTGGGTGTAGAAAAGTCAGAATCAATATAGAATTTTATTTTAAAGTCAATTCAGATTTAACATACTAAAAAAAATGTAAATTACAGTTTCCGTCCAAAGAAAAAGAAACATTACTTATAGAGAAAACCACCCTTGAATGATGGGATAGTAGACTAAAAGCTTTAGGAATCCAAACTATAACATATAATAAGTACCCTGTATCAAGGTTGATGCAAAACAAGTTAAATGTTACATTTTTAGAGAGGTTTAGAAAAAGAAACCACTTCTGGGGTCATTTGGGTGCATTTTCCATATCTCTGGATCCCATTGGTCGATTTTGGTGATTGACACCTCTTTTGAACCGTTAGAGCCAATATAATCGAGGGGAAGTTCCTAAAATCCATCTAAACATTACCCATTGGTGAATGAGAGTGATGCGCAGCCAGCATGCCCAAAACCGGAAGCTCCGTCACACTCTATATGAAAAATACGTTTATTGCCATAAATATGATGATGGATTATCAGTAATCATTTCAAAGTGACACGGAGACATTGGATTAACCCTCAGCAGCGTTGTTATCGTTTTAATGCCATTGAACACAACTTTTGATCAGAAACAGCAAAGGTAAGACTATTTGCCGGTTTGGCACCTAAAGCTAAGTTGTGTGTTGTCTGGTTTCGCCTTCGCTGCTGCGAGTTCTGGTCACTCAGTGATGAATTTATACCATTGGAATCTGTGTAATCTCAGTTTTCATATGATATCTTGTTTGTGCAGATCCGATGAAGTATAACATATTTCTATCGTGAGTTATGTGCTAAGTGCGTTAGCCCTCTTTCGCTTAGTGCTAATTCAGAGGCTCGGCGTTAGACTTGTGTTTTGTTTCGGACCTTAGTCCGCAAACTCAATACCTAAACCTTAGTACTCAAACCTGTTCTCAAACCTAAAACCTCAGACGTAGTCCTCATAATTTGAGTCCTCAAACCTCAGTCCTACAACTGCATTCCTTAACCTGTTAAGCCCTGAGCCTGTTTTTCAGGTCCTAATAATCTTTAGTCCTCATAACTTGAGTCCTCAAACCGTATACCCCAGACTTAGTCCTCATAACTTAAGTTCTCAAACCACAGTCATTAAATCTCAGTCATCAAATCGAGTCCCGAACCCATCCTCAAAAAGCAGTTTGAAAAATGGAGCACCACCATTACATTTCCTAAACATCAAGGTCTTAATGTTGTTTCAAGCCCTCTCCACACATTCTGCAAAACATTTCCTGTGAAGAAACATTTCATCCTTTTATAACTTCATTATTGTTCTGGCCCTAACATAAGTCAAATATGAGTGTATTGAGTTTGAAAAGACCTAAATCAGCTTAGAGTTTTTAGCTAATCCCTAATCCCCAAATCAAACCACAGAGGAGATGACCCGAGTGTCCTCCACAGGAACTACTGCCTGCCACTACTGTGCTCCTTTGAATAAAACGAAAATCCACTTCCGATGAAATGTGTCCTCATTACGTCATCACCACATCTGTATTTTGGGAAGTCAATATAAACATGTCCCTAGTAATCCTTTACTTGGGTCAGAATGAAACATGGCAAAATAAAAACCAATATTTTCAAACAAATGTTCCTGCAGTGAACACACAGAAATCTCCACCGTGCAGAGGTTTAGTGCCATGAAACAAATGTACTCAAGTGATAAGTCCCTCTGGATGTTAGCCTTTGCAGACCATTGACATGCATTAAAACCTATACACCGCACTACAGGAGAGGGAACACCCCAACGCGTGTAATAGTTCAGATCTGAGAACTACCACCTCTGGTTAATAAGCTGCATTTCAGGGCTTTGACTCGTAACAGAATCTCTTAACCAATCAGCATGTTCTATCTGTGCTCTTTACCAATCAGCATGTTCTATCTGTGCTCTTTACCAATCAGCATGTTCTATCTGTGCTCTTTACCAATCAGCATGTTCTATCTGTGCTCTTTACCAATCAGCATGTTCTATCTGTGCTCTTTACCAATCAGCATGTTCTATCTGTGCTCTTATGTTCTATCTGTGCTCTTCTGTTCTATCTGTGCTCTTGTGTTCTATCTGTGCTCTTCTTCATGTGCTGGTGATGAACGTTTTTAACCCTCGATAAGATTAAAGATGTAATGGAGGTGTTTTTCTGCTCTGTGATGTCAGAGGGAACGCTGCAGTTTGAGCCGGCTGCAGATAACCGACTGAGCTGGCATCAAATCTGAGAGGAGGCCGCCTGAGTGGATGACTCATCCACAGGACTTTCTTTTCCTCTTCCTCTTCCTCCTCCTCTTCCTCCCCCTCCTCCTCCTCTTCCCCCTCCTCCTCCTCCTCCTCCTCCTCTTCCTCCTCTTCCTCTTCCCCCCCCCTCCTCCTCCTCCTCCTTCTCCTCCTCCTCCTCTTCCCCCTCCTCCTCCTCCTCCTCCTCCTCCTCTTCCCCCTCCTCCTCCTCCTCTTCCTCCTCTTCCTCTTCCTCCCCCCCTCCTCTTCCTCCTCCTCCTCCTCCTCTTCCTCCCCCCCCTCCTCCTCTTCCTCCTCCTCCTCCCCCCCCCCTCCTCCTCCTCCTCCTCTTCCTCTTCCTCTTCCTCCTCCTCCTCCTCCTCGTCCTCGTCCTCGTCCTCGTCCTCCTCTTCCTCTTCCTCTTCCTCTTCCTCCTCCTCCTCCTACTCCTCGTCTTCCTCTTCCTGCTCCTCCTCCTCTTCGCTCGTCTCGTCTACTTCATGATCCACACTTGTGTTTTTCACTACACACACAAATGTGTTCCGTTTCACATACATGTAAATAAAATCCAAATACAGAACAAAGTTTTACATTAACACAACATTACACAAACCGCTTCCTGTGCACGGATCGCTGTGCACGGATCGCTGTGCACGGATCGCTGTGCACGGATCGCTGTGCACGGATCGCTGTGCATTCCTGTGTGGGTTTTTTGAGACTCCCCTGACGGTCAGCCGATTCGTACTTGTAATTGTTTCTATCTATAGCCAATCAGATGTCTCCTGAATTCTAAGCCAATCACATGAGCGGCCCCCACGAGGGTAGATTGAAGACAGTCAAGATGCTGAGGCGGAATTTTTTTCCGATTCTGACGTCTGACAAACTCTGTTTAATCACATACTTACTCAGAGGAGCTTAGTTTGTTTCTCTTCTCATTTAGATTTGTCTTTTCTTTTCTATGCCGCGTCTCTGTGATTAAATATCTCACTTGAAATATATAATTCGATTTTTCAGATGTGCTGAGAAGCAAATCACTTCCTCCCTAAAGTGTTTACTCTGTCTTCAATTTCATAGGAGAGGCTTTCCCCATTCTGCTGATGTTCAGGTGTATATCAGTATGTAGTGTCTCTACTTTAAAGAGTCCTCTCCTGCTGATGTTCAGGTGTATATCAGTATGTAGTGTCTCTACTTTAAAGAGTCCTCTCCTGCTGATGTTCAGGTGTATATCAGTATGTAGTGTCTCTACTTTAAAGAGTCCTCTCCTGCTGATGTTCAGGTGTATATCAGTATGTAGTGTCTCTACTTTAAAGAGTCCTCTCCTGCTGATGTTCAGGTGTATATCAGTATGTAGTGTCTCTACTTTAAAGAGTCCTCTCCTGCTGATGTTCAGGTGTATATCAGTATGTAGTGTCTCTACTTTAAAGAGTCCTCTCCTGCTGATGTTCAGGTGTATATCAGTATGTAGTGTCTCTACTTTAAAGAGTCCTCTCCTGCTGATGTTCAGGTGTATATCAGTATGTAGTGTCTCTACTTTAAAGAGTCCTCTCCTGCTGATGTTCAGGTGTATATCAGTATGTAGTGTCTCTACTTTAAAGAGTCCTCTCCTGCTGATGTTCAGGTGTATATCAGTATGTAGTGTCTCTACTTTAAAGAGTCCTCTCCTGCTGATGTTCAGGTGTATATCAGTATGTAGTGTCTCTACTTTAAAGAGTCCTCTCCTGCTGATGTTCAGGTGTATATCAGTATGTAGTGTCTCTACTTTAAAGAGTCCTCTCCTGCTGATGTTCAGGTGTATATCAGTATGTAGTGTCTCTACTTTAAAGAGTCCTCTCCTGCTGATGTTCAGGTGTATATCAG
Organism: Pogonophryne albipinna; assembly: GCA_028583405.1. NCBI lineage: Eukaryota > Metazoa > Chordata > Actinopteri > Perciformes > Artedidraconidae > Pogonophryne > Pogonophryne albipinna. The sequence goes on from JAPTMU010000078.1 coordinate 182,205, forward strand.
TATGTAGTGTCTCTACTTTAAAGAGTCCTCTCCTGCTGATGTTCAGGTGTATATCAGTATGTAGTGTCTCTACTTTAAAGAGTCCTCTCCTGCTGATGTTCAGGTGTATATCAGTATGTAGTGTCTCTACTTTAAAGAGTCCTCTCCTGCTGATGTTCAGGTGTATATCAGTATGTAGTGTCTCTACTTTAAAGAGTCCTCTCCTGCTGATGTTCAGGTGTATATCAGTATGTAGTGTCTCTACTTTAAAGAGTCCTCTCCTGCTGATGTTCAGGTGTATATCAGTATGTAGTGTCTCTACTTTAAAGAGTCCTCTCCTGCTGATGTTCAGGTGTATATCAGTATGTAGTGTCTCTACTTTAAAGAGTCCTCTCCTGCTGATGTTCAGGTGTATATCAGTATGTAGTGTCTCTACTTTAAAGAGTCCTCTCCTGCTGATGTTCAGGTGTATATCAGTATGTAGTGTCTCTACTTTAAAGAGTCCTCTCCTGCTGATGTTCAGGTGTATATCAGTATGTAGTGTCTCTACTTTAAAGAGTCCTCTCCTGCTGATGTTCAGGTGTATATCAGTATGTAGTGTCTCTACTTTAAAGAGTCCTCTCCTGCTGATGTTCAGGTGTATATCAGTATGTAGTGTCTCTACTTTAAAGAGTCCTCTCCTGCTGATGTTCAGGTGTATATCAGTATGTAGTGTCTCTACTTTAAAGAGTCCTCTCCTGCTGATGTTCAGGTGTATATCAGTATGTAGTGTCTCTACTTTAAAGAGTCCTCTCCTGCTGATGTTCAGGTGTATATCAGTATGTAGTGTCTCTACTTTAAAGAGTCCTCTCCTGCTGATGTTCAGGTGTATATCAGTATGTAGTGTCTCTACTTTAAAGAGTCCTCTCCTGCTGATGTTCAGGTGTATATCAGTATGTAGTGTCTCTACTTTAAAGAGTCCTCTCCTGCTGATGTTCAGGTGTATATCAGTATGTAGTGTCTCTACTTTAAAGAGTCCTCTCCTGCTGATGTTCAGGTGTATATCAGTATGTAGTGTCTCTACTTTAAAGAGTCCTCTCCTGCTGATGTTCAGGTGTATATCAGTATGTAGTGTCTCTACTTTAAAGAGTCCTCTCCTGCTGATGTTCAGGTGTATATCAGTATGTAGTGTCTCTACTTTAAAGAGTCCTCTCCTGCTGATGTTCAGGTGTATATCAGTATGTAGTGTCTCTACTTTAAAGAGTCCTCTCCTGCTGATGTTCAGGTGTATATCAGTATGTAGTGTCTCTACTTTAAAGAGTCCTCTCCTGCTGATGTTCAGGTGTATATCAGTATGTAGTGTCTCTACTTTAAAGAGTCCTCTCCTGCTGATGTTCAGGTGTATATCAGTATGTAGTGTCTCTACTTTAAAGAGTCCTCTCCTGCTGATGTTCAGGTGTATATCAGTATGTAGTGTCTCTACTTTAAAGAGTCCTCTCCTGCTGATGTTCAGGTGTATATCAGTATGTAGTGTCTCTACTTTAAAGAGTCCTCTCCTGCTGATGTTCAGGTGTATATCAGTATGTAGTGTCTCTACTTTAAAGAGTCCTCTCCTGCTGATGTTCAGGTGTATATCAGTATGTAGTGTCTCTACTTTAAAGAGTCCTCTCCTGCTGATGTTCAGGTGTATATCAGTATGTAGTGTCTCTACTTTAAAGAGTCCTCTCCTGCTGATGTTCAGGTGTATATCAGTATGTAGTGTCTCTACTTTAAAGAGTCCTCTCCTGCTGATGTTCAGGTGTATATCAGTATGTAGTGTCTCTACTTTAAAGAGTCCTCTCCTGCTGATGTTCAGGTGTATATCAGTATGTAGTGTCTCTACTTTAAAGAGTCCTCTCCTGCTGATGTTCAGGTGTATATCAGTATGTAGTGTCTCTACTTTAAAGAGTCCTCTCCTGCTGATGTTCAGGTGTATATCAGTATGTAGTGTCTCTACTTTAAAGAGTCCTCTCCTGCTGATGTTCAGGTGTATATCAGTATGTAGTGTCTCTACTTTAAAGAGTCCTCTCCTGCTGATGTTCAGGTGTATATCAGTATGTAGTGTCTCTACTTTAAAGAGTCCTCTCCTGCTGATGTTCAGGTGTATATCAGTATGTAGTGTCTCTACTTTAAAGAGTCCTCTCCTGCTGATGTTCAGGTGTATATCAGTATGTAGTGTCTCTACTTTAAAGAGTCCTCTCCTGCTGATGTTCAGGTGTATATCAGTATGTAGTGTCTCTACTTTAAAGAGTCCTCTCCTGCTGATGTTCAGGTGTATATCAGTATGTAGTGTCTCTACTTTAAAGAGTCCTCTCCTGCTGATGTTCAGGTGTATATCAGTATGTAGTGTCTCTACTTTAAAGAGTCCTCTCCTGCTGATGTTCAGGTGTATATCAGTATGTAGTGTCTCTACTTTAAAGAGTCCTCTCCTGCTGATGTTCAGGTGTATATCAGTATGTAGTGTCTCTACTTTAAAGAGTCCTCTCCTGCTGATGTTCAGGTGTATATCAGTATGTAGTGTCTCTACTTTAAAGAGTCCTCTCCTGCTGATGTTCAGGTGTATATCAGTATGTAGTGTCTCTACTTTAAAGAGTCCTCTCCTGCTGATGTTCAGGTGTATATCAGTATGTAGTGTCTCTACTTTAAAGAGTCCTCTCCTGCTGATGTTCAGGTGTATATCAGTATGTAGTGTCTCTACTTTAAAGAGTCCTCTCCTGCTGATGTTCAGGTGTATATCAGTATGTAGTGTCTCTACTTTAAAGAGTCCTCTCCTGCTGATGTTCAGGTGTATATCAGTATGTAGTGTCTCTACTTTAAAGAGTCCTCTCCTGCTGATGTTCAGGTGTATATCAGTATGTAGTGTCTCTACTTTAAAGAGTCCTCTCCTGCTGATGTTCAGGTGTATATCAGTATGTAGTGTCTCTACTTTAAAGAGTCCTCTCCTGCTGATGTTCAGGTGTATATCAGTATGTAGTGTCTCTACTTTAAAGAGTCCTCTCCTGCTGATGTTCAGGTGTATATCAGTATGTAGTGTCTCTACTTTAAAGAGTCCTCTCCTGCTGATGTTCAGGTGTATATCAGTATGTAGTGTCTCTACTTTAAAGAGTCCTCTCCTGCTGATGTTCAGGTGTATATCAGTATGTAGTGTCTCTACTTTAAAGAGTCCTCTCCTGCTGATGTTCAGGTGTATATCAGTATGTAGTGTCTCTACTTTAAAGAGTCCTCTCCTGCTGATGTTCAGGTGTATATCAGTATGTAGTGTCTCTACTTTAAAGAGTCCTCTCCTGCTGATGTTCAGGTGTATATCAGTATGTAGTGTCTCTACTTTAAAGAGTCCTCTCCTGCTGATGTTCAGGTGTATATCAGTATGTAGTGTCTCTACTTTAAAGAGTCCTCTCCTGCTGATGTTCAGGTGTATATCAGTATGTAGTGTCTCTACTTTAAAGAGTCCTCTCCTGCTGATGTTCAGGTGTATATCAGTATGTAGTGTCTCTACTTTAAAGAGTCCTCTCCTGCTGATGTTCAGGTGTATATCAGTATGTAGTGTCTCTACTTTAAAGAGTCCTCTCCTGCTGATGTTCAGGTGTATATCAGTATGTAGTGTCTCTACTTTAAAGAGTCCTCTCCTGCTGATGTTCAGGTGTATATCAGTATGTAGTGTCTCTACTTTAAAGAGTCCTCTCCTGCTGATGTTCAGGTGTATATCAGTATGTAGTGTCTCTACTTTAAAGAGTCCTCTCCTGCTGATGTTCAGGTGTATATCAGTATGTAGTGTCTCTACTTTAAAGAGTCCTCTCCTGCTGATGCTTCAGGTGTATATCAGTATGTAGTGTCTCTACTTTAAAGAGTCCTCTCCTGCTGATGTTCAGGTGTATATCAGTATGTAGTGTCTCTACTTTAAAGAGTCCTCTCCTGCTGATGTTCAGGTGTATATCAGTATGTAGTGTCTCTACTTTAAAGAGTCCTCTCCTGCTGATGTTCAGGTGTATATCAGTATGTAGTGTCTCTACTGTGACATGTCTTCATGCTAAAGGTCCCATGTCATGCTTTTCCGGTTATTACCCGTCCCCTTGTGTGTTATGAAGCTTCTGCATGTAAACGGTCTGCAAAGTCAAAAACCCTCAAAGTAGCGAGTAAAACTCTAACACAGGAAAGACCTGTCTGTGCTGCCCCAGAACGCCTCGTTGGAGATTTCTCTTTTTCTTCCTGGGTACAATGACGTGACCAAACGGTCCAAATGGACCAATCCGCGGAGCCGTTATGTTACGTCCGCGGAGCCGTTACGTTAAGTCCGGGACCAATCCCGGATAAATACACTCAGAACATTGCGTGAAATCAGACGGCAACTTTTAATTTAAAAATGCTGTTTGTTTTTGAAAATTACAGTTGGTGTTCCTGAAGGGTTGCTTGCACACACACACACACTCAATCTTTTCTCAGCTGCAGCTCCGCGGATTTCTCAGCCTGAGACGGTGGGACGCAGCGAGGCTGTGAGTCGGTGTGTGAGCACACACACCGACTCACAGCCTCGATGCGGGTGTGTGTGTGTGCTTGGGCTGGTTTCAGGCTGGGTTTTGCTGTGTCTCACTGTCTCGCTGACCAGGAAACCAGTTCACACTGTCCGCTCCTCGCGGCAGCGAGCCTCGCAACGTCCCGCCAACACAGCACCCAGACCCCACGCAGCATTCTCATCTGTTTGTCATTACTGGTGTTATTTCCTGGTTGCTAACACATGTCATTGTAACCCATAAACACACATCAGAGCACACTGGGCTCATAGGGAGGGAGGGGGGGGGGAGACAAGAAAGCAGTGTAGGACAGAGAGTGAATACACAGACTATACAGAGATGCTGTTTGAGAAACCAATGTGAGTTTGGAACATTGAACAATGTCAATCTATTCTAGTAGATCTAGTATTGTTCTCATACTGCCTGTGCTGCAGCACCTCTTTTCACCCTCTGTCTGAAACCAGAGCCCAGTCTGCTCTGATTGGTTAGCTGGCCGGCTCTGTTGTGATTGGTCAACCGCTTATCCAAAATAATGTGTTGGAGCGCCAATAGAAGCGCAAGTCTTACATAGTGATGAGGCTTTTTTCCCTCCCTCCATTGTTCAGTCTGGCATTTTGAAGATTCCTCTTTGATTTTAAGTATAAAAAAGTCCCATAAATAATGTTGGAAAAGTCGTCGTAACGCAGCAAATCTGGATCAGCTCCGTTGTTTCTCCGTTTTTAGAGATGTGGGTACGGAGGAAAAGAGAGAGAGGGTTTTATTTTCGGACACTTTGCATTTTGCATAATAGGGGACCTTTAATGTCGTTTATTACACAGTATCCTGCTGAGTATTAGAAGAACAAACACAATAAGGACATCATTTTAAAGCTTAGATTATCCTCTTTCAAACAGAGCATAAACTCAAACTGTGTTTTGGAGTCGATGTGACTGATTTTGATCAGGTTACAAATTATTTGACAGATCGACACACACACACACACACACACTGAAATTCATATACATGCATAGGCTCCATGAACACATGTATACAGGCACAGATACTCGCCTCAATGCAGGCCTGTGGACTCAAATATACTCATATACACACACACACAAACACACACACTTCACACACACACACACACACACACACACACACACGTAACACACCGCCAGCATGCTGATGGTGATGTGGCTCCTGATAAGACGTGCAGGTGAGCGTGGAAGCAGGAGCAGGACGTCGTGTGTGTGTGTGTGTGTGTGTGTGTGTGTGTGTGTGTGTGTGTGTGTGTGTGTGTGTGTGTGTGTGTGTGTGTGTGTGTGTGTGTGTGTGTGTGTGTGTGTGTGTGTGTGTGTGTGTGTGTGTGTGTGTGTGTGTGTGTGTGTGTGTGTGTGTGTGTGTGTGTGTGTGTGTGTGTGTGTGTGTGTGTGTGTGTGTGTGTGTGTGTGTGTGTGTGTGTGTGTGTGTGTGTGTGTGTGTGTGTGTGTGTGTGTGTGTGTGTGTGTGTGTGTGTGTGTGTGTGTGCACGATAAGACTCCTGCAGCCTCTCATTTCCAAGTCTGCCTCTGATCTGTCAGATAAACTGCGGCTGAGCTAACACCTGCCCGACATCGAGACAATCTGCATCCTGTCAGCAGAAAGAGGACGAGGACACACACTGAGGTCAGAGAGACGTCCAGGAGGCCTCCTATCAACATCTTCAGTCTCTGGTATTAAAGACTTTCCTCCCAAAAAATACGCCTCTTGTTATCATAAAGGAGCAGAAGTCAAATGTGAAAACCCCACAAGCAACCGAAAACAATCAGAATCGAGTTTATTGCCAGGTACGTTTACACATACAAGGCGTTGGTATCTTAGGACAATGAATATATGGCAAACTAACAGTGTATGATATTTCAAGTGGAGTGAATTCAGTGACACAGTTAAGTACAGGTTTTAATATCTATATCTAGAAAACTCCAAAATGTATCGGCTACTTGTCTTACCAAGATATTAAACTATAACCTGACAACAAATAATGACAGTTGCACAAAGGGGAAGTCTTCAAACATCTGCTGGAACATCAGGATTTTGATCATCGTTATTTATTACACAGCTTTAAAGGAATACTCAATTCTGATTGGTCAATTTGGATATTCCAGAGGTCTGTTACTTTTCGTTAGCACACTGTTGTTAAGGAGAACAGTCTGTTGCTAAGGAAGACATTACGATTAATACGCACTCATCTCAACTTTCAACCAAAACCAATTGTTTTCTATCCGGTTTTAAGCAGTCTCCGTTTTGGATCACGTTTGATTCGAAATCAATACAAACAACACAGAATCTAAATTAAAGACGTCTATTATTTACCTTTGTTCGGTTCACTGATTAAACCTAAAATAAGCAGTCTGCCGGATTATTAGCCTCAATAAAAGTCAGTCTGGTTGCAGAGCCTCAGTGCAGAGAACCGACCTGAGTGGAGCATTTATCTGTGTAATTATTAACCTTTATTTAACCAGAGAAAGGGTGGCTGAGCTTTACACTCTTTTTCCACTCCTTTAGTCGTACATTAACACATGGCAGCTGGCCAGTACAATTACTGCTGGCTCTTATTGGAGCTAAATTAGAGGGAATGAGGTGGAGACGTTTGGAAAAAAACTGATTTACAAATCCCTTTCATCATAGCAGAGCTGTGTGTAGGAAGGGAAACGTGACCTTCAAAAAAAGCAACTTAAATCAGGTTGGATGTGTACTTTGGAGAAGAATCTCACATACAGCATATAACACACTTTGAAATAATAGAATATCATAGATTCAACTCAGTAAACTTAGATTTATTTCAAGGTGATTCATGTCTTCAAAACATGTGCAAACTTATTAAAGGCAGACCTGGAAGGCAGCAACTCCCGGGAAATAAGATCTTAGGCAAACACACAATGAAGATACTTATGTTTTGTTCAGCAGAATAATTTCCACATATTAACATCACTTCATGACTATAAAGGGACTACTGCACGGTCACATGACTTCACGTCACCACCGCTAAGCTAAAGGTGGCTAATGTTGGGCTATAAAGGGACTACTGCACGGTCACATGACTTCACGTCACCACCGCTAAGCTAAAGGTGGCTAATGTTGGGCTATAAAGGGACTACAGCACGGTCACATGACTTCACGTCACCACCGCTAAGCTAAAGGAGGCTAATGTTGGGCTATAAAGGGACTACAGCACGGTCACATGACTTCACCTCACCACCGCTAAGCTAAAGGTGGCTAATGTTGGGCTATAAAGGAACTACAGCACGGTCACATGACTTCACGTCACCACCGCTAAGCTAAAGGAGGCTAATGTTGGGCTATAAAGGGACTACTGCACGGTCACATGACTTCACGTCACCACCGCTAAGCTAAAGGTGGCTAATGTTGGGCTATAAAGGGACTACTGCACGGTCACATGACTTCACGTCACCACCGCTAAGCTAAAGGTGGCTAATGTTGGGCTATAAAGGGACTACAGCACGGTCACATGACTTCACGTCACCACCGCTAAGCTAAAGGAGGCTAATGTTGGGCTATAAAGGGACTACTGCACGGTCACATGACTTCACGTCACCACCGCTAAGCTAAAGGTGGCTAATGTTGGGCTATAAAGGGACTACTGCACGGTCACATGACTTCACGTCACCACCGCTAAGCTAAAGGTGGCTAATGTTGGGCTATAAAGGGACTACAGCACGGTCACATGACTTCACGTCACCACCGCTAAGCTAAAGGAGGCTAATGTTGGGCTATAAAGGGACTACAGCACGGTCACATGACTTCACCTCACCACCGCTAAGCTAAAGGTGGCTAATGTTGGGCTATAAAGGAACTACAGCACGGTCACATGACTTCACGTCACCACCGCTAAGCTAAAGGAGGTTAATGTTGGGCTATAAAGGGACTACAGCACGGTCACATGACTTCACGTCACCACCGCTAAGCTAAAGGTGGCTAATGTTGGACTATAAAGGAACTACAGCACGGTCACATGACTTCACGTCAGCACCGCTAAGCTAAAGGCGGCTAATGTTGAGCTATAAAGGAACTACAGCACGGTCACATGATTTCACGTCACCACCGCTAAGCTAAAGGTGGCTAATGTTGGGCTATAAAGGAACTACAGCACGGTCACATGACTTCACGTCACCACCGCTAAGCTAAAGGCCGCTAAAGGCGGCTAATGTTGAGCTATAAAGGAACTACAGCATGGTCACATGACTTCACGTCAGCACCGCTAAGCTAAAGGCGGCTAATGTTGAGCTATAAAGGAACTACAGCACGGTCACATGATTTCACGTCACCACCGCTAAGCTAAAGGTGGCTAATGTTGGGCTATAAAGGAACTACAGCACGGTCACATGACTTCACGTCACCACCGCTAAGCTAAAGGCCGCTAAAGGTGGCTAATGTTGAGCTATAAAGGAACTACAGCATGGTCACATGACTTCACGTCACCACCGCTAAGCTAAAGGAGGTTAATGTTGGGCTATAAAGGGACTACAGCACGGTCACATGACTTCACGTCACCACCGCTAAGCTAAAGGTGGCTAATGTTGGACTATAAAGGAACTACAGCACGGTCACATGACTTCACGTCAGCACCGCTAAGCTAAAGGCGGCTAATGTTGAGCTATAAAGGAACTACAGCACGGTCACATGATTTCACGTCACCACCACTAAGCTAAAGGTGGCTAATGTTGGGCTATAAAGGAACTACAGCACGGTCACATGATTTCACGTCACCACCGCTAAGCTAAAGGTGGCTAATGTTGGGCTATAAAGGAACTACAGCACGGTCACATGACTTCACGTCACCACCGCTAAGCTAAAGGCCGCTAAAGGCGGCTAATGTTGGGCATGATGATGTTTAGTCGTCTCATTTAGACACCATTTTTAAATCCACCAGTGGGGTATTTACTGACGTATCTTATGTCGTAGAACAAAAATCTCTTCAGCTTGTGTTATCCCCAGACCTTACTTCAGACTATCAACCAAAAACATATTCAAAAAAAAAACACTTACTTCCAGGTGAAGGAACAGGAAGTGTAAAAATCGCTGACTCATTCATGTGTTTTATGACTCTCTCCTGCACCTACTGTATCTAATGTATTTAGCTAGCTATTGTTAAATCTAGATAATGTGCTACATTAGATATGACTTAGCGGTTTAGCTAATTAGCTCAGTGATTTTCAGAAAGTGAAGAGCAGAGCATCAATACTTCCCAATGTCACCAGGCTATGTGTCATTTGTATAATAATAATAATGCTAAACTGATTAATTAATGAGTGACTCATGGAGTTGATGTATGCTGTCTCTCCCCCTAATGAGCTTTATCTGCATGCGGGGCTTGAAGGAGTGAATCATCTCGGTGAAATGACCCCGGCTGATCTCAGAGCGGTGATTTATTATTCACCGTCTGTGAATCTGCTCTGGATGACATCATGTCTGTGTTTATTTAACCTCTTAAACTTTTAGTTTCATTTTAGATTTTGGCTTCATCCATAATTACACAGATAGATTTGAAACGTCATTTATTTGTATGCATTAAGGCCTTTCATCCACAACCAAGTTTAAGGCAGTTGTGGAATAAATAACACGTACTTAAACACAACATTTAAATATGATTTTGAGGTACTTGAGAAGTTCAATTATCTGCTACCAGCTGTGATGAACACATTATACATTAATACAAACACGTACATAACAACATCTACAGACAATAATAGAAGTAGAATGTATAAAAATAGTGAATGTTAGGCTTTATGTGGTTTTCCCTCTCCTGTAGTGTGTTCTATAGGTTTTAGTGCATGTAAATGGTCTGCAAGGGCTTAAATCCCTGTGTTCCCCCCCTGCCCTCCACAAATGCTTTGTTTTACTTCACTATGGAACACTCACACTCCAATTGGCTAGAGCTCCAACACATTGTACGTGTGAAGGGGCGGGACATCTCTAAGTGTTCGACCAATCACAACAGAGCCATCAAGGTCACCAATCTTTTTGAACATTAAAGCATTGAGATATGTCATAGAAGAGAAATGTGAATGTGAACATTAAAAATGGGCATAATAGGAGTCTTTAAAAAAAGTTAAGTACATGTACGTCAAACACTGATATTAGCTGATGGAATAATTGTCGAAAAGAGAAGAAAACACACAAAATTAAAATTAAAATCACATAAAAGCTATTCTAAAAAAGTGAGTATATATTCAAGGTTTCAAGGCAACACACAATAAAACAGATAAAATAGTTAAAATAGTGCAAGTAAATAGAAATAAAATAGAATAGAATAGTGCATATTAAAGTGACTAAACAGCTAACACACCAAGAAAGAAAGCTCAGTAGAAACAACTTCCTGTTCCCGGCAGGCTGTAAAACCTCCAGTGGGGACGGATGATGAGAATAAAACCTCCTGCAGAGATAAAAACCTTCCCGTGTCTCTTTCCATCATTCAAGGTATAACATCTATTTCAGCTCTGCAGCCAGGTGACAGCTCGAGGTCGGGGAAGGGAAACATTATTCCGCCCCTCGCCGTCCCTCATTTCCTGTCAACTCGTCACCCAAACGTCAACATTACGACTCGGTGGAATTGATAAACTGTCGGAGCTGTCATGGCGCTGACACTCTGAAATTAGAGGGTCCGAGGCACAAAATGGCAAACGGCTTAATTTTCTGACGCGACGGCGACATTTTGATGGTCGACGGGCCGCAGGGACTCGTGCACTTCTGATAATGTTATTCAGCCTTTAATGTGACGAGGGGGAGTAAAGGAAGAACATGATTTGTACACATTTATATTAGGAATTAATATGGGTTAACATTGCTTTGAAAGAATCCAAATATCTTTGATGCCAAGAGACACTGAAATGATCTCATCCTGTCTCTCTAATGCTTTGGACAAGGTTCAACACTGGCTGAACAACATTTGCTTACAGTTCAACGTAAACAAAACAGTATGCATGATGTTCAGTAAACGACCAGTCAAAATCGATCCAATGTGTTTTAAACGGAGCAGAAATAGAACTTGTCTCCCACTTCAAGTATCTTGAAGTCATACTGGACTCGAACTTGACTTTTAAGAAACATATTAAGAAAGTATCCAATACTATTAAATTCAACTTGTAAAATGTTAAACAAATTAGTCCTTTCTTAACTGTCAATGCTGCAAAGTCATACCTCCACTGTGTGATTCTATCCCACATTGAATACTGTTTCACAAACTGGTCGTTTGCTTGAGCCACAAACCTGAAACCCATAGAACAGCTGTTCAAGAGAGCTATCAAGGTGTTTGACAGAAAGCCACATTCATACCACCACTGTACCATTCTGGAGAAACACAATTTCTTGAGTTTTGACAATTTTAAGTCTTTTAAAAGTATGTGTTTTTTTATAAATGTTTACATGGACTTGCCCCCCCCCCCCCATTAATGTGTCATACTCACTTAATGGTAAGAAACTCAACTAACTGAAGATATGAACCATTTTTACCGAAACAAAGCACAAGTCTCACAAGAAGCGTCTAAATGAGCCCTGAGCGAAAAAATGCTAACGCACTTAGCACAGAACTCACGGTAAAAATACCCTTATTACTTATCGTAATGCACAAACAAGATATCCGATTAAAGCTGAGATTCCACAGATTCTACAGATATTAGTATCATCACTGAGCGATCAGAACTCGCGACAGGGGAAGCAAACACAGACATCACAACACGTAGCATTACGGAGCAAACACGGGAGATCGTCTGTTATTCTGATCAAAAGTCGTTTTCAATGACATTAAAACTATGTTCAATCTGAATTTACTTAAACATTTAAAACATCTATATCTGACTTTATCCAACTCACAGGTTTATCATTGCTTTGAGAAACAAGATTATTAATTTACCCCTTTTAGAAGTGAAGTTATGGTCTTTTGTTCTGGGAATGGAATTTTCGAGCCTGAGACCTGAAAAACAGGCTCCGGGGTTAACAGGTTAATGACCATAACCACAATCATAATAATGTAATACAATTCCATTGACATTGTTGGACTGGATTTCTTAGAAGAACTACAGAAATCGATGCTCTGAAACCAGAGATATTGTCAATATCTTCCCAGGCGTTTTATATAATTGTCAAAATCTGGACTACGTTACCCACAATGCACTTCAAAAACCAACTGTTTTATCTAAGATAACCGGAATTTTGAAGACTTCTGGCCTCGGATGTTTTGCAGAATATGTTCTGTAAACAGCTTTAATCATATTGTATGTTGGATTCATTTAAAGGAAAAGTCTGTATTACAATTTGTCAGGTGCTTAAATTAGTCCTTATATAAACAGTACTTATGGCGGTCAGGAAATGGATGCATGTTTATTATTTCCTGAGTTTCTCTGAGCTTCATTTCTCCCTCTGCAGCTGGAGCAGCGTTCCTTCTGAAGCTCTGACTCCAGATGGGAACTGCAGCTTTAATATTTAAATCATTGTTTCCCTATCAGTGATAACGCCCGACTCAAAAGGACAAATGGAGGGCGTGAGGAACGATATCCGGCTTCACAGTTTTGGGAAAAAGGGATTTCAGTAATTCTCCTTTCCTGGGAATCCGCTGAAAACACGGCGAATGAAAAGGAGGTAAAAATAGACTGAATAGCAATGAGGCAACTTTCCCTTTCGCCTGGAGCCATGAGTGAGTCAACGTGGGGGGAAGATGCCCCTCATCAGGAACTCCTTCAAGGTTTAGGAGGAAATTATTTAACGGGATCTAATCCGAGTCCAGAGAGCTCTGACAGGAGAAAAGTGTGACAAGATCCTCTCACAGCAGGGGGGGGGGTGGGAGGATACTGTTGGGAAAATCCTGAATGTCCTCTTCCAACATGAGAGTAGCATGCTAACAAAGGTATCCCAACTGTAGCTGTGAACATGACAGGATGTGTGATTACCTAGAAGAGCATCAGGACTGTTTGAGGCAGATGATAGCTATGTGATTAACATGATGATTCAGCCTCTATGGAGATAGACATCAAGCATGCTCATTTCTGACGTGGAGCTAATCTGAAGTAAACATTGAATACTGCTTTCTATTCCTCCATCTTGTGACTGTGTAACTCCCTCTCTTGGATATCAGCATGTGAAGGACACTGTTCAGGAACTAGTTGATGCTCTGTATGTGATGAATCCTTCCATTCTGGAGAGGATCACAGATACATGGATCCTGAGGCTGAAGCTCAAGCCGGGGACCAGGGATTATTAACATTTTTAAGTATTCAGAAAAAGTCATAATTTTGACAAAAATACATGAATTTGAGAAAAATACATGATTTTGAGAAAAATACATGATTTGGGGATTTTGAGAAAAAGTCCGAATTTGGAGAAAAAGTCCGAATTTTGAGATTTTCTGAAAAAAAAAAACATTTTGAGAAAAAACTCAATATTTTGTACATGACAGGATGTATGATTACCTAGAGCAGGGGGTCAAACTCAAATACACAGTGGGCCAAAATAAAAAAAATGGGTGCTAGTCGAGGGCCGGACTGGTTCAATGTTTATTGCAAGACTTATTGAAATGAACTTATTGCACATATTAAACCTGGAACTAACAAAGCTTAAATTATTGCCTATAAAAACAACATTAAACATTAAATAATCAGCTGCATGTATTTCTTATGGCTCTATCTGCAGCTTTTCCAGAGTCATTTCTTATGAGTACATTTTCCCACAGGCCAACAACAGCTTCAACAAAACTATTCCCCTCAAAGAACAAACCAAACATGCCCTGTTGTCCTGAGAGAGAAAGTGCAGAAGGAAACATCCATTAAACTCAGTGTGCTGCTCTGTGATGCTAGTTCAGATACTTGGCATCTCATCTTGGGTGCAAGGTCATCAATGTTTGGGCTCAGGCTCTGAGCTGAGGAGACCCTCAGGATGGAGTGAAGGTGTGCGTGCAATATACCAGAGGGCCAGAACTAATAGTAATTAGAAATTATCCTGCGGGCCGAAAGTAAATCCACCACGGGCCTGATTTGGCCCCCGGGCCTTGAGTTTGACATGTGTGACCTAGAAGAACCGACATTCCTCCATCTTGTGACTGTGTAACTCCCTCTCTTGGATATCAGCATGTGAAGGACACTGTTCAGGAACTAGTTGATGCTCTGTATGTGATGACTCCTTCCATTCTGGAGAGGATCACAGATACATGGACCCTGAGACTGAAGATCAAACTGGTGACACGTGATCATTAAAATGTTTAAATATTCAGAAAAACTTAGAATTTTGAAAAAAAAACGTAATTTTCAGAAAAAAAGTATTAAAGATACAAAAATGATAATAACAAAAAGTTACACAATTAACTAAATACACATCCTGCAACATATTTAGCAGCCAGGTAAATATTGCACAGTTATTAACGGCATATATATATATTGCACATAGTTGGTTGGTATTTAACAACAAGGGGTGGTAGAGTCTGTGTTTTGGGCAATCTGATGACACCCTGCATTCATCTGAGTTAATCTCGCTGGAGCCAGAGTCCCCCGAGGAAACAGAGAGTGGAGATGATGTTAAGGATGATTGTGGAAACATCTCCGGGGAGTTTCCTCTCATCATTAATTTGCTGTTTGTGATTGAGCCCGCGAGTCTCAGACCATCGAGCTATGTGATATATATTATGTACATTGCAGTAAGTGAGTTGATGCATGCGCTTAACCAGGGTTCTTTTTCATTAAGCAGCAGAATAAACGGCACATTAAAAAGATTGCTGACAGTATTTAGAAGTAGAGCAGCAGCTAAATGCACAATGCACCAAAACAATAACATGTTGAGTCCAGATTCAACGTGAACTTCGGAGACGACATCTAAATAACCTAACATGCAGTTTTCAGTTTGACCCAATACTCCCTACTGGGACTGCCCATTTTTCCAATGGCCTATTCTATTGTTATAAACCCCCAAATATTCTACTAAGGGAAAACAAAATGAGTTTTTATATTCTAGGGGTCTATCCTAACCCTCAATCTTGGTGTTTGGTTTTCTGTTTTTGTCCAATTTTCAAATCCACACTCCTTGCTGTGACTGCCCGTGTTTTCCGATGGCCCTTTTTTCCAGACCCAAAAGTATATTATAATACATTTTCTTTATCAAGTGCTCAAAGACCCTTTACAGAGGTAAGAGAAAATAAGACAATATAAGAAGTCTAATTAAAATCGAGCAATAAAACCACATTCGTCTCAAGGACATGTCATCAAAGTCTAAAAAGGAGAGTTTTGGTGTTTTGAAGGTCAGTAAAGTCTCTGATTTGTTCCAGATTGGACTTTTAAAGTCAAATGGAAGACAAAATAAGCTTTTCTCTTAGAAACGTAACTTAACATTATAAAGTACTCTTAATATCGGGGTTTGTTTTTCATTTTTACTAAACGCTCTGCCCATGAATGAATTCAACTCCCTTTGGGGACTGTCCATTGTTCCGATGGCCCGTTATTGCAAAACCCCAAATTCAACTTTTAAAGTCAAACGTAAAACAAGAAGTTTTTTTCTTCCAGAGGTCTACCCTCACCCTACTGTAACTCTTGGTGTTTGTTTTTCTGTTTGACCAAAAGCTCAGTCCCATTTTCAGATCGATTCTCCCTACGGTGACTGCCCGTGTTTTTCGATGGCCCATTGATTGACATTTTTAATTTATAATGAATTAGTGTTACCCCTGCTCCTGGTCAACATGGTACGGCCCAATTGAGCACACCTGTTTTCACTGATTGAGCTCTATTCTGTTGATCTGTTTGAGACTCAGGAGCGGCTGTGAAGGACAGGTTACTCTTAATTTGTTTAAAATTAAAACTGTCAGCGATACGAGCCGCATAAATTGTTTGTTAAAGGCGAGACACGGCAGGCAAAAACATCGTTTTTCATGCACTGGTCAATGTTGAGATGTTGTGCTATTTTGATTCCATAACATGTTTTCTTTCAGGCTTTTGGAAGGAAAACGTACAAAATACACATTTAAGTGTTTATTTTTACTATAGTTTGTCTATTTGCGTCTGTAGATTTCTCCTAAATTCACCAAAAGTTAGCATTCTAACGTAACATAAAGTACCGCGACCGCTGTGTGCACCATGTCATCAGAGATATCGTTGGAAAGCTCCGTCTCTCCTGCACAATCTCATCAGATCCAATTATGGTCATTTCCTTTGTATCAGCAACCAATCGTGAAAGCACAAAGGGGTCTTAAACCAAGAAACAAAATCTCATTGGCTGGTGTCAATTTCTGACAACGTGATTCGTTCAGATGCGTCACGTGGTGTGCTAAAACACTTCCTGGTTAGCTTTCCGCTAGAAATTGAAATCTCAAAATGGCAAAAGAACGGCGAAAAAAACGTTCACAGAGAAGACGACAACAATTGTCACTTGCACGAAGCAAGATTATACAAAAAACAAATGACCCCGAACATGAAATACCTTCATGGAGTGCGTCGATGTGCAAGCTATCATCCAAAGAACAGGAGGGTTTAGCTAGCGCCTCACTGCAATCTTTAAAGGTCGTTTTCTCAAAATGAGTTTTTTCTCCTACTCTGAGTTCGAAATTTCAACTTCAGTAGCACGTAGAGACACCAAACCTTCCAGTTATATTCCTATCAATATTATGAAGGCTTTTACAGAAGGGTTTGTTCATATATCATTCATAGCCTGAATTATACAACATTGTATTCCTAAAAACATGGCGAAAAATGGATATTTTAGGGCTGTTGACAGTATTTTCTGATTTATGGAGTGATAAAAAGAGATATCCAAAATCCCTTTTGTAAAAGCCTTAGATGCTAATATGACTACAAAATGAAACGAGAATTTTGAACCTGGCTTTATCCAAAGTTCAGATTTCGGTTCCTGAAATGTGTTAAAATATGCGCAAATTTAATGAGATAATGTCCATTTGCATATTCAGAAAACTTGTAATACAAGAAACAATTGCCTTATTGTAGGTAATTAACTGGAGAAATTTCTAGCTGATATCTTTAAGTTAATTTTTTTTACCCTATTCACCTGGGGTGTCTCGCCTTAACTGTTAGGCTTAATAAACCATTATAGACCTACATCACTTAGCAACAGCTGCACATGCCCACATGCTAACTATGGGTCTTACAAACCTACATAACATTACAAATAGTCAGAAAATATTATTTACAATATTAATAAAACTATGAATTCAATTTTAACTGATTGACAAGGCAAAACACTACACAGCGGCAGCAGCATTAAAGGAGAAATAACGTTTTACCTTGTGTTGGGGCTTCACAAAACTCCAAATGTAGCCTGGGGTGGCACTAATGAAGACCCTCATTAGAGCAGATACATCCACATTGTCCAACATGTTACTGTGGACATGCATCAAAGTCAGATGTGTCAGTCTCTTCTGTGTCATATTACTCTAGTTGTAGAGGTGGTGGGCTGAGGAGTAGCTGGTGGTCCACTCTTTTTAATTGGGTTGTTTGTTGGAGAAAAAAATCCAAAATCCTTTTTTGCGCCATTCTAGAAAGTTGTCACTCTGCAGTGTGTGTGTCGCGTCAATTACGTCACTCTCCCACGACCTACGACCTAGATGACTCAGATTTGATTTATTTGGAAAATAAATTCAAGCCACCTGACTGATACAAATATATACTATGACTATTACTGTATACAGCTAATTTTATTTTAAGTAAAATCATAACTATTTTATGTAGTTTAATCATTTTTATTTAGGTGGTCACTCAGTTTTTCAAATGTACACCACTCGCCAACTGGGGGTGCTACAGCACCCCTACTTCCCGCGGCTATGTGTGCCATACGCAATTCATGATGATGTATTCTGCTTTAGAAAAGTACTGGAGTCCATTTAAGTTAAATTGAACAAAACAAAGGCGTAAAAACTAGTGATGGCGAGATGAAGCCTTATGAAGCTTTGAAGCTTTCCAGCCAATTGGTTCCAAAAGGGTTCATCTCATGAGGCTTCATCTCATGAGGCTTCATCATGGGCTTCATTTGAACACAAACCCCCTGCTGGTCAAAGTGTGTAAAACAGGCAGATTGGACATCTCAACAGTGTGCTCTATCTCATACCGAGTTCCCAATGAGTAAAGCCTTAGAATAACTCTAAATAATGAACATTAAATCATATCTTCATGTTAACAATATTGTTTTTATTCCAGTTGAATGATTGTGATTGAAAAGCCTGGAGGCTACTAAACATTGCAAAGAGGGATTTGTATTCCTTCATAAACGTAACCATGTTGTAGCCTGAGAAAGGCTAAACCATATCAAAGAATACATTTATTAACTACATTATCTCATTTAGCTGTAGCTTTTATAAACAACAACAAAAATGTATTGTTCAGTCGTTGAACCAGGGACCCTGCGGTCAGGAGTCAACTGCTTTCCAGCTGAGCCGCAGCACACACTAAAGCTCCCTGAAAACACTGCACCATATTTATTCATTTATTTATTCATTTATTTATTCATGTTTTTATTCCTACATTTATTCATGCTTGTATCTATTTATACTTATGACATGTTCCGACCTCTAAGTGAGGGTCTGAGCTCTCTTGATTCCATCGTGTCACCGGGCCCGGGTACAGGAGGGGTAATATGGTTCTTATTATACATCCATGGGTATTATGAGCGTTGTGGTTCAACCGATCTGAATCGCTTCGTGAAGCCGTCACGTGGTATCGACAGGCAGCGAGGCTTCGTTTGTCATCGATGACGTCACTGGCCCAAAACGATACAAGCCTCGAAACAAGCTTCACAAAAAGCTTCGGGGATTACTCGACACACGCTCCGAAGCCTCGGCGCAATACGTAACATCACTACTAAAAAGGTAAGAATGTCGAGACAAATTGGGAGTTATTGGAGACAAAGGGATGAAAGAAAGATGAGAAATGTTAGATATGGGGATAAAAGAGAAGAAAATCAGGTCTCTGGCACTTTGGAAACCATTTTGATGTTAAATATGATTTTAACTTTGAAAGTACATTCAACCATGTGCCATATACAAAAAGTGACGATGTCTTCTGCTTTAGAAACGTACTGGAGTCCATTTAAGTTGAATTGAGCAAACTAAAGGACAGAAAATGAAGGGATGCGAGTGCAAAAGGTAAGTATTTGGAAACAATTGGGAATTATTGGAGACATAGGGATGGAAGAAATATAAGAAAGGTTAGATATGGGGATAAAGGAGAAGAGAAATCTGGTTATTCTGGCACTTTGGAAACCATGTTGATGTAACTGAGTAAGTGTAGTGACAATAGAGTAGCTTTAGAA
This sequence comes from Pogonophryne albipinna, assembly GCA_028583405.1. Classification (NCBI taxonomy): domain Eukaryota; kingdom Metazoa; phylum Chordata; class Actinopteri; order Perciformes; family Artedidraconidae; genus Pogonophryne; species Pogonophryne albipinna. Next base: position 201,974 of record JAPTMU010000078.1, read on the forward strand.
ACGTACTGGAGTCCAATAAAGTTAAAGGTCACCTATCATGCTCTTTGTAGGCAATAGCAGAGGTCTCAGATATATACAAATATATAAAAAACATGTCTATGAAGTGTTTTGCTCCAAACACCAAACAGATCATTCTAGCCACGCCTCATATCCCTCTATTTCACTTCCTGTTTCCAAAGTGCTGATTTGGGGATAAAGCTTTAAAGAGGAGGGGGCGGAGCTCATGCGGGACCCGGCAGCTACTGTCTAAACTAAATACTGCCGTGATGAAACGCCATATCATGGATTATCAAGGATTCTCTCTGAAACAGTTTGGAGCTCAAAGGCTTTCTCTCTTGCCGGTTATACCACAAGGTGAGTTCCTTTTTACTTCCTGCTTCTTCACACACATGCTCTCCAGTACAGGTTAGCTCTGAGTGTTAGCGATGCTAATGTAAACACCGACCATATTACGTCCAAAACAGTCGGGCATTGTTTCTGATAGCAACGTTTCTGATTGGGCAGTGGGTCCACATTTCAGATATTACGTCATATCGGACGCAAATCTGGATCAGCTCCGTTGTTCCCCGTTTTTAGAGATTTGGGTACGGAGGAAAAGAGAGAGGGTTTTATTTTCTGACGCTGCGTGAGTTCCCCGACACACCGGGGACACACGGGGACACACCGGGGACGCACCGGGGACGCACCGGGGACACACCGGGGACACACCGGGGACGCACCGGGGACACATGTTGATGGAGAGAAGACATCAAGAAGTGCATTTTGCATGATAGGTCCCCTTTAGATAGCTTTTCTTTTTAATAACTGATTTTAAATGCCATTTTCTTAATGTTTTTCATTTTTTGTAAAGCACTTTGAATTGCCTTGTGTTGAAAAGTGCTATATAAATAAACTTGCCTTGCCTTGTCTTTACATTGGGGAAAAGAGAGGACAGCAAATAATGAGATGTGAGTAAGAAAGGAAGCATCTTGAAAACAAATTGGGAATATTTGAGTTAATGGGAATGGAAGAAAGGTAAGAATACTAGACAAAGGAGAAGATGAGCGTGGGAATGGAAACACACACACACACACACACACACACACACACACACACACACACACACACACACACACACACACACACACACACACACACACACACACACACACACACACACACACACACACACACACACACACACACACACACAGACATAGGTGACAGTGACGTCAGAGCAGAGCCAGCTGACCAGCCTCGCGCTCTCTGCACATCTCCACGCGGCTGCTGCACGCCCTTTAAACCAGAAGAAGAAGAAGAAGGGGGAGAGAAGGAGGTGACGAAGAAGAAGAAGAAAAGGGGGGAGGAAGACTCTCATCCTCGCGCGCATTATTGTCATTTGGACACTTTCCATGGACGCTGCTCCTCAGACAGGATTGTGAGTGTGAGAGTGTGTGTATGTGTGTGTGTGTGTCTTGGCACTGCTCCACCCCCCCTCCTCTTCGTCGCATCCAGGTGTTGCATTCAAGCGCACTCGACCGCACGAGCCCTCTCGAGCAACAACAAGTTGAAATTCTTCCCGGCTCCGCGCGCAATAACCGGATCCTACAACCGGATTTTATTCCTTTTTCAATTTATTTTCTTTTTTTCGTGCTGGATTTCTATTTATCGTTACGGGAATTAACGTGATTTGTTCCCGCAAATATGAGAGTAATGTGAACAGTCAGGACGGGAACAACGGGATGTGTGTGTGTGTGTGTTTTTAAAGCACATTGGGAAATAATGACAGAGTGAACGGACCCAAGACATTTTCGGGTTATCATGTAAAGATTCTCTGCAGTGTGAGTGGAAGATTTACCGGATGGCTCTTATTTATTTGTGGCTTATTTCCTCCAAAGCGACACCGTGACTGGACCCATCGGTGTTCAGAAACACATCTTCGGGGTTTCGTGTGAAGCTTCTCTGCAGTGTCTGGAAACATTCACCGGAGTTCTCCTTTCTCGTGAGCTTTATTTCAACACAGTGAACGGACCCAAGACATGTGTGGGTGACCATGTAAAGATTCTCTGTGTGTGGAAGCTTTACCGGATGTCTCTTTGTTGTGGGCTTTTATTCCCCAACTAAACAAACACATATTTTCGGGTTAAATCCACAGATTCCCCTGCAGTGTGTTTTTGTGTGTGTGTGGACGCCTGGTTGTCTCTCCGCGCGCCCTCATGGTGCGGCGCGAGGACACGGAGCATCCTGATGCTGAGGATGGAGATGCTCGGTTAGATCCTGGAGATGCTTCATTTTGACGAGAATAATAATATGTTTATAGCGCTTTTAAATCGCTTTTACAAAACACACCACAAATATGAGTGAATTGGAAACATTACAAAGAGAAATACAGAACCGAGAGCATTATGTACGATGGACGATGACCTCCAGCCCGAGAGAGAAGCACGCGCCCCCGGTTCCATGCGCACGAGAGGACGTCGCCCCCCGGAGATAACCACGAGGGAGGGATATTAAAGGTCCCCTATTATACTGTTTTTCATCAATATATCACAGGTCTCAGATATATCCAGAGCCTGTCTCTGATTGGCTGAAACACCAAACAGATCATTGTAGCATCCCATAATCCCCTCTGTTTCAGCCCTGTTTCCAAAGTGCTGATTCTCTGTCTGTTACTTTAGATGAAAACAAGGAGCCCCTCCCCACGCCCCTCTGAGAAACATTTGGTTACAAAGAACTCAATGGTGCTCTAGGAGGAGATTCAGGTGATAAGGTGGGGGGGGGGGGGGGTTACCTTGGTTGCTGATTGGCTAATGGTTACACAAGACAAAACATCGGTATGACATCATAAAGTGGCCAAAATCTGATCAGCTCATTTTCAGACAGGTTTTTATAGAAATGGATCAGGACAAAAAGAGAGAGAATCTTTGTTCCTGAAACGTTCAGAGTCTCTTTCCACAGAGGGGACACATGTTGATGTAGAAGAGACATGAACAAGTGGATTTTGCATAGTAGGTGATTATAGGATTTAGAGATGGAGCTGTCGGAGGTGCGGTGCTCCAGCGCCAGCGAGGATCTGTACACCATCAACCCCAGCAGACCCAAGCGGCTGCTGTGGCAGAATGCCGTGCGGCACATCACGGAGCAGAGGTTCATTCACGAGCAGGGCGGGGGGGTGGAGTTGAAGCACGAGCCCTACGACCCGCAGGAGAAGACCCGCACCTCGGTGGGGGGGGGGCACAACAACGGGGGCACCAAGGTGTTCCCGGCGCGCGCCAGCAGCGACCTGGGCTTCCTGCAGGTGAGCTGACACTCTTAGTATTTATAGACTCACCCTTCTAACAGTTGAGGTGTAACCTGATAATAGAGCTGCAATTTATAGGCTTCTCCTCTTCAAAGATTCAAGGGTTTTATTGTCATATGCACAAAGCAGTGTGTGATTTCTAAAAACTCAAAGACGCTTTGACAGAGAATAACACAAAAACGAAGAAAATACAAAAATAGTGCAAAATGTCTGGAACCCCTCCTAACAACATATATTTCTTTATAAATGCTAGGGCTGCTTGATTATGGCAACAATCATAATCTCGATTATTTGGGTCAATAATTGATATCACGATTATTAAAAACGATTATCCATTTACTTTGAACATCCATTTATTGAAGAAAAAATATTGTTTTTAACAGTTGATTACCCTGAACTTTAAGTTTAATTCAACTGAAAAACCCATAAAAAAAAAAAAAATTCAAAATTGTTTAATTTCGATTATGTTGTTTTCATAATCGTTGCAAACCATAATCGTAATTGCGATTAAAATACGATTAATTGAGCAGCTCTAATATATGCAATAAATGACAAGTCAATCATCACATTTGACAATAATTACCATCCTTTAAAGGAGCTTTTGGGGGATAAAGCTATCGGCTCTCGATCAACGTTGAATAGCTGTTTCCCTACAAAAGTTCATTGTTCAATGCCGAGCTCAGTCTACCAACAATACATTACATTCAAGTCGTTTTTGGCTTCTTGTTGGTTTTGATTGAATAGACCAGCTCAATGTGACCCAGAGTCCCAGAGATAACACATCGCAATGAGCATCAGGGTTTAAAGCCATGTCAATGCTCTTAATGTGAAGCACTTTGAGTCTTCTTGTGTTGAGCTCTCTGACGGGTTCCCCCTCCTTTCAGATCGACTGCGCTCCCAGTAACTCCGACTTCTTCCTGAACTGGGGCTATACGTATCGGGGCGTCATCTTCCCCACGCTGCGAAACGCCTTCAAATCCCGAGACCTTGAGCGTCTCTACCAGCGCTACTTCCTCGGGCAAAGACGTAAATCTGTGGTGGTGATGAACATCCTGGACATAGTGACGAAGATCACTCTGCTGGTCCTCCACCTCACCCTCGCCTCCTCGCCCATGGACCCCATTAAAGGCACCCTTCTGGGGCTTTTCACGGGTATTGAGGCGGTGATTTGTGCGCTCGTGGTGGTGCGTAAAGACTCCACGTCGCACGCGTACCTGCAGTGGAGCGGCGCCCTCAGCTGGATGGTGATGGTACTGCAGATGCTGGCGGCGGGGCTGGGTTTCGGGCTCCTGGGGGACGGCGTGGGGTACGTCCTCTTCACGCTGTTCGCCACCTACAGCATGCTGCCGCTGCCCCTCACCTGGGCCATCACCGCCGGGCTCACGACCTCCGCCCTGCACATCCTGGTGCAGACGCTCACCTCCCACAATGCACCGCTCTCCTCCAACCAGGTAAGGGTGCACCTTTGTTCAATCTTCAAATCCTGCTACCTTGTTGAACTCCTTCTCTGTTCTTCTTCTACTGCGCCTTCGTCTCCTCTTCGTCTCCTATTCCTTCTCCTACTTCCTCCATCTTTTTACCACCTCCTCAAATCCTTCTCTGTTCACCTTCATCTCTCACTAATCCTTCCTTATCTCCTTCTCCCTCTCCCCTACTTTATTCTTCATACTCCTCCTTCCTCTCCTCCTTCTCTTGTCTCCTTTATTCTCCTCCTCTTCTTATTCCCTCCTCTCCTCCTTTATTGACCTCCTTCTCATCTCCTTCGTCCTCCATCTTCTCCCTGTGCCTCCCTATAATCCTCTGCTCCCCTCCTTCTTTTACACATCCTCAGTCTTCTTCCACTCTCCTCTCTCCTTCCTCCTTCCTCCTTCTTCCGCTCTCCTCGCCTCCTCATTTCATCCTCTCTCTCCTTCCTCCTTAACCCCTCTTTGCTGACCTATACTCTTCATTCCTCTTCAGTTCACAGCCTCCGACTCAACCAGCTCCTTCCTCTCTTTCCTTCCATCTCTTTCCTTCTGAGTCCTTCCTTTCAGAGGAGTCCACATTAGTTCACAGAGGTCTTCAGAGTGCTGTCGATGCTTTACCGAAGCTGTCTGTTTCCAAATCGGTTTCTTCTTCATGTTTGCATTTGATTCTTGTCGTATGAACTCGAACTGGTCACGAGTGGATGTGCAGCAGCTCCCTGTCAGTGAAACGTCTCTTGTGTTTCTGTGAACAGCTGGGAGTTAGTCGCTGCACAGACTTTCTCTCCGTGTGGCTTCCTGATCTGTACGGCGGTGACAATTACTTTAGGCTTCAGTTGCATTCATGAAATACGGCTGTTTGTTTCTGTGTGAGCTCAGCCTGGTTTCAGCACCAGGAGCTGTCCAACACACACACACACACACACACACACACACACACACACACACACACACACACACACACACACACACACACACACACACACACACACACACACACACGCACACACATTCTCTCACACACACACATACGCTCACACACACACACACACACACACACACACACACACACACACACACACACACACGCACACACATTCTCTCACACACACACATACGCTCACACACACACACACACACACACACACACACACACACACACACACACACACACACACACACACACACACACACACATACGCTCACACACACACACACACACACACACACACACACACACACACACACACACACACACACACACACACACACACACACACACACACACACACACACACACACACACAACCATGTACTTCCAGAACAGGGGACTGGACGTGCTAACATTTCCAGGTTTTAGGACATATGCACTTGATAACACTGCATCTTCCTCCCTTTGTTTACACACACACACACACACACACACACTCCCTCACACACACACACACACACACACACACACACACACACACACACACACACACACACACACACACACACACACACACACACACTCCCTCACACACACACACACACACACACACACACACACACACACACACACACACACACACACACACACACACACACACACACACACACACACACACGCACACACATTCTCTCACACACACACATACGCTCACACACACACACACACACACACACACACATACACACACACACACACACACACACACACACACACACACACACACACACACACACACACACACACACACACACACACATAGGCCCGGACTGGCCATCGGGAGGACCTGGAGGTTTCCCGATGGCCTGCTAAGTGGCCTGCTGGCCTAAGGATTCTTTTTGTTATGTATGTATTGTGAACGCAACGCTGCGCAAATGTGGGTCTGACTCTGCCTCACAGAGGGTGACTGGCTGTCTCCATGATGTGGCCTGCCGACATGGCCACTTTCATACAGATCATACTAATGCCCTCGATTGGTCTCTGTGTGTCATTCAAGCTCGGGAGGGTGTGTGTGTTAGTGTATGTGTGGCGCGAGCGAGAGAGAAAGCGCGCGCACCGGTTACGTGTATTGTTGTTAGCATCTGGTGCTAGCTAGCTGCGCTAACGGATATAATGAGCTGTCAACAAGGTGGAGCAGAGTCCTCTCCAGTCAGACTGAGAGACTGATAACTACAGCTCAGGTGAGGTAAAGGACTCTCTGAGTGTTTAGATAGTTAACTTAGTCTAAGTTATCTCAGTGGGTCTCAAACGGTTTGGTCACCATTTATGTAAACACATATTTCCATTTGAGGGGGGAGTGATTAGTAAAATGCATTTAACTAGGGTAAGGTTTAGGGTAAGGTTTAGGGTAAGGTTAAGGGTTAGGTTAAGGGTTAGGCATGTGTTGGTTATGGTTAAGGTTAGGATAAGTCTCCAGGAAATGAATGTAAGTCAATGTAATGTCCCCTGAAGTGGGGGGACACATCTAACACATACATGGTGTGTGTGTGTGTATGTGTGTGTGTGTGTGTGTGTGTGTGTGTGTGTGTGTGTGTGTGTGTGTGTGTGTGTGTGTGTGTGTGTGTGTGTGTGTGTGTGGCCCCGGGGAAACACCACTGTCCACTCTGAGTTTGACTCACGCCTTATTGTCGGCTGCTTGTTGATGCATGCAGGAAACAGAAACACTGCAGCTCACACACGGTTCAGTTCAATTTGATCAAAGGTAAAAACACACGTAGAACCACGAGTCATAATATAATATGTACATTGTATTTATAGGAAAACCTGCTTTTCATCAAATCTGATCCTTTTGCAACATATATGCTATTTTGAGGTTTTTACTAACATTGTACTCCGGCTAGTCGCCCCCAGTTTTAGAAATGTGTTCTGACTCTTTGATGTAACTGTAAGGGAACAACGTTACCTGATTTCCAGTTACAAGTTTCTCCTCAAGCCGGACGATAAGCTATCTGAAGCTTGAGCATAGGGACCCTAAACAGAAATGTATTGTACGGGATCATTTACAAGCTAAAAACACCTCACGCTAACCGAATACCCTGCTGTTGATAACTTAAAGGTCCCAAAACATGTATTCAAACATTTAAAACATTGTTTAAAACCGTTAAAGAACACATATTGTGTATGTAGTGTCTCTACTGGGACATGTCTCCATGCTTGTTGTGATTGGTCAACCAGCTTAGAGATGTCCCACCCCTTAGCCTATCACGTACAATGTGTCGGAGCGCTAGCCAATAGGAGTGTTACGTAGTGATGTTCAGGGAATCAGAATCCCTTTATTCGTAAAAGAGAAAAGAGCCACAGACAGCTTAATGTTACATATGTTAAAAAAGTACTAAGTTATGATATAATAAAAAATATAACTAAAAAATAAAAATAAACAAACAATAATAAACAAAGGAATCCAAACGCACTAAAAACCGAAAGCGAAAACCCCAAAAGCAGAACAGAGCCTCGTTTAGATAATATCTAAACGAGGCTCTGTGTATATATATTAAATATAAACACAGATATATGACAAAGGGAAAAGAGTATTTTTCGTGGAACCGCCGTCACGCTGACTCCCATCATGCATCACACCCATCATGCATCACTCCCATCATGCATCACACCCATCATGCATCACACCCATCATGCATCACTCCCATCATGCATCACTCCTCCTCTCAGCTGACCCTCGTCTCATAGAGGACATTAGATGTGTTGCAGATGCAGGGGGGGGGGCTTCCCCCTCTGTGGGTCAGCTGTTTCTCCGCTCACAGCCAATGACCCTAAAGGTCAAAGGTCAATGTTGCTGTTCGCTGGAAATCACGAGTCTGTCGCTTCAAGTCAAAGGGAATAACTCCAGTGTTTCAGAGCTTAATAACGTCTTCTAGATTCAACTTGTCTTCAGTCCAGAGACGCTCTTCCGTTTGTTGATTCAAAGCCTCATTGTGTTTGTTGTTTTTCTAGATTCAACACAGCAGCCGTTTGCTTCCAGTTTACGTCCCAGATCGTTGTTTGAGTGATTGTTTGTTGCAGCGTGTAAGGATAAACACAAACAAAGATGAGATCTGGCTTCAATCACATCCTCCAGTGTGCAGTTTTCCTACAGTAACATGGCAAAGTGTTTATTAGTGTTCTTTCCAAACGTCTGTCCTTAGATTTGCTGTTTTAAGAGCATACGTTTGTCCTGATGCGACGTAGTGGTAAAATGCACTGAGTGTGGTCACAAGCGGACAACAAGTGGACGTAGGGTTGTTGAAACCTTCCTGAAACATTTAGCCAATAAGGCAGAGTTAGTTGTCTGTGTCTGCATTTGTGATTTGCAGGTCACAACATGTCTAATTATTTAGCTGAGCTTGTCTGAATTTGGCAAATTAACCTCAACCAGTTTCTACCTGGTGACTAAACGCTGAGTTCGTCTCCATTAGTACAAAGACATCTGGACACACTTTATATTGTGTTTAACACGTAAATAATATCCTGCTTCATATTCTGTCCAAAGCCCTTCAATAGTGTTTAGAGTTTAGATTTCTTATCTTCACGGTCTATTGTATCTTTTTAATGCTGTTTTTACCCTCCTGTTGTCTTCGGGTCAAATCTGACCGATTCACGACTTTCATCAATCCTAACTTTTTTGTTTTACATTTGATTACTTTAAGGCTTTATGATATCCTTCACAGGAGACATTTGAACATGTAACACACACACACACACACACACACACACACACACACACACACACACACACACACACACACACACACACACACACACACACACACACACACCATGTATACATCACTTCAGGGGACATTACATTGACTTACATGCATTTTCTGGAGACTTATACTAACCTTAACCATAACCAACACACGCCTAACCCTAACCCTTACCCTTAACCTTACCCTTACCCTAACCCTAATCCTAACCTTAACCAAGTCTTCACCCTAAAATTAATGATCCCCCTTATGGGGACCTCCAATTTGTCCCCATAAGGGAGGCGAGTCCCCACACGTGACTTTGCAAACAGATTTAGGTCCCCACAAGTATAGTAATGCTAGGCCACACACACACACACACACACACACACACACACACACACACACACACACACACACACACACACACACACACACACACACACACACACACACACACACACACACACACACACACACACACACACACACACACACACACACACACACACACACACACACACACACACACACACACACACACACACACACAATGTGTTCCCCCCCTTATGTGCCCATCCCCCCATGTGGATCACACCTGGCACACAAACACATGTTCAGTGTCTATTCTTTGTACATTAACTGCAGTTGTTCATGTGTACCAGTAGTCTGATACAATATGTACAGTTTGAAAGGGTGTTAAATAATAATAATAATAATATATAATATTTTTATAGCGCCTTTCAGGAAACCCAAGGTCGCTTAAATTGATTAAATGAAATTTGGTGATTAATGGTTTTTGTGTTACTGTAATAGCAGTTAAAACAGGACCGGTCACATTTGAACCCAAACACCAAAGTAAGGGGGGAAATGAAGACAATAGGGTTAGGGTTGCTTCTATTTTTAAATGTTAAAATTATACAATTGTTTATTTCTACTCTTTAATTTCTACTCATGTGCAATGCCTTGTTTTTTATGCTGCTCCAACGCAAAAATGTCCCAATTTGGGATCAATAAAGTGCCTCTTATCTCATCATCTGCTGCTGAAGTCAATGACGAGAAAACGTCAATAGCAATATTTCAATTAGAGCTGCAAAAATCTGTCAATTAAATCAAATTAGTTTAACAATCAATACTTTATTTTGAGACAGCTCTTCGGGAAAAAGTCCTATAATGAGTACATTTTATACATGTTTGGATTTACAGTTGTGTCAAGTAACCCAGATTTGAACCAAATGTAGCCTTTTTTTAACCTCCAACCAATTTCATGAACAAACAGAGAGCTTTACGTTGATTGATGAAGCCTTTTCATGAGCCTCCACCGTGTTGAGTATTAACTCTCTGTTAGCAGGGGGGATTATTCTAGCTAGTCGTTGATCTGAATATGTTCGGAGATCAGCGCCTTACACACTCCGTCTTAATTCCTCTTTGCATGCTGTGATGCGTTCAAGTGCATGCTGTGATGCGTTCAAGTGCATTCAGATGGATGGACGGAGGATTAGGACTTCACTCCCCGGGGTTAAAGAAGCAGGACTCGCTGTGAAATGACACATCCTGGATTCAAGCGGGGCTGATCTGCGCTTATTAACTGTGTTTGCTAAAGGATGTGGTGACATGTAATGTACAGATTAGTGTAGAGAGAGGAGGGGGGGGGGGGGGGGTCCTGTCCTGCTGATGTTCAGGTGTATATCAGCATGTAGTGTCTCTAATTTAAAGAGTCCTGTCCTGCTGATGTTCAGGTGTATATCAGCATGTAGTGTCTCTACTTTAAAGAGTCCTCTCCTGCTGATGTTCAGGTGTATATCAGTATGTAGTGTCTCTACTTTAAAGAGTCCTCTCCTGCTGATGTTCAGCTGTATATCAGCATGTAGTGTCTCTACTTTAAAGAGTCCTGTCCTGCTGATGTTCAGGTGTATATCAGTATGTACTGTCTCTACTTTAAAGAGTCCTCTCCTGCTGATGTTCAGCTGTATATCAGCATGTAGTGTCTCTACTTTAAAGAGTCCTCTCCTGCTGATGTTCAGGTGTATATCAGTATG
>JAPTMU010000078.1:218426-303426 GCA_028583405.1 Pogonophryne albipinna
AATGTTTGTTCAGGTTCAGCCGCTGATGCTTCCCGCAACCAAAGTTGTACTGTCTAATGTCCCTCCCTTCATAACTGATGAGTTCCTCAGTAGAGAACTTTCCAGACACGGGAAACTTGTTTCTCCCGTAAAAAAGATGCTGTCTGGATGTAAGTCACAGTTACTGAAACACGTAGTGTCTCACCGTAGACAAGTGTACGGAGGTTAAGCTCCGCATTCCGATTTTTCAGTATCATATATATATGATACTGAAAAATCGGAATGCGGAGCTTAACCTCCGTTTTTACCTTAAAGTAGATGATTATGACTATGTGATTTTTGCAACATCATCAGTTATGAAGTGTTTTGGTTGCGGGGAGGAGGGGCACACCATGAATGCCTGTCCGAGGCAAGGGGATCCGGCTACGCCTGGTCCGGATGACCCACAGGCTGGGCCGTCCAACGCGCCAGCGGCGGAGTCGTCCACCACTGCGCCGGGGCCGCCGGCTGTGCCAGGGCTGTCCGTTGCGCTGAAGCCGCCCGTGGCTGCGCCGAGGCGGATTGCCGCGCCGGCGGCCGGTGCGCCGGTTGTAATGGAGCAGCAGGTGGCTGCTGCTGAGGGAGGGGTGTCACCTACGGTGGTGGTGGCCCCCCCCCAGACCCCCCCTCCGGAGGCGACCCCCCCCAGACCCCCCCAATAAAGCAAAAATGCACGTTTCAGAGTGGCCTTTTATTGTGGCCAGCCTAAGGCACACCTGTGCAATAATCATGCTGTCTAAAACTCAAGGTCACTTTGATTTCCAAAAAGAAATTTTTACCAGATTTTCAGACGGTAATTAAGTCATTTTCACGCCAATGTCTATGAGTAAAAAAGGTACAAATAATCTATTTCTTCCGTCATTTCTGAGTAAAAAAGTTATTCCTGTGGACCAGTTTCTCCGTTGTTTGGATTCATACTCTTCTTCATTTATATTAATAGACTAAAATATCCCTTCGCTTGACGTTTGGTGACATTTCACTTTGCTATTTATACTTCTAAAACCCTCTTTTTTCCCGTTGGAGATTCACCAACTGCAACTGTCTTTGATTGCTACTAATGTCCAAATGTCTCCCTGCTATTTCAGATGTTATTCCTTTCAAAGGTCCACTAATCAGATTAAAACGTGTCTACTTGGCGAAGGCATAAAACCACGAGGCGTGAATTATATGTAAAGTTGTTAAATAGTTGAAGTTGAACACATTGTGTGTTTTGTGATCCTGGTCAACGGTCGATTGATGGTCTTATCTCTTATAGAGCTTTTGTCATGTTATTGAGCCTGTGGTGACCCTGAAGAGTCAGAGATTGAAAGGCGGCCATGTTGATCCTCCCATATCTAAAGATATAGTGACGTTTTAAAGTGTTGTTGTGGTTTGGATGACGATCGGTCTGTAGCTTGACTTTCCCCCTGTTAGCAGCCTTTAACATGACTCAGATTTAAAATAATCTCTAAAAGAGGGGACAGAGGCGTAGAGGGGGGAAGAATCAGAACATCCATTGCTGTGTCTCAATTAAAATACTTGATATTCTGCATTTCGTTCACTGTAACCATGTGCAGTGTGTGCATTTTGAGTTTCGTGATGATAGCCACTGTTAGCTAGCTAGCTAACTACCTTAAATATTTAGACTTCTCAATTGAGGCAAGGTAAATAATGGTGGCTTCTTTTCGACACCAGGTTAGCTGTATGTTACTTAACCCTCCTGTTGTCTTCGGGTCAAATCTGACCGATGTACTGCTTTCATCAATCATAACTTTTTTGTTTTACACTCGATTGCATTAAGGCTTTATGATATCCTTCACAGTAGAAATGTTAAGATACAGATAACACACACACACACACACACACACACACACACACACACACACACACACACACACACACACACACACACACACACACACACAAAGACATACACTAGATGTGTTTCCCCCCCTTATGTGCCCATCCCCCCACATGAATCACACCTGGCACACCAATACATGTTCAGTGTCTGTTCTTTGTATATCTACTGCAGTTGTTCATGTATACCAGTAGTCTGATACAATATGTACAGTTTGAAAGCTTGTTAAATGAAATGTGGTGGTGATTAATGGTTTTTGTGTTAATGTAATAGCAGTTTAAACAGGACCGGTCAAATTTGACCGCGAACACCAAAGTAAGGGGGGAAACGAAGACAATAGGCGGGTTAAACGTGAATACAGTCCACATGTATAACTTTTGTTTGTAGTGCTGTGTTTAGCTTAGCAACCGCTAATGACAGTCAACGCAAACCCGCTTTTAAACGTCTTGTTTGTTAGAAAAACCGATCAGTTTTTATTTATGTGACTTTTCAACACTTTTCTCAGTACTCACTTTAGAATAAAAGAAATGTCTCTTTTTTTTGTATACTGCTGTGTTGAGATTAACCGTTAAGTAGACGGTTTCATATATTCCGTTACATTATCTAAATGCTAGTCGTTGGGTATCCAGCGTTCAACTTTCTTTTCTTTTTTTTACTTTTTTTTTTACAACAACAAACAGCCAGACAGACAACGCAATAGCAGTTGGCAAACAAGTTAGGATGACAACAGTGTGATTTGAGTCCGACAGGATCAAAAACAAAGACAAAACAAGTCAAAATCTAAAGGCTCTGAGTCTAAGTCCATTACTAATACCATAATGCAAAGGTAGAGATCAAACAATGTGTATAAATGGAACAAAAATACCAAATATATCAAATCAAATACAAATATAGCACTTGTTGGTCAGTCAGCCGCCCACTAATCACAGTTTAGCGTTCAACCTTTTGACCGTAGTCAGAGCTCCATCCAGGTACTCATGCTTTCTGCCATACGTTTGGTACGTACGAAACAGTAAGCGTAGGTACTGAAGTCCACACAATAAGCCACAACACATCCTTCAGCTGCTCTCTTTTCCCACTCCTTCACCTCCCTCCTCTTCCTCCTTTATCTCACCGGTGTCATGCAGTTGATCTCAGACCATCTTGCTGTAACCAGACACTGCACTCAGCCGCCCTTAATATTTAATGAAGGATCAGGGCCATCAGCAGCTGCGTTTTGAGCTTTTAATGGCAGAGCCGGGGTTTTTTTCAGTGACATTTCTGCGGTCTGTCCTCCAAAAGCATTTCCAGCAGACGTAAAAAGCTTTTACCGTTCTCCATTCTCATTCATCTGTCATGAACGAGCCACAGAATCAGGGCAGGAAATAAACACTTTTCGTCCATTTAGAAATCAGTGGGCGTTATTGAAGCCGTACAATCATGATTTTTATTTCTTTTGAAGAGATGCTTCTGAGGGGGAATTGCTTGACCGCTAAAGTGCAGAAAAGTGTCTTTTAAATACTGCAATAAAAGAGCTTCCTCCAAAAACACTTAAATGTGAGTCTCCCGAGAATACCTTGAATATTTTGCATTAGTGCTGTAACTTTTGAAATAGTGGCTGCAACTTTCACAATCACACATTAAAAGCCAGATTGAAGAGGTGAGTTTTTGTGAGTGTTTTGAAGGTGGTGAGGTCAGTGCAGTCTCTGATGGGTTGGAGGAGTGAGTTCCAGAGGGAGGGGGCAGCGACGGAGAAGGCTCTGTCCCCCCAGGTCCGGTGATTGGTGCGGGTGGGGATGGATAGGATTCTTGGCTTCTGATGAGCGGAGGCAGCGGGAAGGGGTGTGGTGGTGCAGCAGGTCTGTGAGGTGGGGGAAGGGGTGTGGTGGTGCAGCAGGTCTGTGAGGTAGGGGGAAGGGGTGTGGTGGTGCAGCAGGTCTGTGAGGTAGCGGGAAGGGGTGTGGTGGTGCAGCAGGTCTGTGAGGTAGCGGGAAGGGGCGTGGTGGTGCAGCAGGTCTGTGAGGTGGGGGAAGGGGTGTGGTGGTGCAGCAGGTCTGTGAGGTAGCGGGAAGGGGTGTGGTGGTGCAGCAGGTCTGTGAGGTAGCGGGAAGGGGCGTGGTGGTGCAGCAGGTCTGTGAGGTAGCGGGAAGGGGTGTGGTGGTGCAGCAGGTCTGTGAGGTAGCGGGAAGGGGTGTGGTGGTGCAGCAGGTCTGTGAGGTAGCGGGAAGGGGCGTGGTGGTGCAGCAGGTCTGTGAGGTAGCGGGAAGGGGTGTGGTGGTGCAGCAGGTCTGTGAGGTAGCGGGAAGGGGTGTGGTGGTGCAGCAGGTCTGTGAGGTGGGGGGAAGGGGCGTGGTGGTGCAGCAGGTCTGTGAGGTAGGGGGAAGGGGTGTGGTGGTGCAGCAGGTCTGTGAGGTAGCGGGAAGGGGTGTGGTGGTGCAGCAGGTCTGTGAGGTAGCGGGAAGGGGCGTGGTGGTGCAGCAGGTCTGTAAGGTAGCGGGAAGGGGTGTGGTGGTGCAGCAGGTCTGTGAGGTGGGGGAAGGGGTGTGGTGGTGCAGCAGGTCTGTGAGGTAGGGGGAAGGGGCGTGGTGGTGCAGCACGTCTGTGAGGTGGGGGGAAGGGGTGTGGTGGTGCAGCAGGTCTGTGAGGTAAGGGGAAGGGGCGTGGTGGTGCAGCAGGTCTGTGAGGTGGGGGAAGGGGTGTGGTGGTGCAGCAGGTCTGTGAGGTAGGGGGAAGGGGCGTGGTGGTGCAGCAGGTCTGTGAGGTAGCGGGAAGGGGTGTGGTGGTGCAGCAGGTCTGTGAGGTGGGGGAAGGGGTGTGGTGGTGCAGCAGGTCTGTGAGGTAGGGGGAAGGGGCGTGGTGGTGCAGCACGTCTGTGAGGTGGGGGGAAGGGGTATGGTGGTGCAGCAGGTCTGTGAGGTAGGGGGGGGGCCTGATTGTTGAGGGCTTTGTGAGTAATGAGGAGGACTTTGAAGTTGATTCTTTGACGGACGGGGAGCCAGTGGAGGTTCTGGAGGACGGAGTGATGTGGTCTCGGGAGCGGGTGTGGGTGAGGAGGTGGGCAGCAGAGTTCTGGATATGTTGGAGTTTATTGAGGAGGTTGGATGGTATGCCGTAGAGGATGCTATTGCAGTAGTCGAGTCGTGAAGTGATGAATGCATGAATCAGGGTTTCAGCAGCAGAGGAGGAGAGTGATGGGAGAGTGATGATGATTTTACCAAAGACATTCATGGTTCCCAGAGGATTAGGCTAATAACTTTGCACAAGCATGAGCACAACTATTTTTCTGTGTTTAATGTCTCTTCAACTAGTGAATGCATTAACTTTGGTTACGCACATTTATGTCACTGTCAGGAGGAATTATTAGCTTCGGTGATCCTGACTTTTCAAATTCAGACACAGTGCAGACACAAAAACATCAGAGAATACGGCCTGGTTTTTAATCCGTACCTAGGGAATATATGAGATGAATTCCTCACTGTCTGTCAGTTTTATGTTGGTGTCTGGAGAAAGGAGAAAGAATGAAATGGATTAAGCAGTAAGACCATTCTCCGTCTCTCAGGTCTGTTCAAAGGCAGACAGAATGAAGAGCTTGATTTAGTTTCCGGCTCATCGCCAACACAAACTTCACTGAGGGGATTTTGGCCACCGTTTGTCACCTTGTTTATTCCTCAGGCCTCGTCCTCGCCGAGATCAAATAAACCATCTGTAAAACTGGCGCCTTGTAGTGGCTCATTTCCTGCCGTCTGCTCGGGGCCCTTTTGTGGAGTTTAGTGCCAGGAGAGTGTCCTGACCTGATAAATGACACCTTGTGAGGTTTTACAGCACAGTTATGAAACTGCCTTTGGGGAATAGCGTGGTGCAGGCATGACATATTCTTGTAGGTTGACCTAGAAATCAGCATCACAAGAGCTCCCTTGGTTAAAGCTGATGGGATTTTTCCATTGGATTTGAGAGTATTGCGGAACAATCTGTTTATGATTCTCACACGTTTAGTTCGGCAGGATAATCTCCACATATTAACACCACTTTATGATTTCTGAAGTAAAAAGATAATGCTATAACGGTACGTCCACACGGTTCCGTTGCGTTGAAGCTTGCCAGTGGGCGTGTCTGGCGCGCGACCAACAACCAATCACATTAATCTCCCGCCCTGGACACACAAGCACGCGGTTGATTGGCTATCGCTTGTACTGGCATATGATTTGATTGGCTGGCGCTTCCGTCGACGCTTGAAAGTTGAACTTTTCTCAACTTTCAGCACGAGCAACGGAGGCAAAGCGTCGGAACCACAATGCAGTTCGGCAAAGCTTCACGTCACCCCATTCACAGTGAATGGGAAGCGTCTCCGTTGAAGCACGCGACGGAACCGTGTGGACGTACGTAAAGGAACTACAGCACGGTCACATGACTTCACCTCACCACCGCTAAGCTAAAGGTGGCTAATGTTGGGCTATAAAGGAACTACAGCACGGTCACATGACTTCACGTCACCACCGCTAAGCTAAAGGTGGCTAATGTTGGGCTATAAAGGAACTACAGCACGGTCACATGACTTCACGTCACCACCGCTAAGCTAAAGGCGGCTAATGTTGGGCTATAAAGGAACTACAGCACGGTCACATGACTTCACGTCACCACCGCTAGGCTAAAGGTGGCTAATGTTGGGCTATAAAGGAACTACAGCACGGTCACATGACTTCACGTCACCACCGCTAAGCTAAAGGTGGCTAATGTTGGGCTATAAAGGAACTACAGCACGGTCACATGACTTCACGTCACCACCGCTGAGCTAAAGGATGCTAATGTTGGGCTCGATGTATTAAGTCGTCTGATTTAGACACTTGTTAGCAACTGACGTATTTTATGTTGAAGAACAAAACGTTATAATCTCTTCATCTTGTGTTAACCACAGACCTTATTTCAGGTTAACAACCAAAAACACATTCAAACAACCATTGACCTTCAGATCAGGGAACAGGAAGTGCTAAAATGCTGACTCATGTTAGGGTTTTAGGCATAGGCGGAGTTTGACATTTGCGCTTGGGGGGGGGCAAACCTTTTTTTACTGACGTCCCAACTATTGCGTGGGGTGCTACGGATACAGTAGCAATAAAGCCAGCGCTCACCGCACTGAGTATGACTTTTCCATGCCCGCCGTACACACACACTCATATGGAAGGGGCGGTCTCTCCCGCCAACAGCAGTGGGGGGAGAGACCGCCCCCCCTACTTGAACACGCTACAATATTATTAACCAGTGTCTTACCTTATTAAAATATTTATATACGAACTGTTTGTATTGGAACAGTTTTCAACGTAGTAATGCTGTAACATATTTCAGCCACTAGGGGGGGCAGTTTTCATTCCTGCACCAATCTATAGGAAAGCTGTTTCTCACCTCCTTTTGTCTTTCACTGAAGTTTATTCCTTTTGTTGTTTTTGCTTAAGCATCATATTCCAGTCCAGATTTCCCTAAAATGTGTCAGTTTGGATGCAGTGTGTTCAGCACTGACCTCCAAACGTACCTGCACGTCATTCTTGTTAAACGCTGACTCAACACCGTCTCTTCTTCCTCTATTATCCTCCCGACAGTCGGACATTCATCTCAATGAAAGCTGCACTTTGTGTCCCCTTCAATGACCTGCTGACAGAACGTTATTACCGCTCGTCGTATTGCCGCTGTAGAAAATAAGCAGGATAAATGCTCTGAAGTGAACTCCTGGGCACAAATCCAACAAACTCATTGAGTTTTCTGGAGACACCGGATGCATCACGTCAGCAAAATGTGCTCCGTCACCTTCCTCGTGACGCATTTCTGCTGCAGGATTAAAAAGCTTTTTATCAAGTTTGAAACACAAGCAGGTCCTTCTGTGTAAGAGCTGTTCTCTTTCAACCTGAACTAAAACAATGAATCACACAAAAAACTACTTTCTTTGTCAGCAGAACAAAGACAAAGGAAAATCAAGTGCTCTCTTCATTACATTACATTGCATTTAGCTTTTATCCAAAGCGACTTACAATAAGTACATTCGACCAGGAAGACACAACCTTGAAGAAAACAGAATCATATAAGTACATCAGGTTTCATAGAGCCAAACATTTCAAGTGCTACTCAACTGGCTATAGATAAGCCAGTCCTTAATTAGTATATAAGTGCTCTGTTAGCAGTTCTTTGTTAGTAATTCTATCGCTCGAAGTGGAGTCGAAAGAGACAACACGTTCTACGAACACAAGACAACGTGTTCCCATCAGACTGATTTAAAGTGAGCTGCAGGGCATAATGATGATTTGGTTACCGATAAACTAGTTTAAAAGTGGGGTAGGTCATTTTGGAGAAACCAGCTTGAGTGCTAGAATTTGAAAATACACAACCGGCCACTTCCTCACAGAGCCCCTCCTCCAACACACACGAACGCGCACATGACCAATGAGGGCACGAGATAAGTTTGTGCCCCGATGGAAGGCTGACAGGCAGGTAGGCCATCCAGTTACTTTAGACGTGGCTCAGATGATTGGTCGTGCTTTTTACAGCGCCACGGCTTCCACAGATGACATTTTTATGGATTTTTTGTCAAAGCACTTCAGATATTCATTGCTATCGGGATGTTTAGAGCATTCCATGGAATATAACAAAAAGTGTATCTCGAGCCGGTTTCTCAAACTTACCTACCCCACCTTTAAGTCATGAATATCTTTACAAATACACATAAAAGCTCAAACAGAATATAGGACTTTTCATTTGAGTACAAAAAACACAAAGTGCTACAGAGTAAAATGGTTGAAACAAAACAACAACAAAATATATACATAATAAAGTAACCAACAGAGTAAAAACTGTGACGTTTAAGCCGGCATGGCAACAAGTGGGGGTTTTAAAGATCTAGTAAAAGGCTATTCTAAAAAGATGCGCTTTTAGGCCTTTTTTAAAAGCATCCAAACGAGTGTGACTGTGTCTTGAGGCGAGGTCGGAGGTTAACAGCAACAGCCACTCGATCCTCAGGGACGATTTGTAGAAGAGTCTGAGGCCACACGGACACGACACGGGTTGTATCCGCTACAGTTCTCTATCGTATGGACGGTCCGTCCACACGAGGCCGTAACGGAACCGGGGAAACGGAGCCCTCAAACGGTAACGGGTCCCAAGGTGGGTACGCCATAGCCCCGCCTCTTCCCACCTCTCCCCACCTCTCCTGCTCACCCCCGCGTCACCCACGTCATTGCTGATGTGTTTCGCCAACAACAGTGTTCCGAGTGTTTCGAGCCAAGTCGCGGTATCTCTCGGGACAGTGCACCCAGCAGGAGCCTCCAGCTACTCCTACTGACCATGCTACAGATGTTAGTGCACAATCTAAAGCTCCTCTACCACAACCATCAACAAGTGGACATGGAGAACTGCATCAACTACATGTTGCTAAATCCACCTCGGAGCATAAACAGAAGGGCAACCATGGCAACCATGCTCGGGGGTCTTCTTCGCTGCTTTTGGTGTATTCTGTGGCGGAAGTACAGCGCCACTTACAGGCCCGGCATTTGTACTACAGAGTCTCCAGCGGGTCGAGCGGTCTCGTGTGGACGGACACGTTTATTGAGCCGATACCGTGTGGACGGAAGACTTTTTTGATATCGAATTCGGTTCGTTCTCTGTTTCGTCTCCGAGTAGAGCAGTGGTTCTCAAACCTTTTCTGTCAGGCCCCCCCTTTGGATAAAAATATAAGTCGGGCCCCCCCAACACAAATAGTCAGGCTCAGTGGCTGCACCAGATATTTATTTTGCGGTGCTGTGGGGTAGCTTGACGTTTCATAGAGGGTGCTCAAACATTTAGGGTTTCCCATTAATGTACCGGGCGCTACAGAGGAATGTTCTACTGCAACACTCCCCACGCAGATACACAGTGTGACAGTTACAATGAAGGCTCGAGGCATATCGGTGTAAGCAGGGGTAAAGTTCTATTTTTATAGGTGGTGTGTGGACCTCACAGAGGGGGGTCCGGGGGCATGCTGGTGTCCACTGCTCATCATTCTCCAACATAATTCTTTGACTTACTTTAGAAAACGTCATTCTGTGTGTGCCTGTGTGGTCCCTTCACAGATATGATATGCCACAATATTTGAGAGTGAGGACATATTGAGGGGAGGTTTTTAGGCTTAAAGTTAGGGGGCGATTTTCGGCTTATTCTTCACATTGAAGGATGATTTCGGACAGGATTACCTCGCGGCTGTAATCTATTCATAGTGGCTCACCGCTCTGCTCTGGGTCAGCTTTAATGAGATTACTCCTGGATTAATGTTATCTGTTTGAAATGTCGGAAAGCAGCAGGTACTCGGCAATATATAACCTCCATTCAACCCCCCATGGTGAAAATGTTTGACCACAGAGAATTTAATTCAAAAGCCTCGGGCCACAAGATCTCAAACCGTTGCTGTTTGTTTTATTACTTTATTAGTAAAGTAGTGAATTTGTTTACTATATATTTGATGATTTTGTTAAGAGCTGGTCCCAATAGTGCTGTTAGGATACAGTAGGAGGAAAAGTTAAAGGTGGGGTAGGTAAGTTTGAGAAACCGGCTCGAGATACACTTTTTGTTATATTCCATGGAATGCTCTTAACATCCCGATAGCAATGAATATCTGAAGTGCTTTGACAGAAAATCCATAAAAAAATGTCATCTGTGGAAGCCGTGGTTCTGTAAAAAGCACGACCAATCCGTTTAGCCGGCCGGCTAAACGGATTGGATTGCCGCCCTGTCTGTCAGCCTTCCATCTCGAGCACGCACAAATGTATCTCGTGCCCTCATTGGGCGTGCCGTCATTGGGCGTGCATTGCAGCAGTACTTCAATGACTCGCCAGCAACAGGCGGCCACTTTCACCAGTCTGCTGACGTCATGTCCGCGTTCATGTGTGTTGGAGGAGGTGCTCTGTAAGGAAGTCTGAAGGAATGGGCGGATTCTTTTCGGCTGTGTACTTTCAAATTGTAGTGCACTCGAGCCGGTTTCTGAAACGTACCTACCCCACGTTTAAGTGTTATAATGTGGGACGAAATATAACAGAATAAGGATTCACATAAGGTTTTGAATACTCCTGCTGCTCACCCTTTCTTATTTTCATTATATGTCTTGTTTGTTTGTTTATTCTTGTTTTTTTCGGTACGTATTGTCTTGAGTGTAGATCGTATTGTCTTAAGTGTAAATACTACACTTAAGTATTTATTGTCCTAAATGTAGATCTTAGCGTTGTGTCTTGTATCTCTCATGCTTAAAATAGAATTTTTCTCAATTTTTACCAAAGTTGTGTTTTATATTTTGATCCTAAATTCAGTTTTGTGGTTCTGTGAGTTGAATTGATTTATTTAAAACATTGGACAGTGTACATTAATCAACATATTAAAAACATGTAAATGTACTCGAATTAGCAAAAAGGCTAGTTTTCACCGATAGTCCCTTTGCCCGATGGTGATCCTAAAAGCATGAATACAAATACCACTACATTGTTATACAAAAAAATGTACATATTTACAATAGACGACATCACTGAATACAGGTAAGGAGCAAGGCATGATAATAAAGAAAACATTCACAATATGCACTCACACACCCACGCATCAGTGCTGACGCTGTTGGTTATCAATGAGCACATCAATGAGATGAAATGGAAATAATTAGTACGATATATACATTTGAATGATTTAACTCCAGTTCAAAATTGGCTTTATTGGCTGTGAGTCATACGGTGGCCTCCAGGGACAAACTCTGTGGTGTGAGGCAAAGGGACTTTAATTGGAGCTTTTAAATGTTTTCTCTCTCCAGTCTGGCGGCGCCTTGTATTGATTTTTCCATCAAAGACACATTTTTACAGGCGTTTGGCCTCTGGTGTGACCCTGAGTCTCCTCCGGTAGTCTCTCCGAAAACACGTTGAACAGGATGTTATTTACTCAAGTGTGCTTGGAATCGAATATTCAACTAAATATAAAATGTACAGAGTGTATAATAAGTCCAGTTAACCAAGGAGAGACTGTGGAGAAGTGAGTTCTAGTGAACTGTATTGCTAGAAGGCAGGGGTGTCCAAACTACGGCCCGGGGGCCAAATGCGGCCCGCTGTCCATTTTGAATCGGCCCTCAGCTAATTAAAAAAGTACAATGAAATAAGTCCCACACATGAAACTTGTGCTGGTCTTGTATTGCACTTCTTAAATATAGATGTAAACAGATATTAAACAGTAGTATTCATGTGTTAATAAGCCCACTGTTCAAACAAATTCAGTCAATTAAAGTTGGAAACATTTTCTATCAAATCTTATGTTCATAACAAGCTTGAAATAAACCCTTCATATTTCCTCTTATGAACAATCTGAAGCTTCTGTTTTAAGGAATGAGCTGCTAACAAAATAAATGAAACCCTCTGGAGAGCTTTGATGGAAGCTTTTAAAGCATATTCAGTTATCAAGAATAATTTACCTACATTTGATTGATTTAGCTAATTTATAATTTAAAGGGGACCTATCATGCAAAATGCACTTCTTGATGTCTTCTCTCCATCAACATGTGTCCCCGGTGTGTCCCCGGTGTGTCCCCGGTGTGTCCCCGGTGTGTCAGGGAACTCACGCAGCATCAGAAAATAAAACCCTCTCTCTTTTCCTCCGTACCCAAATCTCTAAAAACGGGGAACAACGGAGCTGATCCAGATTTGCGTCCGATATTAGGTAATATCTGAAATGTGGACCCACGGCCCAATCAGAAACGTTGCTATCAGAAACAATGCCCGACTGTTTGGGACGTAATATGGTCGGTGTTTACATTAGCATTGCTAACACTCAGAGCTAACCTGTACTGGAGAGCATGTGTGTGAAGAAGCAGGAAGTAAAAAGGAACTCATCTTGTGGTATAACCGGCAAGAGAGAAAGCCTTTGAGCTCCAAACTGTTTCAGAGAGAATCCTTGATAATCCATGATATGGCGTTTCATCACGGCAGCATTTAGTTTAGACAGTAGCTGCCGGGTCCCGCATGAGCTCAGACCCCTCCTCTTTAAAGCTTTATACCCAAATCAGCACTTTAGAAACAGGAAGTGAAATAGAGGGAAATGAGGCATGGCTAGAATGATCTGTTTGGTGTTTTGAGCAAAACACTTCATAGACATGTTTTTTATATATTTGTATATATCTGAGACCTATGCTATTGCCTACACATTGCACGATAGGTGACCTTTAAAATATGAGGCAATAAACCTCTTGTGAGCGGCCCGGCCCTTTGAGTATTTGTCTGTATGTGGCCCTCGGTGAAAAAAGTAAGGGAAAGTAAAGGTGGAACGATTTTTCACCAAATTCAGATTTTTACGACTCAACCAAAAGCAATAATTGTTAAAATGTAAAGTCCTAGTTTCCTCTTATTTCTTTGCAGTTGGTTGTTGATTTGTTGACCATTAGTTTGGTGTCATTGGAGTTGAGTGATATCTCATTGGATTGAAAGGAAGTCAAAGGGACTCTGTATCCAAACGGAGCAGTGTAGCACCCCAGTCTCACAAAGAAACGTGTAAGAAAACGTTTAGAGTCTACGTCCAGTGGATGTGTAGGATCTATGGTTTGATAGATATTATGAAGATTATTTGAGCTCCATGTTTTTACAAAATATTGTATCCATGTCACGTCTTGAGAGGGTTATTTGTGAATATACTACGTTTTGCCCTGTGGACCAACGTAGCTATTACACGTTTCTTTGTGAGACTGTCGGCAGTGTGACTACACAGTGAAATCCCTAAGTGTGGCTTGAGTCTCCTCCGGGCTGAGAGAAGGTCGACACCCCGAGATCTCACAACAGCGGCTCTCTGTCATGTGTGATAAGATCCTGCCAGCGGGGGAAACCATTAGCTCTCAGTAGAGTCAGAAGAAACACCGACATCATGACGGGGAAACTGAGAAATGTCTCTGTGGCATTTCAAGAATTAAGGGTTTTATTATCATGTGCACAGCAGCTAGTGTCGTCATGGCGATGAACATCTAAGGTCCCTCCAACAATGCAACATATTATATAAAGGACATAAGACAACAACAACAACACACACACACACACACACACACACACACACACACACACACACACACACACACACACACACACTAACACAAAGCAACACACGCACACACACACACACACACACACACACACACACACAGTAACACACACAGTAACACAAAGCAACACACACACACACACACACAGTAACACAAAGCAACACACACACACACACACACACACACACACACACACACACACAGTCACACACAGTAATATCATAATAATAATAATAATACAAAAATAAAGAGAGTGCAAATGAAACGGAGTACGATACATTTGAATAAAATAGTGCATGTGAAGGAGAATGTAAGGTTAAATATTGTACAGTGAAATAAATTAAATAAATTCTAAAGATGAAGGCTGTGGGTTATATCAAGACTGCATTTCAGGATTTTTAATATTCACACGGAAAATGATACGGCAGATATTCTGAGTAAAACTCTGAAGATTATTCTAAGAATTAAGTCTCTAGCACCTCTTTCACACCAACGCAACTCCGGTTCAAGCTCCGTGAGCTTTTCAGGTTCAGAACCGGTTCTTCGGTTTAGCTCCGGCTCTTTTCACACTGCCCAGAGTCCGACTGGTGCTGCGTCATTGCGTCATCGTTTGCGTCATGACGTAACCGTTTGCGTGCCTGCTTCATAAAGCCAAACCGCGCGGAAAGCCCTCACAGCTGACAACAACAACAACAACGGCCGATTGTGCTCCAGCTTCCTCTGTACCTCTTCAGAAGACCAGATTCCCAGTAGGTAGCTGGTCTCTTCAGTGGACCACTGCTGCTTGTTAAGTTTCTCCATCGTTGTGTACAAACTGGATAAAACGCGGGCTTGTTGTTGTTGTTCAGGAGTTGATCCTGCCCCTGCCCCCGCCTTGACGTAAGCGTGACTGATGCGGTGCTTTTGCTCTAGCCGGACAATTTTTTGGTGCTTGAAACGAACCGGATTCCGGAGCTAAGAGGCGGCTCCGCTGCGGTGTGAACAGGAAAACCTGGTGCTTTTCAAGCTCCAGCTCCGAACCGGCCCTGAAACACCGTTGGTGTGAATGAGATGTAGGAGTACCTCTTTGTACTAGGGCTGTCCCGAATACCATTTTTCGGGCTCCGCATATTCGGTAGCAATCAGCAGCGAATATTCAGACGTTTTTATCTCATTACATTACATCACATGTCACTTGTTAGATGTTTTTATCCAAAGCGACTTACATACTCAATACTGTGGACAATCCCCACAGGAGCAATTTGGGGTGAAGTGTCTCAGGGACACAACGCCATGCTGACTGCAGTGGGGTTTGAACCTGGGACCCCCTGATCCCAACATCAACACACAACCCACTGCGCCACACACCTCTTATCATGTGTAACGTTACTGTTTGAACGGCGGATAAAGCAGCTTCATCCTGGCAACTGGACAACAGCTAAGCTACTACTTACAGCATTCAGGTGGCTTTTCATAGTTGCTGTGGTAGGCCAGTTTCATAATGCACACTGCCTTCGTCTCATCGTCGTCCAATTTAAAATGGTCCCACACAGCTGAAGTCTTCTGCATTTTGTTTTCAGGTGTGTGAAACGAAGCGTGACGTTCGTGACGCTGTGAGTCAAAGCGAGGTCAGGCGCCCAAGCGGGGATTGTATATATCCCCGCAGGACTCGGAGAGACACGAGGAGAGTTGGAGCTTTGATGGAGTCAGGCAGGATTCAGAGAGACGAGGAGAGCTGGAGCTTTGATGGAGTCAGGACTCAGAGAGACACGAGGAGAGCTGGAGCTCTGATGGAGTCAGGACTCAGAGAGACACGAGGAGAGCTGGAGCTTTGATGGAGTCAGGACTCAGAGAGACAGGAGGAGAGCTGGGGCTTTGATGGAGTCAGGACTCAGAGGCACGAGGAGAGCTGGAGCTCTGATGGAGTCAGGACTCAGAGAGACACGAGGAGAGCTGGAGCTTTGATGGAGTCAGGACTCAGAGAGACACGAGGAGAGCTGGAGCTCTGATGGAGTCAGGACTCAGAGAGACACGAGGAGAGCTGGAGCTCTGATAGAGTCAGGACTCAGAGACACGAGGAGAGCTGGAGCTCTGATGGAGTCAGGACTCAGAGACACGAGGAGAGCTGGAGCTCTGATAGAGTCAGGACTCAGAGACACGAGGAGAGCTGGAGCTCTGATGGAGTCAGGACTCAGAGAGACGAGGAGAGCTGGAGCTTTGATGGAGTCAGGACTCAGAGAGACACGAGGAGAGCTGGAGCTTTGATGGAGTCAGGACTCAGAGAGACACGAGGAGAGCTGGAGCTCTGATGGAGTCAGGACTCAGAGAGACACGAGGAGAGTTGGAGCTTTGATGTCAAACAATGATGTTTATTACAAGTATCGGCCGGAGAATTCACATCACAAGTCACACAGCAGCCAGAGGTTCTGACTGCCCTGGTGGGTTGCCACATCAATTCTAACCAGCCTCTCTCTTGATACACCTTTTAACTAGCTTACAGAGAGTTAATCCACATATTGGGGGATGGTGCGTCAACACCTGGGAACACTGGAGATATCGCCAACATCTGGAGACACTCTTAGGCTCTGTGACCGTGAGTTGACCGGTTATTAACGTCAACAGGCAATAAGGTTAAATATCTAGGAGTAAGACAGAAATATTCCCTCACAACTTGCATTATTTTATATTGTGTTGCTCTGTTGGAGGAGCCTGTGACTTCAGATTGTCATTGGCACATCTACACTGTAGCTATGAACACATGACCATAAAGCCTTGAATCTTGAATCCATATTGTGGGTTTTGGTAACATTGTGATTACTTGTTCACCCCTCAGAGGAACTCCAGTGTCTTTTGTGCACCTGCTGGGTGAGATGTGTGTTTGCAGTGGTTGTGTTCTGGTGGAGCATGCCTCACATGTCCTGGAGGCTTTAGTGTCTGAGCGTCTGGTGCAGTGTCTCCTGGGAGGAGCGGCGTTTAGCTCACAATCAGACTGACTCTCTAAAGCGGCTCCTCAGGGACGGGTCTCCAGACTCAGGGAATAACCCTCAGCTGGCCTCTCCACAGCAAACAGCTGAGAGGGGCTCAGCCGCTGGGGTTTGGGCTTTCCTCTTAAAGGTCTCCTATCATGCAGCATGCACTTGTTGATGTCTTTTATACATTAATACGTGTCCCCGGTGTGTCAGGGAAATAAAACCCTCTCTCTTCCTCCTTAAAAGTCCTGCATTCAAAATGTTACTTGAGTAAAAGTAGAAGTACTCAGATCTTGTAGTAAAAGTAGAAGTTTTCAGATATTGTACTTGAGTAAAAGTAGAAGTACTCAGATCTTGTTCTTGAGTAAAAGTAGAAGTATTCAGATCTTGTACTTGAGTAAAAGTAGAAGTACTCAGATCTTGTAGTAAAAGTAGAAGTTTTCAGATCTTGTACTTGAGTAAAAGTAGAAGTACTCAGATCTTGTTCTTGAGTAAAAGTAGAAGTGCTCATATATTGTAGTAAAGTAGAAGTACTCAGATCTTGTACTTGAGTAAAAGTAGAAGTGCTCATATATTGTAGTAAAGTAGAAGTACTCAGATCTTGTACTTGAGTAAAAGTAGAAGTACTCAGATCTTGTAGTAAAAGTAGAAGTATTCAGATATTGTACTTGAGTAAAAGTAGAAGTACTCCGATCTTGTTCTTGAGTAAAAGTAGAAGTGCTCATATATTGTAGTAAAGTAGAAGTACTCAGATCTTGTACTTGAGTAAAAGTAGAAGTACTCAGATCTTGTCCTTGAGTAAAAGTAGAAGTAGGCAGATCTTGTACTTGAGTTAAAGTAGAAGTACTCAGATCTTGTACTTGAGTAAAAGTAGAAGTACGCAGATCTTGTACTTGAGTAACAGTAGAAGTACTCAGATCTTGTACTTGAGTAAAAGTAGAAGTACTCAGATCTTGTACTTAGTAAAAGTAGAAGTACTCAGATCTTGTACTTGAGTAAAAGTAGAAGTACCAGAGTGTAGGAATACTCTGTTTCAGTAAAAGTCCTGCATTCAAAATGTTCCTCAAGTGAAAGTAGAAAAGTATTCTCATCAAAATATAGTGAAAGACAGTGAAAGTAGTCGTTGTGCAGATTGATCCATTTCAGAATAATATATATGATATGTTTTATAATGATTGATCATGAAAGTGTTCTCAAAGCTGGTGAAGGTGCAGCTCGTCTGAATGACTTTGTAGACTGCAGGGTAGCTGGTGGATTTACTCCAGGTGGAACTAAAGTCTGATTCAACACTTGATTAGATTTCACATCATTCATCCACATCTGTAAAGTAACTAAAGGTATTAAATACATGTAGTGGAGTAGAAGAATACAGTAGCATGACATGGAAATACTCAAGTGAAGTAAAAGTATCTCAAAATTGTAGTTAAGTTTAGTACTTGAGTAAATGTACTTAGTTACTTTCCAGCTCTGCTACTTCCTAAATGAATCAACATTTTGACACATCGATTATTGCTTTGCTTTTTGGAAGTACAGCAACATTACATTTTAAGTTTCGTTGCTGTCGCCACAGTGTCAGCCGTTGGTACGGTGTAATCTTTCCTTAGCTGAAGCAATCCATATGTTGTTGATTTATTTAGTATGTAGCCAAACACTACAATGACCGACTCAATGCATTCAAATCCTTTCATGGTGATATTTCCCTGACCTCAAGAGAAAAGAGGATCCATAGTACCATGTTGACATGTGCTGCAGGTCAACGGGGGTTTCCATTAGGGATATCAATAAATCAGAAACATAGACGTGGTGTGCAGAGATCAGTCAGATGTCGGCACTCTGTGCATTCAGGCAGCAATCCCTTAAAGTGGTGTCCCGCCTCTCAGAGACCAGGAGCTCTGCACAGCTGCGTGTCTTTGGCTCGCTCTGAGGAGGAAAATAAGAGGTTACATCCAGAAAGTGACATTAAAGAGGCGAGCGCTGCAGCGGGGAAATGTCACGATCACATGGTCAGGAGGAGCCTCGCCGGGGGGGGGAATCTGCTGCTGGAGGAGGAGGAGAAGGTTTGTCAGGGTCAGAGGTCGCTGATGCTGTTACGAAACCACCGCTGTGGTCGAGAAACACAAACATGTGACTCCTCAGGTTCAGACCTCTGCAAACAGCGACGCTTTAATGTCTCCTACAAAGGTTCGTTACTCGATGCACGCGAGACAAGCTGAGAACATGTGTCCACAAAGAGTCTAACAGGGTGTCCTCCACCAACAGAGAACATAGAAACGTCATGACACAAAGCGTCTACAGAAGGAGCTGCTGCTTCTCGTCATTACGCTATAATGACGAATAGGAAGGTTTTTACGTTGATGCACGCGAGAAAAGCTGAGGCCAAGATTCAAGGCTTTATTGTCGTATGCTTTTGGCCTTTGCAGACAAGACGTATCAGGCTGTGTTTTCTAAATTGGGGTTTTCTGTTTTGTTTCATCGTGCATGAGGGTTTTCAGTCTGTGGCTATAAGTATGGTTTTATTCTCTCGTGCTTTTACATTAGTTTATTTTTGTCCTATCGGTTTGTCTAAATGTATTCATGCTGCTTTTTATATATGTATTCATGTACAGCACTTTGGTCAACTCTGTTTTTAAAGGTGCTAAAGTTGGATTGGATGTGCACATTAGCTTCAGCGTAGATGTGTCGATGAAAAACTGAAGTCCCAGGCTCCTCCAGCAGAGCAGCATGAATATATACAGGACATACAAAAACAGATAAAATAGTGCAAGAGAATGTTTTGAGATGTGCAAGTAAATGCAAATACAATAGAAATAGTGCAAGAAGAGTCTATATACAAGTAAATGGAATATGATATATTAGATCAATCATTTGCAAAAGGCAAACAGATGAATGTTTATGGATGTTCTTAAAAAGATGCAGGTGTTTAATAATCGTATTCTGGCAGGGTGTCCTCCAAGAATAACGTTTATTTTTTAATAGCAGCACAGCTACAGACAACACGTTAAGAACCAAAACTCTTCACAGACCAGATCCCTGAATTCAGCTTGTGTTGAAGCAGCAGAACGAAAAGCCCTTTTCCCATTTCAGATATGTGATCACTCCTCTTCAAAAAACAATTGAAAAACACATCCTGTTGTTCAGAATAAGGCGTTTCTTAAGACACAGGATCTTCCATCCATTTATACAAGTAACCGATAATAACAATACAAAGTTAGCAGTTTAGAAGAAGGAGAACTGGTAAGCCCGCGACACACTGTCCTGAAATTGACACCCGATGGACACGATAAAGGAAATGTTCAAATTCGGCTCTGATCGTAACGACATCGGGCCATTCGTGTGACCGCCGGTGGAGTTTCTCAGGCTCTGGCAGCAACTTCGTGAGCGGTGGCAAAATCTTTGGCATGCCAACAAATTGCCGAAGGACCTTGTGAAGGTTCATTTTCGAGTTGAATTTGTGTGTCCATGCTGCCCTTCGTAAGGCCATCGTGATGGCATGTTGTCAAATCGTGTCATCTTCGTGTGATCATCGGTGCCATCGGGCATTTTTCGCCTCACGAAGACGATACGAAGGAAACAAGAAGCTGCCCGATTGTCTTAGGAAGGCAACACGACTACGTGAAGCCCTCGCAATGCCGTCGTATTATAGTACCGTGACATCGAGATTGCATTTATTGCACAACAAAATCATGTAAACATATTATGTAAAAAACCCAATTTGTGTTCTGTGAAACTGAAAAGGATTGTTTTTGTTACTTTCGTTGCAGTTGTATGTCTCAAATGTAATTTAGGTTAACTTCCTGTTTTATTTAGATGCTTTTATTTTGAAGGCGAGTTTACGCTGTAGACAGGAAGTTGTTGTTGCTATGGAAACAACATGACGGAGATAAGTAATATCTTCTACATATAAAGACAGAGAAAGTAGAGAATAAAGTGTATGTTTAAATGTTAGCACCCCCCGAAGAGGCACAAGCTCTTACGTTGAAATTCACAATTCCATATTCGTGTGTCCATCTGGTGTCAATTTTGGGACAGTTAGGGATGCATATCGTTGACTTTTTTACGATACCGATACCACTGAACGATACCGATACTCAACCGATACATATCGTGATACTTTGAAAATGTATCATCCTACAATTACTCCCATGAAGCACTTTACGATATAGTTAACATGTCAAATGAATATTAAATTCAATTGTGGGACTTCTTGGACCTTTTAGTACTGAACAAACAATAAAAAATATGAAGAAAACCGATTATGGAATATCTTTTATAACACATCAGGTGTGCCGCGTGAATAGCACATATTGTCAATGCAAACAGACCGTTATAGCACCGTTATAATTAATGTTAAACCTGATATTCGACTAGAGAACAAATACATAATAGAATAATGGTCATGAGATCACAACAAATCTCATCTTTAAAATCAACATTTACCTTCACTGGTGAGAGAAAACAAATCCCATCACAGTCCTTTTTATGGGACTTTTACCTTTCTAGTATTGAACAAACAATGAAAAATACATTACAAATATTTTTTTAAAGTATCGAAACCGGATCTGATTTCGGTACGGTATACCGCAGCCACCAGTAACCGGTATTTCGGTAATACCGGATACTGGTATGCATCCCTAGTGACAGTGTGACAGGGGCTGTAGGAAAATGAGGTTTAAAACCAAAGCAATTTAGTAGCTTAAAACTGAAACGTCTATTTAATTAATCAGTTGCAAAGTTAGCAGTTCGATATGTGCTCACTCCGTTTAAAAACAATTGAAAAACACATCCTGTTCAGAAAGAGGCGTTTCTTGGACACAGGAACTTCTATCCATTTCTACAAGTCTCAGCTTTACCAATATCACAAAGTTAGCAGTTCGATAAAAGGTGTGAAGCGCCGTTAATGTAATGCAGATGTGTTTGTGTCTCCAGTGATTTAGAATAATTTACACCTAAGAGTAAAGGCTGTAAAAGCATTATGGCTATATCAAGCTAAAGAGGCTTAAAGTAATTCTTTTTAAATGAATACTCACTCAAAGTTAGTTTGATGAATGGCTTAAAGGCAGTTCATATTTTTTATAATTAATATGTATTCGTCTCCCTGGCAAAAAAGGCGAATATATAACAAAAAATGTACCGAAAACGGCCAAATTGTTATTTTAAACAATTGGTATTCCAAATGTACGACTTTAGACCTTGCACTTATATATTTCAGGTGTTTATATGACTCAAATATGTACAGTATATATGTTCATTTGATTCATTTCTTATTTTAACAGTTACTTACCTGTATGTCATTTTAAATGTTATTAAAGGTGGGGTAGGTAATTCACTTCAGAAACCCTTGTTGTTATATTCCATGGAATGCTCTTAACGTCCCGATAGCAATGAATATCTGAAGTGCTTTGACAATAAATACATTAAAAAAGTCATCTGTGGAAGCCGTAGCGCTTTAAAAAGCACGACCAATCATCTGAGCCGGCTAAAGTAACTGGATGGCCTACCTGCCTGTCAGCCTTCCATCTGTGCACAAACTTATCTCGTGCCCTCATTGGTCATGTGCGCGTTCGTGTGTGTTGGAGGAGGGGCTCTGTGAGGAAGTCTGAAGAAAGGGGCAGATTTTTTTCGGTTGTGTATTTTCAAATTCTAGCGCACTCGAGCTGGTTTCTCCAATCTTACCTACCACACCTTTAATCTTTAATCTTGTGTGAATCTGTGCTGTCCTGTTTTTCAATTGCACCTAAAGGTCCGTCTTATCTTATATGCAGTACTCCCCATAAGTCAATGTACTTATTATTGATCTTAGTATGACCCATGGTTGTCGTTAAATGGTGCTGTTTTTAGAGTCTACGCTGGGGAGGCTTTCTTCCTGCAGATTCTGTATAAAATCCTGCTAACCCTCTTCTTATACAAATATGCATTCTCTAGAAATACACCCAGTGATGAAATGCAGCGCTTCTGATCACACGTTCAGAACATATTGCTGAACATCTCGGCTGTAACACACACATCTCTCTGCAGACGCTCACTCGTGCTGTCAGGCGTTCGTCCAATTTACACGTTCAGCCCGAGAAAAACTGAGCTGTGATGCTGGAGGTGCCAACGAGGAGAAGAGGAGCTGTGCACTGACTGTCAGGGAGAAGACTCTGCTCGTTATATCCCATGATGTGTTTGTTATGAGCGGACAGAAAAATCAACGCGCACCCACATTAATGATCAGATATCGCCGTTTATTTAAAGAAAAACAGACCAAATACTGAACAAAACTCAAAACGGCATATATCTTGGGTACATTTTCTCATCCAGAATCTACCATGCGGTCTCTATCGTGCGGTTAATAAATTGTTTGCCTTCCACTCATCGTGAGTCGTCTATTAACCTGTTAAGCCCCATTCGCCGCAAATCGCAACATCTGCAAGAAACAGCGTCGGAAGGCTTCTTAACATTTAAAAACCTATTAATGTGTCATACCCACTTAACGGGAAGAAACTCAGCTATCAGACAATATTAACAATTTTTAGCAAAACGAAACATAAGGGTAATAACAAAGGGTCTGAGCGAAAAAATGCTAACACACTTAGCACAGAACTCACGATAAAATACCCTTATTACTTGTCGTATCTGCACAAACAAGATATCGATTAGCAAGCTGAGATTCCACAGATTCGACAGGTATTGGAATCATTACTGAACGATCCAAACTCGCGACATGAGAAGCTAACAAAGACATCACACCACGTAGCATTAGGTAGCCAACACGACAATATGTCTTACCTTTGTTGTTTTCTGATCAAAAGTTGTCTTCAATGGCATTAAAACGATAAAAACGCTGCTGAAGGTTAATCCAATGTGTCTGTGTCACTTTGAAATGATTTCTGATAATCCATCAGCAATAAATCTAGTTTTCAGATTTCAGAGCGTAAGATAGGTCTATCTATCCATCCATCTATCCATCCATCCATCCATCTATCTATAAAATCACATTTAACATCATTTGCCCCTGTCGGCCATTGTCTAAAACACTTGCTTTCATAGCTTTTCTTCTGTTCCAAAACAACACTGGATGTATGTCACCTCCCTTTGCTTTCATAGTATTAAAGATGACTAACAGCCTGCTGAATGACGTCAGATCTTGTCCTAGTAACGAGTCACATATAGGACGTACGCCGTGGGATTCAGATTTGGAGCACGGCTACGTGAGGTCTTTAATTAATTGAAAACTAAACTAAAGTTCTCGGATGCAAAAAGGAAATATCGGATCTGTGTCACAGGGAGGAAATAAAACAGGACACTTTGTACGTCATGCACTGAGATGGAGTTCGCTGTTTTATCCTCTCCATGGTCACTTACTCTGAGTACATGTTGATTGAATGCTTAAAAGTCCCATGTTCAGGTTCATAGTATCTAGTGTCTCTACTTTAAAGAGTCCTCTCCTGCTGATGTTCAGATTCATAGTATCTAGTGTCTCTACTTTAAAGAGTCCTCTCCTGCTGATGTTCAGGTGTATATCAGTATGTAGTGTCTCTACTTTAAAGAGTCCTCTCCTGCTGATGTTCAGGTGTATATCAGTATGTAGTGTCTCTACTTTAAAGAGTCCTCTCCTGCTGATGTTCAGGTGTATATCAGTATGTAGTGTCTCTACTTTAAAGAGTCCTCTCCTGCTGATGTTCAGGTGTATATCAGTATGTAGTGTCTCTACTTTAAAGAGTCCTCTCCTGCTGATGTTCAGGTGTATATCAGTATGTAGTGTCTCTACTTTAAAGAGTCCTCTCCTGCTGATGTTCAGGTTCATAGTATCTAGTGTCTCTACTTTAAAGAGTCCTCTCCTGCTGATGTTCAGGTGTAGCCAGTAGGAGTGTTACATGGTGATGTCACTATGTTCTGGAAGTAAACAAAGAAGTCCAATGGAGGTTTATTTCATTATTTTTTTATGTTGTTGTAACGTGCTGTCAGTTTATTAATTTAAACTGCTAGCTGTCACTTTTGCTGCTCACTCGTTAACCCAATCACAGCTGTGTGTGTTTTAAACAGAGCTTAACGAGGGGCTATATTTCAGATCATTTGAACGGACTGATTGGCCCTAATGGACTTCCTGTTGAATACGGCTAATTACTGAAACTGTGTAAAGCTTGTATTGGCAGGAGGTGATCTAACTAGTCTTTTATTACAGGTCCAGGTTACACAAGAGATTTATGACGTTTAGATCGTGTCCACTCTGGTTTAATCTAGAATACACACACAGCTGGATTCAATGCTGTTTATTAAAGTCTATCTGCAAACATCAGAGGGATATTGAACTCGCTGCAGGATGAATTAATGATGGAGAACGTCAATGTCGTGTTGAATTCAAACAGTAATATCTGTGGGCTGAGGAGAGTCTTCATGTCGTCGTCAGCAGATAGCAGAGCGTGTGAAGTTAATCATTGCTGTCCTCCACTCAATAAATCCCTTCCTTTGGCAGGAAGGGGGTTTAGCAGAGACCAGCGCTGGAGATTTAGCTTTGCAGATCAGAACATTTTCAGATCTCTGACTGCAGGTTGAACTGTGGGATCAACGGACTCTAACACCGGGCACGTTGCTGTAGAACTAGGCCATAGTGTTGTTGTTACTGTTATTACAATCATTCTTTGCAAGCCTTATTCTTGATTCAATCATTTGTACTATATGTACATTAACTCAATTTGCATGCTTGCATTCTGTTCTCACATGAGCTGTTTTGTGTGCATCCCAATGCAAAGTATGGCAACATGCACTAAGTACTTGGATGGTGCTTTCATAATGGTCAAAAAGTGGAGTGAAGATCGCTGGATACTTCTCACACTCAATGACAGCCATCTTGGCTAGTTTGCTAAACTGGCGGGAACATTAGCGATAGCATTTGTTCCCGTAGCGCTATATAAAAAAAGGTTATACATGTGGGTCTTTCTCACTATTTAACAAACGTACCACTATGTATGTGTTGAGAAGAAGCCAATTTAAATGTTTTGGGGTTAAGTCTGTAATGATTTGGTGCCACAAACAAAATGGTTGCTAGCTAGCTGCCTAGCTTACACTGGCTACTGTCACTTCCTGCGCACAGCAGCTGTTTTTAATTTGAGACAACACTACATGGTGGTAATTCACACATTGCATAAGTGTACGACTTGCAGGGTACTAAGGAAAGTGTTAGGAATTCTTAAACCCAGAGACCAGGATAAACTGAAAAGAGTCCATGGAAGCTTATAAAAGTTAACAGCATTTAATTAAACAAAATACAAATGAGATTTTGTGAGTGGAGGCTCTCTCCCCATCAGCTGTTGCCTGGCGCGTGGGGCGAGTGCAAGAGAGCGAATCTTGGCTTGCTCTTCCTGTTGTCCTCTGTGGTCTTCTCCTATTGGCCGGTGTCGACGGGGGCGTGTCCAATGCAAATCCTGTCGTTTTTCTCTTTGATTTCACCGTTTCAAAACCTAGTCTTCAGCCACATGCTAATGCTAACCAAAAATTGAAGCTAACAATATTTACACGCAGGAAGTCGTTGTGTGAACTTCCGGTTTTTCAGAATAAAACAGTTTTAAATTAAAAGTGTATTTAATTTCCGGTTTTCACCTTAAAACAGCTTTAAATTATAACCGTGTATTTAATTTAAATTACGCCATATAAACATTTTTATTTCTTAAAAAAGTATCCAAATTCAGTCAGTAGGCTACATCTGTGTTTCTGCTAGCAGCATATTGCTAAAGTCAAATGAACGACATGTAACTTGTCCAAACGTGCTACCATGGCATCATTTCTGTTGACTTGTGTTACTAGAAAGGCTAGGCGTGGCTAACATTGTAGCTGTTCCATCCACACTCAAAATAACATCAAATAGACATAAATAAAGAAGCAACATTCATTGTCCATGCCCTAGGCCAGTGTTTCTCAAACTTTTTCATACCAAGGACCACTTAACCAATAAAAAAACACTCACGGACCACCTAACTCCACAAATATCCCAAAACACATCGTTTTTTATAAATCGCCTGAAAATGGTACAAACAAGTGGCCACATGTGTGATGAAGGTGTTTATCTGGGCTATATCATGCAATTGAAAGTGAAACTTAAGCTTGTTCCATTGCGGAGATATTCCCGCGAGAGTGCGGAAAACTTAAATGTATTTATTTATTTCAAATGTGAAATGTTACCAATATACTCACGGACCACTAGGGGGCGCTCACGGACCACCAGTGGTCCGCGGACCACACTTTGAGAAGCACTGCCCTAGGCAGAGTGTAGTTTCTTCAGTTTCTCTACAAATATGAAGAACTGTCACTTCTTTGTTTTCTAATTCATCAACGTTATACGCTAGTAACAACAGGCGGATCATCTCATCGCTGATTGGCTTTCTTGAGACAGCGTCACATCAATTTTATTGCTCGGGTTGAACAAATTGAATTCTCTCCTGGCACAAATTTGCGTCTGTTACCATTAGAATGTACACCATTATAATCTCTAACTTCTTCACTTGTGTGTTTGCGTAACTATTGTGTTTTATCCTGTAGACCAGGGGTGTCCAAACATTTTTCACTCAGGGCCACATACAGAAAAACACAAGAAGTCATGGGCCACTCACTCGAGGTACATTGCCTCATAAGTTAAGTTATAAGCTAGCAAAATCAATCAAATAGGGGTAAATTAGGCTTGATACTTGAATGTGCTTTAAGAAAAACAGCCTACATCACAGCTTTCCATTAACAGGATTTAATTACTTTCATTTTATTACAAAATGGTTTGGAAGCTCATCCCTTCACACTAGGGCTGTCCCGAATACCATTTTTCACGCTCCGGATATTCGGTAGTAATCAGCAGCGAATATTCGAATATTCGGCCCGCGCGGGGGGGCGGACCACTTCAACACATGTATTTCGTTTATTCACGGCATTAATTTTGTTATTCTACAGTATTGTTTTTTTATAGTTATTTGTTAATGTAACCCAATTTGTGTTCTTTGAAATTGAAAAGGATATCGCATTGTGTTTCTTACTTTCGTTGCAGTTGTGTCTTAAGTGTAATTTGGCTTGGCTTACAATTTTGTATGGACATACTTTTATTTAAAGTTAAGTTAAAAGTTAAAGCCTTTTATTGTCATTATACACAGAGTATAACGAGATTCAGAGTGCAACTCTGTCCCGGTGTGCAAAAAATACAAACACATAACACTAAAAAACACGGCAATAGGACAGACAACATAAACAATCATACGGGGGATAAATAGTTAAAAATATTGATCTAAAAAATAGTATATAAAGTGCATTAAAGTGTGTGTATGTGTGAGAATGGTTACAGTTATTGCATTATGTGTGGTGGTTGAGCAGCCTGACGGCCCAGGGGTAGAAACTGTTTTTGAGTCTGTTTGTCCGTGACTTGAAGCTCCTGTCTCTCCTCCCAGAAGGCAGGAGAGAGAACAGTCTGTGACCTGGGTGAGAGCTGTCCTTTATTATGTTGTTAGCTCTGCTGAGGCAGTGGGAGGTGGAGATGTGTTCCAGAGAGGGCAGGGGGCAGCGGGAGGTGGAGATGTGTTCCAGAGAGGG
Organism: Pogonophryne albipinna; assembly: GCA_028583405.1. Classification (NCBI taxonomy): domain Eukaryota; kingdom Metazoa; phylum Chordata; class Actinopteri; order Perciformes; family Artedidraconidae; genus Pogonophryne; species Pogonophryne albipinna. The sequence goes on from JAPTMU010000078.1 coordinate 246,817, forward strand.
CAGGGGGCAGCGGGAGGTGGAGATGTGTTCCAGAGAGGCAGGGGGCAGCGGGAGGTGGAGATGTGTTCCAGAGAGGCAGGGGGCAGCGGGAGGTGGAGATGTGTTCCAGAGAGGGCTTTCTTGTCCGCAGCTGAGCATCCTGCATACCACCCCGAGATGGAGTATGACAGCACGCTCTCGATGGTCGCCCGGTAGAAGGACACCAGCAGCTTCTTGTTCAGTCGGTTTCTCCGAAGCACCCTCAGGAAGTGTAGTCGCTGCTGGGCCTTCTTAACTGCTGCAGTGGTGTGTGCCGTCCAGCTGAGGCTCTCCGAAATGTGAACCCATTTTATTTTGAAGGAGAGTTAGCGCTGTTGACAGGAAGTTAAGGAAATAAAGTAATATCGTATCATAAATTGTTGTTGCTATGGAAACAACGTGACGGAGATTAACGGAGAAGAAGTCATATCTACATATAAAGACGGAGAAAGTAAACGATAACGTTTATGGTTAAGTGTTAGCCCCCCCCCGAAGAGGCACAAGCTCTTACGTTGATATTGGTGTTTTCAATAAATTCAATTTGGCAGCCGCAGTGCCAAATATCCGAATAACGAAATTGAAACCCGAATAGTACTCCCAACAAACGAATATTCGGATATTCGGCTACAGCCCTACTTCACACCTCTGATTTCTATAATAAGGGGAAATATGAAGGGTATATTTCAAGCTTGTTATGAAAGTAAGTTATTGGACTATAAACGTTCCTTCTTCTTGAGTCCATATGTGATTCTGTAAAGCCTCCTGCTGAAGTGAACGTAATATAATTCCAGTCATTGTGTATCTGATATCTCTGAAATATTAATGCTGAGTGTCTGCTCGCTCTTTCCAAACCATTTTGTCCCGTTGAAAACTCTCTTAAATCTACTTATGCTCGGCTAAATCTGGACTCATAACTGATATTCTAAAAGTGTGTTTGCTTTCCGTGTCACGCCGTGCGCCTCTCTCTCTCTCTCTTCACCCCTGAATTAAATTGAAAACATTATGATAATTATTACTATTATTAACCCAGCCTCATTATTTTCCATGTATCTGTTTTGTAAGCCTCCTCCTGCTCTTAATGAGGTCTTGTTAAAAACATCCACATCACTGGCATTTGCCTTTTAATGATGCACTCTCCACGCTGATGCCCTTTATGGAGAGAAGACGCCGCCATTGATGCTCTTTCCAAAACAACATGGCCGCACCCGAGAGGCAGCGGATTATTTAGGGGGAGTTTTAATTTAATTTTAGCCTCCGTGGAGAAGCAGAGGCCTTCAGGGGCCGAGTCAGAAATTGAATCAGTGCTGATGGCGCCCTGGGAGAGATGCACAATAACACACACACACACACACACACACACACACACACACACACACACACACACACACACACACACACACACATGCTCTGTGAGATATGGCCTCCGAGGGAAGACTGTGAGAAAGATGGCTGTGTGTGTGTGTGTGTGTGTGTGTGTGTGTGTGGCGCCTTGGTGTTTGGATCAGGGGGGCACAGGTTCAAACCCCACTGCAGTCAGCATGTCGTTGTGACACTTCACCCCAAAGTGCTCCTGTGGGGATTGTCCACAGTATTGAGTATGTAAGTCGCTTTGGATAAAAGCGTCTAACAAGTAACGTGTGTGTGTGTGTGTGTGTGTGTGTGTGTGTGTGTGTGTGTTAAAGAAAACTCCTACACACACTCTGAGAGATTTCACTGTCTTTACGGGAGCATTCTGCCGCCTCCACTGAATTAACATCCGCCTCCACCTTCGTCGTAGAAAATTAAAACAGTTTTACTAAATAAAATCCCGGCCAGGAACATTTTTGATTTAATTTTGTTCACTTAATCCTCCTTTGGTTACCTCATTTAAATGCTCAATGTAATCCTATTCTTCTTCCTTCTCTTCTTGTTTGATCAGAATCGTGCAGTGTCACTGGGGAAATTGTGTTTTATTCAATTATAATTTTAGCAGAGGTGGAAGAAGTATTCAGATCCTTTACTTAATGAAATTACTAATACTGCAATGTTCAAATACTCCATGACATGTACAAGTAATGCATTAATAATATAAGTCAAGTTAACGTTTAGTTATTAGGAGGTAAAGTACTCATTGCAGGAACAAATAAATACATATTTAACATAATAGAACATAACTGTAAGTCAAATTGATGTCATCTTTTGGCAACCCAATTATTATGTTTGGTGTATTTCATAATTTAGTTTATTTACATCAAAACATCGTATTTTATAAGTTTTGTGTGTAAAAAAAACCTGTATTTAGAAAGTAAGTAGTCGCTAAAGCTGCAGTAAAAAGTGCAATATTCCCTTTGCATAGTAGTAGAGTAGAAGTATAAAGGCACGAGTAAAGTTCAAGTACCTCATATTTGTACTTAAGTACTTGAGTATATACAGTATTCTTATTTAGTATTCGCAATGCCTTGTAAACATTTGCCAATTTGTAATCAATGGAGTACATCGACTGGACTCTAATCGAATGCATCCCCACACATCTGACCGCATCAGAACACATGTGCAGTGTTTCCAGCTGGTGTAAAACATCCTCTCCACGTATCGTTGATCTGTGAAGAGCGAGGAGTCAGAAACCCCTCCTCTTCACTCTGGACCCTTACGCTGCGTCCACACTACAGCGTCCACAGCTTCAAAAACAGTTTCCAACACGTCTGCCCATTCACTTTGAATGGGGTGACGTCACGTTGCCTCGCTTTTCGCTGAACTGAATTGTGGGTAGCATAGCGGTCCGTCTCCGGCCGGAATAGCCAGCGCCAGCCAATCAAATCCCGTTTCTGAAAATCTGACAGCTCAAGCGCTAGCCAATCAAACCGCGTCTAAGCTGGGAGAGATATCCCGCCGTTCATTTCTATATTTCAAAAAAAGATGGAGGAGAAACTAATTATCGCCTTAGAAAATCACCCGGTTTTGTATGACCAGACCCTCTTCACCTACCGGGATACAAACCGGAGGAACCAGGCATGGAGGGAGGTGGCAGAGACAGTGGGTGAAACTGGTAGGTTTTCGCCTGTTTGGGGATTTTATATCCAGTTTACTTCGTTTTAACATTGCTATTGCTTTGTATGTCGGGGGCGGGAGATTCATGTGATTGGTTGTTGGTCGCGTTGCTCGAATAAAATCCCCAAGCTTCAGACACGCCCAGCTCCAAGCTTTTTTTGAAGCTGTAGTGTGGACGCAGCGTTACTCTTGAAACGAGCTTTTCCTGCAGAGAGCTCTTCAGATCTTCCCTCAGCGACAGACGGCCTTCTGTCAGCGACCCGGTTCTGTTTGAGTGAAAGAGAGGGCGTGGCCTCTCCATAAAGAACAGGAGACACAGTCGAGAGATGTCTTGGACATGATGATTATCAGAGAATTGAACGCTATAAGAGATTTATTGATTTGTTTATTCCACACATGGCAGTCATTTTAAAACCAAACATGTTCACTTATACTGGTTGTTTTTGTTATAGCGCATGGTGGAAAGGAGCAGGGAGAAGAACTTTTATTTATACAAAGCAAAGCAATATTCTTTCAGTCGCTGACAAACACTGAAACATAAAACCAGAACACATCAACTTCATACTTTCTAATTACGTGTTCTTTATACATTTTCTTAAACATAAACATTTTCTTACAGCCCTTTAAATCATTCGGCAAAGAATTCCACTTCTTTACCCAAACTGTTTAAAAGCTCTCTCTTCAGTTTGAGTAGTTGCACTCGGCTGTGGAGACATAAGGCGCGTTCACACCGGAGTACTTTTACCCGGACTTTTCCCGTTAAGTTCCGTTAGTGCCTGGAATTGTGCGTTCACACCAAAAAGAGAACTTACTTCAGAGAACTTGTACCCCCTTGTTAGTGCCTGCTAGAGAGGTGGGACTTTCCTGGGGAGAAGAAAGTGAATTGCAAACCACGCCCCGTAAACCTCTGAAAGGTTTTGTGAAGCCGCCATTGTATTTGTTTTCATTAGCATTATTAGCATTAGCATTCGCCCCGCGCACCAACGGAGAAAGACTAACTTATGGCAACACAAAAGAAAACATGGGAGCGGTGGAGATGAGGAGATGAGGAGGTGTCGGCGTTCTGGCTATTTACTCGGAAGGCTTCAGTAGAAGCTGCTGGGAGTCCCAGCAGCTTCTACTGAACACCATCGTGTTGGTGAACACGAATCAATAGATTAAATGTCGTGACTATAACACGAAAGGTCGACTCGTGAGACTGGGGTGTGTGTTAACCACAGACCTTACTTCAGGCTAACAACCAAAAACACATTCAGAAAAACACTGAAGAGGGAGCAGGAAGTGCTGAAATGCTGGATCATTTTCAGGTCTTACGTCTCATTCCTGCACCGCTCTATCCTCACATCCTAACCATTCGAGGTCAATGCCTTACCTCAACCATCTCATTAGGATTTAGCAAACAATAATACTACAGTATCTCCTCTGAAGGTAGCAGATGCTCAGGGCCTGTCCTGACACGTCTGCAACCTAACTCCACAAACACATGCCTCCCCCCATGGGAGGACCATAGCTACTCTGTTTCATTCCCCTAAACTGGCTGTGGAGGAAATTCCAAACCACAACAACCTGTTTGTTGAGAAATGAACAAATGATAGAAGTTTAGAGCAAAGTTTTGTTATTTAATAAAGTCAAAAAAGTCAATCTATTTCAGCTGAAAGGACAGAATCTAGCACAAGCCATTACTAGACCTGACCACATGCAACAGAACAGACAAGCACATCAAGGAAAGGGAAGGTCTCAGCAAGAACATTTACATGGTAATTAAAAAGCTAATATTAATCCTACCAATGGTCGAAGAGACGGTCGTCTGTTTGTTCTAAGGAAGTGAGAATTAGAAGCTAGACGGGAATTCAAAGCGCGGGAAAATCAAACCAGAGAAGTAAGTTATATACGTACATGTGTTCAACACTTCATTCTGCTTCACTCTTTCGCTAAAGATTTTGAAGACATCCACGTTCTTGTGACACGTAAATCCTACGCTTCCTATGTTTTGGTGCGGGCTGCGTTCACACCAAGTTCACTAGCAAGCGGTCTGAGACCACCTGTTTTAGTGGACCAGAGTCCGGTTGTTTCAGAGGTCACTTCAGAGGTCTCGGACTGCGTTCACACCGACCCAAACGAACCGCACCAAGCGGCTAAACGCCAGGGTTCGATTCAACCGGACTAAACGAGGATGGTGTGAATGCAACCTTAATGATAAATGTACAACAATACTGACTAATAGTTTTGAACAAAGCGGTTCAGTTTAGCATCTTAAGCGAGCGTAAATGGAAAGGTATGTGTGTTCTTCAGAGAAGCATCACGGTGGAAGCAGTGGAGGGTTGAACTCTTTAAACACTTGCATCATGTGAATCCGCAGGAGGAAGCCTGGTGGGTGGAGAAATCCCCCGTGATGTTTCTGTTGCAGAGCGTTACATCAGCCAGGCTTTGCTCTCTTAAACACGCCTGACTGCTCAACACCTTACAGGATCACTGCTGAGGGAAAACCCTGTTGAGTCACTTTGTGTGTGTGTGGTTTAACGGCAGATAAGACACTCATTGTTCAAATTCAAGAGTCAAGTCTTTTAGCATATAAAGTACCTTTGCTATGATATTTTAGAAACCTTTGACACTGAGTGAAGTAACCCGTGATCAGAGGTGGGAGAAGTACTCAGATCTTATACTTGAGTAAAAGTAGAAGTACTCAGATATTGTACTTGAGTAAAAGTAGAAGTACTCAGATCTTGTTCTTGAGTAAAAGTAGAAGTACTCAGATCATGTACTTGAGTAAAAGTAGAAGTATTCAGATATTGTACTTGAGGAAAAGTAGAAGTACTCAGATATTGTACTTGAGTAAAAGTAGAAGTATTCAGATATTGTACTTGAGGAAAAGTAGAAGTACTCAGATCTTGTACTTGAGTAAAAGTAGAAGTACTCAGATCTTGTTCTTGAGTAAAAGTAGAAGTACTCAGATCTTGTACTTGAGTAAAAGTAGAAGTACTCAAATATTGTACTTGAGTAAAAGTAGAAGTACTGAGATCTTGTACTTGAGTAAAAGTAGAAGTACTCAGATATTGTACTTGAGTAAAAGTAGAAGTACTCAGATCTTGTACTTGAGTAAAAGTAGAAGTACTCAGGTCTTGTACTTGAGTAAAAGTAGAAGTACTCAGATATTGTACTTGAGTAAAAGTAGAAGTATTCAGATATTGTACTTGTGTAAAAGTAGAAGTACTCAGATCTTGTACTTGAGTAAAAGTAGAAGTACTCAGATCTTGTACTTGAGTAAAAGTAGAAGTACTCAGATCTTGTACTTGAGTAAAAGTAGAAGTACTCAGATCTTGTACTTGAGTAAAAGTAGAAGTACTCAGGTCTTGTACTTGAGTAAAAGTAGAAGTATTCAGATATTGTACTTGTGTAAAAGTAGAAGTACTCAGATCTTGTACTTGAGTAAAAGTAGAAGTACTCAGATCTTGTACTTGAGTAAAAGTAGAAGTACTCAGATCTTGTACTTGAGTAAAAGTAGAAGTACTCAGATCTTGTAATTGAGTAAAAGTAGAAGTACCAGAGTGTAGGAATACTCTGTTACAGTAAAAGTAGAAAAGTAGAAAAGTGAAAGTAGAAAAGTGAAAGTAGAAAAGTATTCTCATCAAAATATAGTGAAAGTAGCGACAGTAAAGTAGTCGTTGTGCAGATTGGTCCATTTCAGAATAATATATATGATTTATTACATGGTTTAGTTGAATACTCAATTCTGATTGGTCAATTCAGAACACGTGACACGTTGTTAATCCAGAACAGACAGACCGCTGTCAATGACTTATTGACCGTTGTTAAGGACGCTCACATCTGCACAAAGAAGTCCGTTCGATTTAACTGTACAGTTTGCTTTTCTAACTGACAAGACAAGAGCGACAAGAAAACAGCGGAGAAGTAACGGGGCAGAAACCCTCCTTTTTACGCAGCGGTCCAGACATAGACATCAAACGGCGACACATATTCAGTGTGCAGTTACTTTGGCATTAGGGCAGGGATATCTAGATACTCTCCAAGGTTTGACATCATGAGTTGTACTACTTTTAAAGCAAGCAACGATGTTTTCAAATCTGTAATCAAAATGCTCCTCAAAAACGCTATCGAAGCAGTTCCTGCAGTTGCTACGTTAGTTCAAACGGTAACAACGGACTATTTTTCTTAGCGGATGCATGTCAATTTAAATCAATACATACAACTATTTTTTAAATCAATAAAATAATTTTCTAAATCCACAAAAGCATTTCAATTAATATTGGGAGTCATATCGTTACTTTGTTGAGAATGTGGCCATGTAATAAGCGGGTTATGTGAAGCGACTTGGTCATTCATGCCGATCTAGATCCCTCCGCTTGGCGTCGGGCTCCTGATCAGCCTGTCGGTGTTCTTGTCCCCATAATGACCGCGTCGCTGCACATTATCCCCATGTTGACTTTGTAGACTGCAGGGTAGCTTGTGGATTTACTCCATCTGGAACTAAAGTCTGATTTAACACTTGATTAGATTTCACATCATTCATCCACATCTGTGAAGGAACTAAAGGTATTAAATACATGTAGTGGAGTAGAAGTACACCAGTTACCTCTGAACTGTAGAGGAGTAGAAGTACACAGTTGCATAACATGGAAGTATCTAAAATTGTAATTGAGTAAATGTACTTAGTTACTCTCCACCTCTGCCCGTGATGTCTCGGGGTCAGTCGGTACATGTTCAACGTACCGTGTGACGCTGTTCAACAAATCATCCGTCTGTGTGCGAACTCACCAAACAGAGGGTTCTCTATGCAGATGAAAAGCTACTAATCCATGCATACTGTTGTCTGACGCTGACATTACTACAAGACCTTCGTCAGAGTCATCATGACCCAGAGCCTGAGGATGGTGTATTATTTAAAAGGAGTCTATACATCGTAAAGTAATGAAGCGCAAAGTCATGAGGTCGTGGAAATAGACGCCCTATTTATAAAATATTCAGCTGTGGTGTTTTCGCACTATAGTGCTACTCTACATCAGCCCAGAGTGTGAAGCACTTAAAGTGTGTGTGTGTGTCCTAGCATTACTATACTTGTGGGGACCTAAATCTGTTTACACAGTCACGTGTGGGGACTCGCCTCCCTTATGGGGACAAATTGGAGGTCCCCATAAGTGGAATCATTAATTTTAGGGTGAAGGTTAGGTTAAGGGTTAGGTTAAGGGTAAGGGTTAGGCATGTGTTGGTTATGGTTAAGGTTAGGATAAGTCTCCAGGAAATGCATGCAAGTCAATGTAATGTCCCCTGAAGTGATGTATACATGGTATGTGTGTGTGTGTGTCCTAGCATTACTATACTTGTGGGGACCTAAATCTGTTTACACAGTCACGTGTGGGGACTCGCCTCCCTTATGGGGACAAAATGGAGGTCCCCATGAGGGGAATCATTAATTTCAGGGTGAAGACTTGGTTAGGTTTAGGGTTAGGGTTAAGGGTAAGGGTTAGAGTTAGGCGTGTGTTGGTTATGGTTAAGGTTAGGATAAGTCTCCAGGAAATGCATGTAAGTCAATGTAATGTCCCCTGAAGTGATGTATACATGGTGTGTGTGTGTGTGTGTGTGTGTGTGACGTGCAACAAGCTGTATTGTATTGTAACGTTTAGTTTCATATGATATCTGATGTCTGAAGCAAAAGGTGCATAATAACCTTAAAACATTGTAATATCTAATAACTGGAACTAGCCTGAAAATTGTATTCAATGCAAATGTGGACTGAGATTATGTCAGGAATTAGGACCTGTTGAACCTGCTAACAAACACCGGTATGCAAACGGTTATAAAGGAGTGATTGTTGAAGTACAAGGGATTTAAAGGTGTTTTGTTTGTTTAACTGCAGTATTGGGAAGTGTGGAGTTGGACTGGTTCAAATACAGCTTGTTGCACGTCCTTTCTCAATTTCCTGACCCTCCATTTCCAGTCATCTCTCAACTGTCAGCTCTCCCAAATATACAAAACAATCCAACATAGTGCCGTTTGAACCCGGACACCGAGGCACTTTCTGAGCTGCAGATGACACAATAATTCATTCGTATTGAAGCAGATTGATTGTATTGCACACAAAAGCACCTTTTATTTGTCTTCTAACACTATAACGGTTAACTAGGAGTGACAATTTAGCACAAACAAAATAATAAAATGCATTCATTCATAAGCAAATGTTTGACAACCAAGACTGGAGTTTGTGATTTGACCAGTTATTCAGTTCTTGACAGAGAACATCCAGAAAAGCCGGCGTATGATTGTATTGTTATGTTCAATGTTTGTTGTTTGTTTGTCATGTATTGTGTCTTGATATTTGTCTGTTGATGTTAAACATGGAGCTGCTGTGATGCAAGGAGCATTTCAGACTTGATCTGACCATTAAAGTATCCAGAGAGGGCAAAAGTATAACATCCTTTACTCAAGTAGAAGTACAGATACTCATGTTTAAAAGTACTCTACTACTAAAAGTACTGACTAAACTTCTTTACTCAAGTGAAAGTAAAGAGGCTTTGAAGTGTACTTCAGTAAAAAGTACCCATAACTAGCAGCTGTTTTAAAGAGTACCTGACCTCCCTTTATATTAATAGAACAATAATGTCATTGTTAGCTAATGAATGTTTCCATGCTGAACAACGGCAACATGACAACGTTTCCATTGGTCCCTCTTCTTTAGAGAAGACCAGGAAATGATGGATACACGGATCGTGTTCAAATCAATAGGCACGCAATGACTCTAAAGAATAATGATCACGCCACCAAACACACATTCAGACTAAAGGAACCAGCTGTTTGGGAAATGAGAGAAGTAGAAAGTACAGGTATTTGGGTTCAACATGTAAGAAGTAGAAAGTACAGGTATTTGGGTTCAACATGTAAGAAGTAGAAAGTACAGGTATTTGAGTTCAACATGTAAGAAGTAGAAAGTACAGGTATTTGGGTTCAACATGTAAGAAGTAGAAAGTACAGGTATTTGAGTTCAACATGTAAGAAGTAGAAAGTTCAGGTATTTGAGTTCAACATGTAAGAAGTAGAAAGTACAGGTATTTGTGTTCAACATGTAAGAAGTAGAAAGTACAGGTATTTGGGTTCAACATGTAAGAAGTAGAAAGTACAGGTATTTGTGTTCAACATGAGAGAAGTAGAAAGTACAGGTATTTGAGTTCAACATGTAAGAAGTAGAAAGTACAGGTATTTGTGTTCAACATGAGAGAAGTAGAAAGTACAGGTATTTGGGTTCAACATGTAAGAAGTAGAAAGTACAGGTATTTGTGTTCAACATGTAAGAAGTAGAAAGTACAGGTATTTGGGTTCAACATGTAAGAAGTAGAAAGTACAGGTATTTGTGTTCAACATGTAAGAAGTAGAAAGTACAGGTATTTGGGTTCAACATGTAAGAAGTAGAAAGTACAGGTATTTGGGTTCAACATGTAAGAAGTAGAAAGTACAGGTATTTGGGTTCAACATGTAAGAAGTAGAAAGTACAGGTATTTGTGTTCAACATGTAAGAAGTAGAAAGTACAGGTATTTGGGTTCAACATGTAAGAAGTAGAAAGTACAGGTATTTGGGTTCAACATGTAAGAAGTAGAAAGTACAGGTATTTGGGTTCAACATGTAAGAAGTAGAAAGTACAGGTATTTGAGTTCAACATGTGAGAAGTAGAAAGTACAGGTATTTAGGTTCAACATGTAAGAAGTAGAAAGTACAGGTATTTGGGTTCAACATGTAAGAAGTAGAAAGTACAGGTATTTGTGTTCAACATGTAAGAAGTAGAAAGTACAGGTATTTGGGTTCAACATGTAAGAAGTAGAAAGTACAGGTATTTGTGTTCAACATGTAAGAAGTCAAAGTAAAAAGTCGTCAGAAAAATAATTCGTGGAGTACTTATACCAGAAAAATGTACTTAAGTACAGTAACAAAGTATTTGTACTCCACTACTTCCCATCTCTGATCGTACTATATGTGATATCTCACCCTCTGTGTGTGTGTGTGTGTGTGTGTGTGTGTGTGTGTGTGTGTGTGTGTGTGTGTGTGTGTGTGTGTGTGTGTGTGTGTGTGTGTGTGTGTTTCAGGTGGCGGCTCAGGCGGTGCTGTTCCTCTGTATGAACACAGCGGGGGTCTTCATCAGTTATCTGTCGGACCGGGCTCAGCGTCAGGCCTTCCTGGAGACGAGGCGCTGCATCGAGGCGCGGCTGAGGCTAGAGACAGAGAACCAGAGACAGGTGAGGACAACAACACAATAACGCTCAAACAAGGTTTATGGCCAAAGATTCATGCGGGAAAGTATTTTGTTGAAAGGTGCTTTCTAAAGAAACTTGCGTTGCCTCATGCTGCTCAAAGAAGGTCAGCGCTGTGGGGGGTAACTGTTGTATTCAGAGACAAAGTGTGCCATACTTTATAGACTGGAATCAATGGAAGAAAGAGTCCTCAGACCCTGAAAATGAATCAGCGTTTTGTTTGATGCTGATTAACGAAAGTGTGTGGCTAAGTGATAACAATTAGAAAGTGCAAACCGCCTTGTCCAAACTAAAGCATCTGGAATCCAAATGTTGTCCAAAGACCTTGTTCGTGTTGATTAGCAAATCGTTTTATTGTTTTCTTCTATGACGCAAATGGGTGTCAATCAACTGGAAGGGTCAGTGGTTATATCCCAAGTCCATGCAGTCAACATGTCGAAGTGTGCTTGGGTTAACCCTAAACCCCACATTGGTCCTGTAGGCGAGAGAACTGGAGGATGAAACCCTCTTTATTGGTCACTCATGTTCATGCACACGCAGTGACATGTGTTCTCTGCTTTTCACCCATCCTAGTAGGACATTGGAGCAGTGCCAGTTTATTTGGATAAATGCATGTAATAAGCATGCTAACACGCTAAACAACACACTTGAAAGGTAAAGACAGCCAGTGTTTCTTTGACCTCCTGTTGTTGACTGATGTAGCTCAGTGTGCACAGACTTTGATGAATAAAGCAGAGCGATTGATGGATTTCAGTCGACAGCACTGACTGTTTGCAGCTCGGCTAATGAGCCCGCAGAGAGGACAGGAACACGGACGCTACATCGATCCGCTGCTAACTGGGCATCAGTGTGGTGGACACACACACACACACACACTGCTGCACACACACTGCCTAACAAGCTACCAAACACACACACACACACATACTGAAATAGAATCAACATAGTCTGAGTCAGATGGGCACAGAAGTATAAACACACACACACAGACACACACACACACACACACACACACAGACACACACACACACACACACACACACACACACACACACACACACACACACACACACACACACACACACACACACACACACACGCACAGCGACAGAGGGCTTTGTTTACGCAGTGGAGTGGACGGCCGGGCTCTGAGAAGCCACAGAAAGCTTTTACGCTGTCGTGTTTCCTGGAAGGTTTTTGGCTCTGAGCTGTAATGGAGCGAGATGTCTTGATGTGAACCAATCATGGCCTTCCATTTCTATCAACATGCTGTAAGAACACAGAGCCATGTTTCTGTCATCAGGCCACACTGTGTGTGTTTCCTTAAAGTGTGACTGTGACATGAGACAGGACTCAGGTTCACATCCAGATAAATCACCTTGTTTCCGTCTATCGATGCGAGTAGCAGCAGGTGGCTTTTCTCCACTCAGAAAGTACTAACTGTAAATCTCACATTTGTGTTAGAATCATATATTATTGTGAGGAAGGTTAGGGCACATCAGATCTGTGTGCAGCTGATGAGAATATTCCTCACTAGCAATAGGACCGAGTGTAAACACTTGTTTAGCATTTATTGTATGGGCAAATAGAAAACTGCTAAATACAAGTCTTAAACAGAAACGATGTTGTCCCACCACATTGCATTCAGATAATGTGTTTAAAATGTTCTGAAAATAGCGTGCACAAAGAACTAGCCACTTTGTTTATTTATTTAGTACAATCTGGAGGACTGTTCTCACTTTTATTGGGTGTAAACGCAAGTGGTGCAATTTGTACCTGCGATAATTGTAATATTAAAGTAATAATTGAATAGAGAATAGCTTTGCAGCAGCGTAGCATAGTTACTTCGTGGTCTGCCACAAGCAAGCATTCACATACACGCACGTTAAAATAATTAGTGGCATTAAAAAAAAATGGCGTTACGTTATTAACGCGTTAACTTGGCAGCCCTAAATATAATGTATAATGACACAGCAAAAGTACATCCTTTCCACTGGAAAGACCCTAACCCCCCCTCACTTTCCCTGCTCATGGTTTTCTAATGCAAGGGTTCCCAAACGTTGCCATGCCAAGGACCCCATATAGCAGTACCATTTTTTACGAGTACATTATGGTGGAAAATATGAGAAATTAATCAGACAGCTTAATACATTTTCTTAATATATATTTGTATTAATAATTAATAATCAGTTATTCTTCTAAAAAAATGTTTGTATTTATCTTTTGTTTGTCATTCATTACATTCATTGTGTGTTCTGTTATAAACATTCTTAACACAATATTAAACACTAATATCAACAGTGATTTCTGTCTTTTGAACAGTAATATGAACAATTAACATATATTTTTTGCATTTTTGAAAGTTACTTATGCCTTAATAATATTATATATAATATTCAATTCTAATATTATCAATAAACATATTTATATTCATATATATAAACAACAATATTTGCTGCATCCGTGCTCTCATCCAGCTGCAGAGCGAAACATTCACTCGCTCTCACTTGCTCCAGAAGCTGAGCAGATACTCAGTTTCACTCTCGGCAGCTCGATTCTGATTGGCTTGAAGGGCGGTCGTGAGATTTAAAAACAATAAAATAAAATATTAATAAATCAAAAATATTAAAAGATTGGCATCAAAGGACACACAGATTGATAAATATGCAGTTATTAATAACATCTAAAAAAGAAAAAAATGTAACTTTAAAAAAAAAGAAATTCCCCTTTCCCTCAAACTTTGCGTGACCCCCCTGGCGGCCCCCCGGGGGGTCGGGCCCCCACTTTTAAAAACACTGTTCTAATGTACCCAAAGATGATGCTTTAGGTAAAAAATGATTTTATGTAGTGTAGTTCCAAACAGCAGCCCTGAGAGTATTTTCTGAATGCTCCAAAATGCCGATATAATAGAATCATTTTTGGAAGCAGTTGTGCGACTTTAAGCCCTTTTTAATAAACTGATGTTTACTGTTTTGTATGAAAGCTCTCACTGTTCAGCACAGATTATGAATAGGAAATCAGCTTCAGGCGGCAACTCTAAATTGGACCTTAAAGCTGAATTTAAACTGAAGACCCCCCCCCCACAAGCGACAATAAAAGCAGCACGGAGGAACAAAGTGTTTTCCACTGAACCTTTGACCCCATCGGAGGGACGGTTGAAGATGGAAGTTGTCAGGGAGCTGCAGCAGGGCTTTAGCTCGCGGCTAAATTCAAGCTACGCTAATGACTTTCAAAGCTAATCTGACACTGAGTCTCCTGGCTCTCATCTGACCGAAAGCAAAGTGTGTGTCCAGTGAAGCAAACACACACCGCCCACTGTACACACTGCAGAACATGTGCAGACGTGAGATGCAGTTAGATTTACCAACAGTGTAGTCAAATGAGATTTATTTACTCTTTAAATATTCACTTATATTTTCCTGAAATATGTGAGAAAAGCCAAGCTGTGTTTTTACAGCTGAAATGAAAATAATTGTGAGATCATGTGATTTCTTTCCTCCAACTATAATAATAATAATAATAATTTAAATGTATATAGCGCCTTTCACGAAACCCAAGGACGCTTTACAATGGGAAGTAACACAACAAAAGTAATAATAATCATACAGATACATAGGCTGAAGAAAACAAAACAGGAACAGGTTGCTGAGTACTGTGTATTAGTTGAGGCAAAAGGCCTGAGTGAACAGATGGTGTTTGAGGTGTTTTTTGAAGGTGTCCAGAGTGTCTGCATTCCTGATTGCAGAGGGGAGAGAATTCCAGAGGGTGGGGGCTGCGACACTGAAGGCTCTGTTGCCAAATGTTTTCAGCTTGGAGCGCTGGATGGAGAGCAGCCCCTTGTCAGAGGACCGCAGGTGACGAGAGGGGGTGTAGGGCTATGCAATACAACACACTTAACATAAAAAGAAAGAAGTATAACAGTGAAATAGACAATAGAATAGAAAAAGAGAAATACAAGACAGAGAGATAAGACGTAATGCAAAATGAAATACTGGAGAGTAGAATAAATACCGTGTACCTGTATAAGCAAGTTTTCTACCTGAAAGTTATTTTAAGCAAAAATATAGGTTACATGAGGTATTTCTTTTAACCAGCTACAGTTTGAGTGACCGCTGACTCCCTGTGGTGCAGCGAAGACAAAACAAAAATGAGGGTCAGACTCTAAATGTAAATTCAAGATGCCCCTCTGTAAAATCCACATTTCTTGCAGTGTATCTGCACCTCCACACCCTGCAGCGTTCGCTTGTGATGCAGCAGAGGAAGCATTAGCAACGCTCCACTGCTGAGTTTCTGTCTAGACTTTCATTTGGGGATGCTCTGCTCCACTTTCTGCACCGAGAGCAGCTCAACCAACACAGTTTACACATTACACAACTGCACTGAGTGATGGAGGGGTGACGTATTCTTGTAGTGGACCCTGAAGGCAGCATCTCCCTGGTTCCATCCACAACAAGCCAATGGGATTTCTCCATGTGATTTTGGATTATTGCAGAAAATAATCTCTGTGTCAAACAAACGTTTTGTTCAGCAGGATAATCTCCACATATTAACGCCACTTTATAATTCATGAAGTAAAAAGCTAATGTTAGGCTATAAAGGAACTACAGCACGGTCACATGACTTCACGTCACCACCGCTAAGCTAAAGGTGGCTAATGCTGGGCTATAAAGGAACTACAGCACGGTCACATGACTTCACGTCACCACCGCTAAGCTAAAGGTGGCTAATGCTGGGCTATAAAGGAACTACAGCACGGTCACATGACTTCACGTCACCACCGCTAAGCTAAAGGTGGCTAATGCTGGGCTATAAAGGAACTACAGCACGGTCACATGACTTCACGTCACCACCGCTAAGCTAAAGGTGGCTAATGCTGGGCTATAAAGGAACTACAGCACGGTCACATGACTTCACCTCACCACCGCTAAGCTAAAGGTGGCTAATGTTGGGCTATAAAGGAACTACAGCACGGTCACATGACTTCAAGTCACCACCGCTAAGCTAAAGGTGGCTAATGTTGGGCTATAAAGGAACTACAGCCCGGTCACATGACTTCACGTCACCACCGCTAAGCTAAAGGCGGCTAATGTTGGGCTATAAAGGAACTACAGCACGGTCACATGACTTCACGTCACCACCGCTAAGCTAAAGGCGGCTAATGTTGGGCGTGATGACGTTTAGTCGTCTCATTTAGACATTTGTTAGCAACCGCCGTTTTTAAAATCCACCAGTGGGGTATTTACTGACACATTTTATGTCGTAGAATAAAAATCTCTTCAGCTTGTGTTAACCACAGACCTTATTTCAGGCTAACAACCAAAAACACACTCAGAAAACCATTGAAGAGGAGACAGGAAGTGCTAAAAGGCTGCCTCCTTTCAGGGTTTTAGAATGTATCCTACTATCCTACTTGTGTGTGTTAAGTGACAAAAAGGCAGAAGTAAATCAGCATTACCGGATTGTTTTTTCCTTCACTGGTACAATAATGAAGAAAGATAAAAAATGTTTGTTGTAAAAAGTGATCTGAGCACAGGATACTCTCTCTCTCTTCGGGTCTGGAGGTTTGAAGAGGCTCTTCAGATCTCATGGAGCCTCCTGCAGCTTCACAGAGTTCATAGGAGGGCGAAATATGTATTTTTTACTGGAAACCGTACAGAGTGCATTAGGACAGTGGTTCTCAAATGGGGGTACGCGGACCCCTAGGGGTACGTTGGAGTACTGCAGGGGGTACGTGAGATTTATTTCATGTTAATGAAAAAAAAACGTAATTAATGCATTTAAACAAACTACTAATAGTAGATTAACTACTTTCTTCAAAGTTTACAGAAACTCTGGATAATAAAATGGGAACAATAAACGGGGTGCTCTCTTTTCCTCTCCCTCCCCTGACAGCCCGTCAGTCTCGTGCAGCTCGCTGAACCTGTAATAAGTGACCCGACAGTAAAGAATACATTTATGTATAACTAGTTTAGCTAGTTCCAGAGTAGATGAAATAGCTAAGTGTGTTAGGTCTAACTCTATTTTGCTCGGCTCAACGGTCCGTCACAGCGGCGGAGCTGTGATCATGCAGAGCTGCGTGTTCTCCGTCAGCAGCAGCTGATCTGATCTCTCTCTCGCATCCGGTTAGACTTCACTCGCGTTTATGTCCAAATCTATCAGATCTAGCTAGTCCTAGCTAATGATATGACTGCCTGCTTATCAAAGGACCTAAACAATAAGCGTTGCTTGGCAACGGCGTGTGGCCGCAAAGTATAGCGCAGCATTATGCATATGTTTATAGATGAGAGTAACACCTACGTCACTTCCGGGCAAAAATTACGGCCCGCCCACTTTTGGGGGAAAACAACGCTGTCATTTGAATGGCGGTCAATACTAATTCTGACGTTTTTGCCAATCCGATCAATTTTTTTTGAAAACCGTGGAGTTTTGGATCTTCAAAGAGCTCGATTACGATGGCCAGTCAGGCAAACAATTACATTCGATCATTGGAAATCGACAATCGGTCTCGATATATGGTTAAATTAAAATCAGTAGGCGAGCCTGTAATTTCTCCAGCTGTTACTCTCATGAACGAGGCGGAACATAATCGTTTTAACATGCCAAAAAGCTGCTGTGTCGTTTATTGCACCTCAAACATAAAAAAGAATCAAGAGTTCAGTGTTTCTGTATTTCCTCTAAGAAGAAAGGACGGTAACAGAAGAGCTCTGTGGCTTCAGGCTCGATCGCCGTTCAAATGACAGCGTTGTTTCCACCAAAAGTGGGGGGGGGCTGTAAAGTCCGGTAGATGTTACTCTCATCTATGAAAATCGATAGCCTACTGCTATATTTAACCATATATCGAGCCCGATCGTCGATTTCTAATGGCTTAATGCAGTGGTTTGCCTGTCTGGCCATTGGAATCTGCTCTTTGAAGATCCAAAAGTCTCCGGTTTTCTTACATGTCTGATCGGATTGGCAAAAACTTCAGAATTTGTATTGACCGCCGTTCAACTGACAGCGTTGTTTTCCCCCAAAAGTGGGCGGAGCCGTTATTTTTGCCCGGAAGTGACGCATTTGTTACTCTCATCTATATGACGGGTCAAAATCCCATGCTCATAAAATGCTCATATATCTTTTTCTCTTCATTTCCCACGCCCCAAAATAAATAAATAAATAGATATACCAATGTTAGGGAAAGTAACGAAGTTTGAGCAGTGTGGGTTTTATATTAACAGTTACACATATTTCAAAAAGTGTAATAACTGCAGTGGCCTTCCTGTCAGAATGACAAAGCTCTCAGTGAAGCACAAGCCCATGTTTCACTACATTGTACAACTTATTAAAAAGATCAGTTCAATGCAACTAATGTCGTCTCTGTGTTATTGCATGATGTTAAAATTGGTTTGCCATGAATTTAGTGATGAATTGTAAACATTTGAAATGCAGCATTTAAGTGTTTCTGAGTTACTGTTGTTGTTTTAATGAATCAGACCCTGATGGTGCAGCGCTGTGCTGTACCTCTTTATGTAGGCTTTTTTTCCATAACATTTTGTTTGCGCTGATCATGGCTGAATTTCTTTTTCAAAGGGGTACATTATTGAAAAAAGTTTGAGAACCACTGCATTAGGAGCCAGACAGGCCGAAAATAACATGCATTGTATTCTTCACATCAACAGTAGAGACATATATTGGTTCATGTGTTATGGAACATTTGTGTTTTTATATCTGCATCGTTTCTGAAGCTGTGTTTCTACTAATGGAAATGTTTTGTTTTAGCTTTTGCGCATGACTGAAAGTTAGATTTATTTTTGTGTGAGCGAATCGCAGTGTTTGATTGATGCAACAAATGTTTATTAAAACCCTTTAACACAAAGTTAATCCTTGAGAGTTTATTTGCAGTTCAGTCAGACAACTCCCGTGTTTCTTTAACATGTTTATTAGAAGCAGCATATAGTTGAGTTTGGCGACTAGGCTCGGGCATCATCACTCCATAGATATACATAGCACGATGAGTGATGATTAAATAACTAACCCCCGAGCCTACAGGTGGAAGCTGGGGTGGTGCTGGGGCAGCAAGCAGCAGCGACGTAGAGGTAGCTGCAGCAATAGCAGCAGCAAGCAATGCATGGAGAGAGATCTGGCAGGTTCAATAGAGCGGCATATTAAGGAGACTCTGTTTGGTTGGTTGTAGAGTGGCAAGGGGCGTTATGTATGAATGCAGCATAAGTGCTCGAGTTGACTGCCTGAACTAGCTCGCAGGCTTCGCCCCATTTATTAAATATGTGAAGCCCCAAAGTCCATCTGGTTGTTTGAACATTTGTTGGTTGTGTTCTGACATTTCTGCGTAGAGAAAGTTGTGTGTTGGTTGAAACAGAAACTGAGCGATGGCTCCCACTCCAAATCTGTTTGTTTGTTTGCCAGGTGGCAGCGTGTCGGGACGTAGAGCTCAGACATATTTATTTTTCCTGAGGATCTTCCTGCTGCAGGAGCTTAGCCTGGCAGAGACACAGTCATCTCTTAAATCATTCCTTACAGACAGACTTTATGTAACTTGTTTTTACAAGATGCTGCTCCTTGTGTTTGCCAGTTTAATACCAACTCTCTGACTTCAGTTAAGTCCTCTTTGCTTAATCTTGATGCTGTGTTATTCACCGTAGCACATTAATCTCTGGGGAGATGTAAATACATTACGTGTTCAAGCTTAAATAATCAAAGTTACAGCAGGAAATCTCAAACGTGACATTTGTATTTCTCCATTACTGTACATAATGCTTATGGAGCCCAAACATAAATGGTGTTTCTTTATCAATTGAACAATTAATCAGTGTCTCCGTCATGGAAGGATTGATGGTCAGTCTAGAACACACATATGATAACATTGTTAAACAAGATGATATGTTAAGAAAGGTCACTTATTTGTATCCTAAGAGAAGAAGAGTAAACCAGCATGGCTCTCATCTCATTATATCCAAATGTGTAATAATGATTTGGCTGTTGGCTGTTTCTGAGAACTAATGAGATGCTTTTCTCCCCCCGCAGGAGAGACTGGTGTTATCAGTCCTGCCTCGTTTTGTAGTTTTGGAAATGATCAACGACATGACAAATGTAGACGACGAACACCTCCAGCATCAGTTCCACAGAATCTACATCCACCGCTACGAGAATGTCAGGTGAGGACATGAGTGGAGTTTATTCATTTAACGTGTATGTGTGTGGACAGGGGTTTTTCGATAAAGTTTGCAAAAATTGCTTTTAAAAAATACCTGTGAATTTGTGTTGGACATAGTGATCCGTTGTGACTCATTAGGAGGGAACAGTTCACATAAATGGTCCATTTTGAATTCTGAAAAAAGAAAGAGATAGATGAGGCATGCTCTTAAATAGAGAGGTGCAGGAATGAGTCCTAAAACCGTGACATGAGTCAGCATTTCAGCACTTCCTGTCTCCTGGTCTGGAAGTAAATGGTTTTCTGAATGTGTTTTTGGTCGTTAGCTTCAAATGAGGTCTGTGGTTAAAAGTGTTTTTACAGTTTCTTTATAGGACATAAAATACGTCAGTATATGCCCCACTGGAGAATTTTAAAACTGCAGTTGCTAACAAGTGTCTAAATGAGACGACTTAACGTCATCACGCCCAACATTAGCCACCTTTAGCTTAGCGGTGGTGAAGTGAAGTCATGTGACCGTACTGTAGTTCCTTTATAGCCCAACATTAGCCACCTTTAGCTTAGCGGTGGTGAAGTGAAGTCATGTGACCGTGCTGTAGTTCCTTATAGCCTAACATTAGCCGCCTTTAGCTTAGCGGTGGTGAAGTGAAGTCATGTGACCGTGCTGTAGTTCCTTTATAGCCCAACATTAGCCTCCTTTAGCTTAGCGGTGGTGACGTGAAGTCATGTGACCTTGCTGTAGTTCCTTTATAGCCCAACATTAGCCACCTTTAGCTTAGAGGTGGAGACGTGAAGTCATGTGACCGTGCTGTAGTTCGTTTTATAGCCCAACATTAGCCACCTTTAGCTTAGCGGTGGTGACGTGAAGTCATGTGACCATACTCTAGTTCCTTTACAGCCCAATGTTAGCTACCTTTAGCTTAGCGGTGGTGACGTGAAGTTATGTGACCATGGCGTGCTGTCGTTCCTTTATAGCCTATCATTAGCTTTTTACTTCAGAAATCATAAAGTGGTGTTCATATGTGGAGATTATCCTGCTGAACTAAATGTGTAAATATCATAAACGTTCGTTTGACACAGAGATTATTTTCTGCAATAATCCAAAATCACATGGAGAAATCCCATTGGTTTTTTCCAGCAGGAGCCAGGTTGATGCTGCCTTCAGGGTCCATTACAGAAATATGACATTCCTGCACCACTCTATTGTTGAAATACTGTCTATACAGGATATAAAGCAAATTAATGTCAATTAAAACAATGTTTGCTGATCAAGCAAATTATCCAACGTATGCTAGTTCCTGCAGGTTCTAGAAGCTAACTGACCCTGAACAGTGTTGTTTCAGATACATTATTATATATCATTCCATGTTATTATGAAGTGTTTGGATGGTGAAGAACTGGATATTGAAGTGACATTTCTATATTTTATTCAGCATTCTTTTCGCAGATGTCAAAGGCTTCACTAACCTCTCCACGACGCTGTCGGCGCAGGAGCTGGTGCGAATGTTGAACGAACTCTTTGCACGCTTCGACCGCCTCGCACACGTAAGAGATTTCACTAAATGCATGAGTGTTTTTTCTTTAAATGTTTGTCCTGTCCCTTTCAGCATCAAACACTCGCACTATTACAAAGAACAGTTGTGGTCAGTTTAGACCAGTGTTTCTCAAACTTGTTCATACCAAGGACCACTTAACCAATAAAAAAACACTCGCTGACCACCTAACTCCACAAATATCCAAAATCACATCGTTTTTCTAGAACAGATTACAAATCACCTGAAAATGGTACAAACAAGTGGCAACATGTGTGACGAAGGTGTTGCCCTGGGCTATATCATGCAATCAAAAGTGAAACGTATGCTCGCTCCATTGCGGAGATATTCCCGCGAGAGTGCGGAGAACTTACATTTATTTATTTATTTCAAATGTGAAATGTTACCAATATACTCACGGACCACTAGGGGGCGCTCACGGACCACCAGTGGTCCGCGGACCACACTTTGAGAAGCACTGGTTTAGACCCATTGTGTGATTTAAGTCGGAGCATATGGTGCTATTTTTTGTACCAATATGTCCAAGTACAGATGCCTTCAATGAGCATTTTCTAATCTGAAAGCTTTCTAATAAACTACTACTTCAGAAAGACAAAGTAGATGCAGCTTTAAAAACGGAAATGCAATGAGGATTTTCTGCAGTTTTCAAGGTAATAATAACCTTTTCCGGCCCAAACTTAGAGACTATAAAGTAAAAACAATTAGGATCTGTTCTTCCACTGCACCTTTTCTATCTCAGATTGTATAATGTGTTTCACATTGAGAACAGGATCGGATCACAATGAAACATGACATTTGCTTTCCACTCTCGTTTCTTGGGAGTTGATCTCTCTTCAGTGAAGCTAAATAAAGAAACTCCATTAGCCGCATGAATATTTCATTCAGAACAACAGAGGGAATAACTGATCCAGCGCTGTGTCTCATATCAGATCCAGCCGCGCTTCAGGATTTCACAGACTCCACAGAAAGCGTTTAAATGCGTTTTATAAGCCTATATATTTATATTTTCCATTTCGTAGAAGATAGAGGCGATGCACTCAATCTTGTTTACCAATCATGTGAAAGGTGTTATTTCAGACCTTTTACTTTCTATATTTTGAATTGTATTGTAGGTGAAGTTATTGAAAGATTTGAGGATGTTCAGAAGGCATGTAAGGAGGAAACCCCAAATGATGAGATGAACTACAAAAAACGACACTATATTTTCCTTTATTGACGATGACTGGACTTGGAGACTCATTGTTGAATCAAAAGACAGCTGACACCTGTCTTAACGACGCATGTTCTTCTGTCTTAGGGTTACTCAATCGACTGTACTGCATGCTGTGTTTCGTGTGTAGTAAAAAACTACAAATGTTTCTGTAAATATCTTTAGTTAAATCAGAAGACATATTTATACATTCCTTTAAACATGTTTGAACTACAAATCCAGAGAAAGATGACACTTATAAACAAAAACAATGAAGACAAATAATGGCTGTGAATCATCTTTTGTCCAATCACGTCAGAGAGATTTTTTTAAACGCCTGACTTCTCAGAACAAAACGGAACCTTTCATTTTTATCAAATCAAATCAAGTTTTATTTATAAACGATTTTTGGTGGAGCCAAAGTGCTGAACATATAATAAAAATAGCCTACAGTAGAGACACTTTACAGCAAATACAACAGCACAGACCCTCTGTCCTTAGACCCTCTGTCCTTAGACCCTCTGTCCTTACACCCTCTGTCCTTAGACCCTCACATCGTACAAGGAAAAACCTCCAGAGAAAACCCACAGTTTAAAGGGAACATGGGAGAAACCTCAGGGAAAGCAACAGAGAAGGGATCCCTCTCCCAGGACGGACAGACGTGCAATAGATGCCGTGTGTAAATCCAAGAGATAATACATTTTACAGCATATAGACCGAATGTTAGGAAATGCATGTGTCTGTAATAAGAAGATGAATCCACGAGGATGTCAGCTACAATCCTGTGGAAGCCATCAGGGAAGCAGCATGACGAGACCCAAGGCAGGACCGCAGAGACAGGTTCAGCCACGACCCGAAGTCCACGACTTAATCCAGAACTCAGGATAGAGGATCCAAGACACAGGACTACAGCAAGACGATCAGCCTCGACTCCGGATCCCGGCGTAGATATAGATACAAAACAAGAACAAAGATTTGGCTGGGTTAATCGGAACAAGAGAATACACAGACACAGACAGAGAGGGAAGAGGTCATTGGATAAAAGTTATTCTTGATAACCCTCTAGAAAGATCTCATGAACTTCCCCACTCAATCTATCAAGACCCGAGCAGTTCTATTAGATATAGGATAAGAAACAGAGATAGGGAGCACAACAACCTATCTCTTCGTCAGATGCACTCCCCCGCTTATCTAAGCGACTCTGTACCCCGTTACCCTCTAAATGGGGGGTGGGTAAGGGGAAGGGTTTTTAAGAATGAACGCTTGTTCTCGTGTCTTATGGTTATTTAATTGGATGTGTGTGTGTGTGTGTGTGTGTGTGTGTGTGTGTGTGTGTGTGTGTGTGTGTGTGTGTGTGTGTGTTGTGTGTGTGTGTGTGTGTGTGTGTGTGTGTGTGTGTGTGTGTGTGTGTGTGTTGCAGGAGAACCACTGTCTGAGGATAAAGATTCTGGGCGATTGTTACTACTGTGTGTCGGGTCTGCCGGAGCCCAGACAGGACCACGCTCACTGCTGCGTGGAGATGGGCCTCAGCATGATCAAAACCATCAGGTAACATCAGCAATATACTGGGATTATCTTTATTCTGCTTTTTGGGTTCTCCCTGTAGTCAGATTGGGTTGTGTGCATTTAAATGGTCTGCAAAGGTTAAATGGAACAATCACGTTTCGATTGGCTAGCGCTCTGACATATTGTAAGTAATAGACTGAAGGGGCAGGACATCTCTAAGCGGTTGACCAATCACAACAGAGCCGGGACACTACATACTGATATACACCTGAACATCAGCAGGAGAGGACTCTTTAAAGTAGAGACACTACATACTGATATACACCTGAACATCAGCAGGAGAGGACTCTTTAAAGTAGAGACACTACATACTGATATACACCTGAACATCAGCAGGAGAGGACTCTTTAAAGTAGAGACACTACATACTGATATACACCTGAACATCAGCAGGAGAGGACTCTTTAAAGTAGAGACACTACATACTGATATACACCTGAACATCAGCAGGAGAGGACTCTTTAAAGTAGAGACACTACATACTGATATACACCTGAACATCAGCAGGAGAGGACTCTTTAAAGTAGAGACACTACATACTGATATACACCTGAACATCAGCAGGAGAGGACTCTTTAAAGTAGAGACACTACATACTGATATACACCTGAACATCAGCAGGAGAGGACTCTTTAAAGTAGAGACACTACATACTGATATACACCTGAACATCAGCAGGAGAGGACTCTTTAAAGTAGAGACACTACATACTGATATACACCTGAACATCAGCAGGAGAGGACTCTTTAAAGTAGAGACACTACATACTGATATACACCTGAACATCAGCAGGAGAGGACTCTTTAAAGTAGAGACACTACATACTGATATACACCTGAACATCAGCAGGAGAGAACTCTTTAAAGTAGAGACACTACATACTGATAAACACCTGCACATCAGCAGGAGAGGACTCTTTAAAGTAGAGACACAACATACTGATATACACCTGAACATCAGCAGGAGAGGACTCTTTAAAGTAGAGACACTACATACTGATATACACCTGAACATCAGCAGGAGAGGACTCTTTAAAGTAGAGACACTACATACTGATATACACCTGAACATCAGCAGGAGAGGACTCTTTAAAGTAGAGACACTACATACTGATATACACCTGAACATCAGCAGGAGAGGACTCTTTAAAGTAGAGACACTACATACTGATATACACCTGAACATCAGCAGGAGAGGACTCTTTAAAGTAGAGACACTACATACTGATATACACCTGAACATCAGCAGGAGAGAACTCTTTAAAGTAGAGACACTACATACTGATAAACACCTGCACATCAGCAGGAGAGGACTCTTTAAAGTAGAGACACAACATACTGATATACACCTGAACATCAGCAGGAGAGGACTCTTTAAAGTAGAGACACTACATACTGATATACACCTGAACATCAGCAGGAGAGGACTCTTTAAAGTAGAGACACTACATACTGATATACATCTGAACATCAGCAGGAGAGGACTCTTTAAAGTAGAGACACTACATACTGATATACACCTGAACATCAGCAGGAGAGGACTCTTTAAAGTAGAGACACTACATACTGATAAACACCTGCACATCAGCAGGAGAGGACTCTTTAAAGTAGAGACACTACATACTGATATACATCTGAACATCAGCAGGAGAGGACTCTTTAAAGTAGAGACACTACATACTGATATACACCTGAACATCAGCAGGAGAGGACTCTTTAAAGTAGAGACACTACATACTGATATACACCTGAACATCAGCAGGAGAGGACACTTTAAAGTAGAGACACTACATACTGATATACACCTGAACATCAGCAGGAGAGGACTCTTTAAAGTAGAGACACTACATACTGATATACATCTGAACATCAGCAGGAGAGGACTCTTTAAAGTAGAGACACTACATACTGATATACACCTGAACATCAGCAGGAGAGGACTCTTTAAAGTAGAGACACTACATACTGATATACACCTGAACATCAGCAGGAGAGGACTCTTTAAAGTAGAGACACTACATACTGATATACATCTGAACATCAGCAGGAGAGGACTCTTTAAAGTAGAGACACTACACACTGATATAGATCTGAACATCAGCAGGAGAGGACTCTTTAAAGTAGAGACACTACATACTGATATAGACCTGAACATCAGCAGGAGAGGACTCTTTAAAGTAGAGACACTACACACTGATATAGACCTGAACATCAGCAGGAGAGGACTCTTTAAAGT
The DNA here is from genome assembly GCA_028583405.1 of Pogonophryne albipinna. Taxonomy (NCBI): domain Eukaryota; kingdom Metazoa; phylum Chordata; class Actinopteri; order Perciformes; family Artedidraconidae; genus Pogonophryne; species Pogonophryne albipinna. The sequence goes on from JAPTMU010000078.1 coordinate 273,803, forward strand.
AGAGACACTACATACTGATATACACCTGAACATCAGCAGGAGAGGACTCTTTAAAGTAGAGACACTACATACTGATATACACCTGAACATCAGCAGGAGAGGACTCTTTAAAGTAGAGACACTACATACTGATATACACCTGAACATCAGCAGGAGAGGACTCTTTAAAGTAGAGACACTACATACTGATATACATCTGAACATCAGCAGGAGAGGACTCTTTAAAGTAGAGACACTACATACTGATATACACCTGAACATCAGCAGGAGAGGACTCTTTAAAGTAGAGACACTACATACTGATATACACCTGAACATCAGCAGGAGAGGACTCTTTAAAGTAGAGACACTACATACTGATATACATCTGAACATCAGCAGGAGAGGACTCTTTAAAGTAGAGACACTACACACTGATATAGATCTGAACATCAGCAGGAGAGGACTCTTTAAAGTAGAGACACTACACACTGATATAGACCTGAACATCAGCAGGAGAGGACTCTTTAAAGTAGAGACACTACATACTGATATACACCTGAACATCAGCAGGAGAGGACTCTTTAAAGTAGAGACACTACATACTGATATACACCTGAACATCAGCAGGAGAGGACTCTTTAAAGTAGAGACACTACATACTGATATACACCTGAACATCAGCAGGAGAGGACTCTTTAAAGTAGAGACACTACATACTGATATACACCTGAACATCAGCAGGAGAGGACTCTTTAAAGTAGAGACACTACATACTGATACACACCTGAACATCAGCAGGAGAGGACTCTTTAAAGTAGAGACACTACATACTGATATACACCTGAACATCAGCAGGAGAGGACTCTTTAAAGTAGAGACACTACATACTGATACACACCTGAACATCAGCAGGAGAGAACTCTTTAAAGTAGAGACACTACATACTGATATACACCTGAACATCAGCAGGAGAGGACTCTTTAAAGTAGAGACACTACATACTGATATACACCTGAACATCAGCAGGAGAGGACTCTTTAAAGTAGAGACACTACATACTGATATACACCTGAACATCAGCAGGAGAGGACTCTTTAAAGTAGAGACACTACATACTGATACACACCTGAACACCAGCAGGAGAGGACTCTTTAAAGTAGTAGACACTACACACTGATATACACCTGAACATCAGCAGGAGAGGACTCTTTAAAGTAGAGACACTACATACTGATATACACCTGAACATCAGCAGGAGAGGACTCTTTAAAGTAGAGACACTACATACTGATACACACCTGAACACCAGCAGGAGAGGACTCTTTAAAGTAGAGACACTACACACTGATATACACCTGAACATCAGCAGGAGAGGACTCTTTAAAGTAGAGACACTACACACTGATATACACCTGAACAGGAGGTTCTCCACATTGGGAACGACTGCAAAATGTTCTTAATGGACACAAATCACACTCCATTAATAAATGTGTGATATATACATTATATACTTGCTATCTAAGAGACAGCATTATTGAACTACTGCATGTATTTTCTGCAATATCCTTGAATCACAAAATAAGGACACCTGTTCTCTTTCACTGCAAGTCTGAAATAATTGAATTAAAGCCGTATTTCCCCGGAGGAGTCGGACAGCCGAGTGTTATCTGAGCGTTGCCTTATCTCATTTCTCGCTGCAGCTCCTCTGCAATGTGCCTCTGGCTGAGTTTCTGCAGAATATCACTAACAAATAGTACATCAAATCACAAGGTTATATCACACGTCCCATGCATCGCTGACACCGCAGAGGACATGTATTCAGTGATGGCATCATATTTTAGAAAAATAACACAAGAGGGATTTTCATAAGCTCACGGATCATGACACATAACTGAGTGTGTAATCTCCATGTGAGAAAGAAGGATGTGCAGCAGGAATAAAGTCCTCACACACACACACACACACACACACACACACACACACACACACACACACAAAACACACACACACACACACACACACACACACACTCACTCACTGACCCGGCGTTCAGACCCGAGGACATCTCATTTTATTTTCCACTTTGTGGCATTTTGTCCGCGCTGCCGGAGCGTGACAGAGGAGGAGTGTGATGTTTGGAGGAGGGGGATTAGAGGAGGGTAAGCTGTCAGATCTGCACTGTGTTCAGTTTAAGTCAATATGCTGAGCGGCTTACAGAAGACCACTTTGTGCTGCAGCCTTCTTCCATATATGTGCAGACATTTTAATTAAAAAGACAGGATCATACTTAGTAGATACCGGCTCTGAATCTGGCCTGGGACTTTTTGCCGTGTCAACTCTGTCACTTCAATAAAGGCACTGGTTGCCATAGAAACATACATACAAACATTATAATAGAAGTTGCAACAGATTGCACTAAAATGTTTGAATAAAAAAAACTGAACATCAGCAGGAGAGGACTCTTTAAAGTAGAGACACTACATACTGATATACACCTGAACATCAGCAGGAGAGGACTCTTTAAAGTAGAGACACTACATACTGATTTACACCTGAACATCAGCAGGAGAGGACTCTTTAAAGTAGAGACACTACATACTGATATACACCTGCACATCAGCAGGAGAGGACTCTTTAAAGTAGAGACGCTACATACTGATATATACCTGAACATCAGCAGGAGAGACTCTTTAAAGTAGAGACGCTACATACTGATATACACCTGAACATCAGCAGGAGAGGACTCTTTAAAGTAGAGACACTACATACTGATATACACCTGAACATCAGCAGGAGAGGACTCTTTAAAGTAGAGACGCTACATACAGATATACCCTGAACATCAGCAGGAGAGGACTCTTTAAAGTAGAGACACTACATACTGATATACACCTGAACATCAGCAGGAGAGGACTCTTTAAAGTAGAGACGCTACATACTGATATATACCTGAACATCAGCAGGAGAGGACTCTTTAAAGTAGAGACGCTACATACTGATATACACCTGAACATCAGCAGGAGAGGACTCTTTAAAGTAGAGACACTACATACTGATATACACCTGAACATCAGCAGGAGAGGACTCTTTAAAGTAAAGACACTACATACTGATACACCTGAACATCAGCAGGAGAGGACTCTTTAAAGTAGAGGACAGACATTACATCCATAAAGGAGACAACAAAGGAAGCAATAGTAGCTCCTTCCCTAGCATCTAAGAATCAAACGACTCCTATCGTTGCTTCCGGGTCATTTCAGCATCTCCCTTCTTGAGGTTATTTACCCATAACCCACCAGTGACTTCCTGTCCGTATCACGCGTATCAGTGAAGTCACCACGCAGTGAAGTCAACACGCCTCAGAACCCTGCGAACATGTTGGTTTTCGCTCCGGGGCTTGTTCTGCTCCAGCAGACTCTGTGGTGTCAGACTGAGGCAGACAGACGCTCTGAATATTGCATGGCAGCATTTCATAATTCATATCGCCCTTGTGTTTGTAAATGCAGGTTCATTTACTCCATTTACTATTCTTTTGATGATGTTTACAAGAGGTGGGGTAATTATCAGTGGAGTGCCTCATTTATCCTCACCATGCATATTAAAATGAAATACTGTCTGAGGTCAGATGTGAGTGCAGAGCAGGTGAGACTCTGTATTGTTTGTTTTCAGTCATATTCGCAAGATTAAATCTCCTTTTACACACAGGCCTTTTTGATTGACTTAGATCAACATTAGCAGCATTTTAAACTGTGCATTTCAGCTTTAACAGTGTATTAATACACCACTACATGCCATAGTGAAGTCTTGTTGACCTCTTTATCCTCAGATGACAAACTTCCCGCGACAAATTGCCTGTTTACAAATACATTTCTGACTTTTTTATGGAAACCTTAAAAAAATTTTTTTCTCAAAATCAAAAAATTCAGACTTTTTTCTGGAAATCTCAGAATTTTAACTTTTCTTAAATAATGCACTTTTTTGAAAATCTTCAAATTCTGACTTTTCTGGAAACCCTAAACTCAGATTTTTTTATGGAGGATTATAATTTTTTTTCTAAATCTCAGAATTATGCATTTTTCTTAAAATTGTGATTTTTTTCTGAAAATCTGAGAATTCTGCATTTTTCTAAAAATCGCAAAATTCTGTATTTTTTCCTCAGAATTCTGAAATGTTTCTGAAAGTATCAGAATTATATTTTTTCTTAAATAATGAGATTATTCTCAAAATCTTGTTAATCTTTTTTATTTCAAAACATCGAAAATTATGTCATTTTTCCAGAAAATTCTGAATTATTTCTGAGAATCTGAAAATTCAGATTCTTCTTAAATAATGTGCTTTTTCTCAAAATCTCAATATTCTGCCTTTTTTTGGGAAACCCTAAATTCATTTTTCTTCTGAACATTCTGACACTTTCCTGAAAATTTGAAATGTTTTCTCAAAATCCCATAATTCTGCCTTTTTCTCAAATGTAAGACTTTTATCAGAAAATCTCAAAAATCTGATTTTCTTCTAAGAATTCTGATTAATTTTAATTCTGAGATTTTCTGAAAAAGTCAGAATTTAACCTTATTTTTTCTGAAAATCTAAATATTCTTACTTTTTTCTGGAAACCATGAATTCATAATTTTTTATGGAGGATTATGATTTGTTTTCTAAATCTCAGAATTATGCCTTTTTCTTAAAATTGTGATTTTTTTCTGAAAATCTGAGAATTCTTGCATTTTTATAAAAATTCTGAGGAAAAAATACAGAATTTTGCGATTTTTAGAAAAATGTTTCTGAAAGAATCAGAATTATATTTTTTCTTAAATAATGCGATTATTCTCAAAATCGTATTAATCTTTTTTATTTCAAAAAATCAAAAATTCTGAATTATTTCTGAAAATCTGAAAATTCAGATTCTTCTTAAATAATGTGCTTTTTCTCAAAATCTCAATATTCTGCCTTTTTTTGGGAAACCCTAAATTCATTTTTTTTTCTTTAAATTCTGACAACATTTGAAATGTTTTCTCAAAATCCCATAATTCTGCCTTTTTCTCAAATGTAAGACTTTTTTCAGAAAATCTCAAAAATCAGATTTTCTTCTGAGAATTCTGATTAATTTTAATTCCGAGATTTTCTGAAAAAGTCAGAATTTAACCTTATTTTTTCTGAAAATCTAAAAATTCTTACTTTTCTCTGGAAACCATGAATTCATAATTTTTCTTTAATAATACCTTTTTTTTTTCTGAGAATCTCTTTAACCACATTAATCTCAAAATCTCAGAACTCTGACTTTTTTCTCAAAATTCTAACTTTTTTCTCAAAATCTCAGAATTCGGCCTTTTTCTCAAAATTCCAACTTTATTCTCAAAATCTCAGAATTCTTATAGTTTTCTTAAATTCTGCCTATTTCTCGGATGTCAGACTTTTTAATCTAAATTATATCAATTAATCTTCATGACTAACTGCAGTTTAATTCACAGCTGTCACACCTGTCACAATCTCCCAGCATGCCTTTCACCTCACACTCATCAGCGCTGTTATGAAGCTGAAATGAAATGTTTTGTGTGCTCGTTTCTCGCTGAATTAACAGCCAATATCTGCGTTGTGTTTTTCGCCAGAGGTCAAACTCATGTGTATTTACATTCTGATTCAATGCACACACACTCAGAGTGACTCAGAGTTACCCCTGGCATAGTTTAACCAATATATACATGTTTTATATTCTACTTAAATATACATGTTGATCATTAAATATGCATTTTTACCTTCATATATGATTTCCCTTAACAGTTTAAAGATTCATTTGAGTTACATGATATGATGAGGGTTCTATTTTAAGATTTATTACACATTTATTATTAATTATCCATCATAGTGAAGCTGTAGAGAGGGTTAGTGGTTCAGTCTGTTTTCCTATGTGTCCATGAGCAAGGCACCAAGTCTCAAACGGCTATTGATTAATGTGTTTTAATTATCCTATTTATTTAAAATGTATTAAAATATATATTAAAAAAGCTTGAAATACTTTATCCTTACAATCCATAAATCAATACAATATTTAACTAATTCATATCTAAATACAGCGTTCCCAGTTGATTAACTAAATGTTTTAATATGTATTAATAATGTTATATTCATGAACATGTGAGTATTTGAAATACATATCCAGAACAAAAATTCAGTTTGAAAACTTGACTTATTGTCCGTAAACGTACCCTTTAAAACAAACAAACAGTATAAATAAAACAAAACAAAGCTAAACAAACAAACAATACAAACAAATCTAGTTTTTCTTTGTTGACATACAGAAAGAGAGGAAAACGATTGTATTGCTTGATAAATACATTTAAAAATACTTTCAACAGCTCTGAATAAAGTGTTTTTGAATAAAGGTTCCTATGAATGTGTGTTTGATTGACACATAAAGCTTCTGGAACTGGAGAGCTTGTCGCGACTGAAGTGGAGATTTCTGGCTCAGAATAAGTCTGGAAAAATCACGAAACATATCTCCATTGTTTCTCCCCCAGATATGTGAGGTCTCGTACGAAACACGACATCGACATGCGGATCGGGATCCACTCGGGCTCGGTGCTGTGCGGCGTGCTGGGCCTCAGGAAGTGGCAGTTTGACGTCTGGTCCTGGGACGTAGACATCGCCAACAAGCTGGAGTCTGGAGAATCCCGGTCAGTAAACACAACAGATTCAGGGCTTATTCCAAAGGCAATTCCAAGTGCTTCCAACAATGAAAGACATTAAGAAATAGTGCATTAGAAACATTTTAAAAAACACTCATTTAAAAGCAAAGATAATAAAACATGAATAACAGGTACATGGATACAAGTTAGAGTGCAGTGTGAGATATGAATAGATCAATTAAAAGTCTTCAGCCTGGATTTTAAAGTGGTCTTCGTTGCAGACCTGCAGGTTTAGTTCTCTGGGGTCAGAAAGCAGACCAGAAGACCTGAGAGATCTGGATGGTTCCCAATGTAGCAGCAGATCAGAAATGTGTTTTGGGCCTAAACCATTCAATGCTTTATAAACCAGCAGCAGTATTTTGGAATCAGACTAATTGACCTTTTACTTAATTGTTTGCTTTAGAGACACAACGGTACAATTTAGTACGATCATTTCAATAGAGGTTGAAGAGAACTTTTGGTTTTTAAAATGTGAAAATAAATGTGTTTTTTGATGTTTACTTTACACCAAGGTGTCTCTCGGCCAAATGTGTTTTCGCCCTGATGTTTGGCGCGGAAACAGAGAGATTATTTCTCAGACTGCAGGATTTAAACGTCCTGCCAGCAGCTGCTCTGAACTCTGGTATATAACAAGGAGGATGAAGCACGGACAGAAGATATCTGAATGTCGGATTATGTTTTGGGTTCAACCGACACATAACAGTCTAGAACGAAAACACATTCTTTTTTCAAAATTCAGACTTTTTTCCAAAAATCTCAAAATTCGGCCTTTTTCTCGAATTCTGCCTTTTTATGAAAATTGTCAATTTTTTATGAAAATCTGAGGATTCTGACTTTTTCTCAAATGTAAGACTTTCTTCCGACAACCTAAAACGTATTTCTTTTTTTCTGAACATCTAAGAATTCTGTCACTTTTCCTCAAAATCTGACCCCAAATAATAATACTCTATTGAGATGCTAATGTTGCTATGTGTGTGGGTCTTATGGAGTTTTTCTGCTGCCCCCTAGTGGCCAAAAACACTTACTCCACCTTTAAAGCAGGATGTTTTCCATATGCTCAAATTAATCTCAAAATTCTGACTTTTTAAAAAAAAATCTCAGAATAAAATGTGTTCTTAAATGATGCCCTTTTTCTGAAAATGTTGTTATTCTTACTTCTTTATGAAAATCTCAACATTTTGTAATTTTCCCTCAAAATTCCGATTGTTTTCCAAAAGTTTTTTTTTCTCAAGATCTCAGAATTCTGCCTTTTTCTCAAATGTAAGACTTTCTTCTGACAACCTAAAACTTACGTATTTTTTCTGAATATCTGAGAACTCAAATTGTTCTTAAATAATGCATTTTTTCTGAAAATCTCAAGACTCTGACTTTTTCGGGAAACCCTAAATTCAGATTTTTTTCTGCGAATTCTGAAATGTTCCTCAATTTGGATTTTTTTTTTTGTCACTTTTCCTCAAAATCGGACTATTGTTTTTTCATCTCTCCAGGAGGATCCACATCTCCAAAGCGGCTCTGGACTGTCTGAACGGAGACTACGAGGTGGAGGAGGGTCACGGGAAAGACCGCAACGACTTCCTGCGGCGCCACAACATCGAGACGTTCCTCATCAAGCAGCCGGAGGAGAGCACGCTCAGCCTGCCGGAGGACATCATGAAGGAGGCGTCGAGCTCCTCGGACCGCAGGGCGAGCAGCACCACCTTCAACGAGGCATCCTGGAGCCCCGAGCTGCCCTTCGACAACATCGTGGGGAAGCAGAACGTAAGTGCCGCCGTAATGCTGTTAACCGCACTGTGGAAACATGTTCATCTTGATGGGAAACTTGTTCTGTAACTGAGGATTAAACTGGCATTCAAATTTCACCGTGGGAGTGAAAAAACTGCATTGTGTAGCAAGAAATATGTGTCTTCCTCTATCAAAATCAGTCAAACTGAGTGTGTAGGATCCCTCTCAACAATTTTGTTAATTCAAAAATGATCGTATTGGTATAGATAGAAATAGTGCCAATGTCTATAACCGCGTCAAAAGCGACGTAACTTGATTTGACGCAAGCACTGATCAAGGTTTTCTGTAACTCTCCAGGTCCGTTCGCATTGTCTCTTAACCAGTCTTTAAACACTGCCTTACCGTTCGCTATGATTTGTGTCCTGGTGTGAAATCTTCGTCAGTATATCCTAAAGCTTGTTAGAATATCGTCTGAGCAGAAGAGCTTCATTTACTGAAAGCCAAGACTTAGTTTAAAGGCACCCCAGAATGACCATGACAGGAGTTTTTGAAATAAACGTTTATCTCACAACGATATCCCACTGATAGAGCGAGTCACATATGGTGTTGAAATCACAATTGTTTGTCCAACTCTTTACCCAAAACAAGTTAAAGGGACACATTTGAATCCTCCCTGCAGGATGAGGTGCTTTCTCAAGATGGACGTGTCTTCTTCTTCTCAGTTGCCTGTGTGTCGGTTGTTTTGTCTTCTTCTGTTTGCCTGGGAGTGTGTTTTCTGTGGAGAGATTGTGTGTGAGCTTCACATCGCCTGCCTGCTTCTGATTGTGTGCGACACATACAAACATCCTCTTCATCCCCTTTTCATTTGTCTGCGTTCCTGCTGCAACAAATCCACGCCCACAGACTTCATGTTGTTTTCTTTTCTATGGTTGATTTTGGAGGCAGAGTTGATTTTATTTTATCTTCCTGTTATTGAAGGAGTGAGTGAAATACCTTTGCTCTGTTTTATATTACATTAAAGTGAATATCTTTGGGTTTTGGACTACAAATAAGGACAATTAAAGACGTCACCTCAATCTTGAATGGACCATTTTCATTATAGAGTGGTGCAGTGATGTTGTACATTTATAACGCTACCCTGAAATTAGCATCTCCCTGATTCCCTCCACAAAGATCCAATGGGATGTTTTTAATGCTATTTTAGATTATTTCAGAATAAAACGCGAAGCTAAAGGTGGCTAATGTTGGGCTATAAAGGAACTACAGCACAGTCACTTGTCTTCACGTCACCACCGCTAAGCTAAAGGTGGCTAATGTTGGGCTATAAAGGAACTACAGCACGGTCACATGACTTCACGTCACCACCGCTAAGCTAAAGGTGGCAAATGTTGGGCTATAAAGGAACTACAGCACAGTCACTTGTCTTCACGTCACCACCGCTAAGCTAAAGGAGGCTAATGTTGGGATATAAAGGAACTACAGCATGGTCACTTGACTTAACGTCACCACCACTAAGCTAAAGGTGGCTAATGTTGGGCTATAAAGGAACTACAGCACGGTCACATGACTTCACGTCACCACCGCTAAGCGAAAGAAGGCTAATGTTGGGCTATAAAGAAACTACAGCACGGTCACATGACTTCACGTTGTCACCGCTAAGCTAAAGGCGGCTAATGTTGGGCTATAAAGGAACTACAGCACGGTCACATGTCTTCACGTCACCACCGCTAAGCTAAAGGCGGCTAATGTTGGGCTATAAAGGAACTACAGCACGGTCACATGACTTCACGTCACCACCGCTAAGCTAAAGGTGGCTAATGTTGGGCTATAAAGAAACTACAGCACGGTCACATGACTTCACGTCACCACCGCTAAGCTAAAGGTGGCTAATGTTGGGCTATAAAGAAACTACAGCACGGTCACATGACTTCAGGTTGTCACCGCTAAGCTAAAGGTGGCTAATGTTGGGCTATAAAGGAACTACAGCACGGTCACATGACTTCACGTCACCACCGCTAAGCTAAAGGAGGCTAATGTTGGGCTATAAAGGAACTACAGCACGGTCACATGACTTCACGTCACCACCGCTAAGCTAAAGGCAGCTAAGGTTGGGCGTGATGACGTTTAGTCGCCTCATTTAGACATTTTAAATTCACCAGTGTTGTATTTACTGACATATCTTTTTTTTTCGCAGTACAAAACATTTGCATTTCTTCAGATTAAATCATATGCACACTGTGACATCTCTCTCCGATTTCAATGTGACAAATGTCCAGAGCCACAGACTTCTTGTTTCCTGCAGCCATGCTCTCACAGTGAACTCTGCGTAACCTCCTGTGTTTACTGAATATGAGGAGAGCATAGCTCCCCGTCTGTCAACAGCTCAAACACTGATGTAACCGTGTGTTCAGAATCAGAGAAATGTTTTGTTCTTTCTGACGAGTGCCACTTCTTTGTCTCAGGCTCATTGAAAGGCTGTCAGGACAGTCATTGCAGAGATTGTCTCTTTGCATATCAAAGGCTTCTGGCAGGAGTTTTTTATGTGGCCGCTTGAATCTGAACGGCTCCCTCTCCGGTGTTTCTCTGTCCTCCGGGTCCCCTTCCTCCCATCTTGTTAGTTTGATTCAGTTTTCAGCTTCACTGGGTTGAGGACAAGGTGGCATATTAGAGTATATGTTTCAGTCGGACAGAGAGGAAAGAAGCAAGTTAGGGCTGCAAAATGAATCCAAATGTTATCAAATCACAGACTAGTGCAATATTCTAATCGAAGGAAGTACAATAAGCTGAATAACGTTGAAATAGCATTTTAAATGGAGCACTGTAGGGATATCCTAGCCTGCAAATGTTATTCTACAGACCTTACCCACATAAGATGAGAATAATGAGGCAAAACTAACCAACCCCTCCAGTATTGTACTCGCAATATCAGTCAAAATAACCACAAATGAGAAACGGAAGAAATGTGGAAAAAGAAAGACAGGTTGTGTTTTATAGTTTTTGTTCAAATATGCAAGAGTGTGTAAAGAAATGTACACTGTTTAAGTCCGGAGGAATCTTAAAAGCACTGTGAGAACTGTGAAAGCAGGTTGCAGCTCAACCTGAAAAACAAGAGTTCAATAGAGGTAAACAGAAATAAGATTAAAGAAGGGACAGTTACGAACAAATCAATCGAGTGATGAAGCTAAACCTTTTTCCGTTCATCTCACAGAGAACAGCCGACAAACGGAGCTTTAAAATCTACAAGGAGAAGATGTTTTTGCTCGATAACAGAAACCGAACATCTTTAGTCCAGATCTAATGCTTTACAAAACTATACTAAAACATGATGAGCATTTATGATTTACCATCCATTTTTAAACTGAAGATGGTGATTGTTCTGGTCATCAACAATCCTGTTAATCAACAGTACAGTGACGTTACAGATGCATACTGACGTAGATATTAAAAACGTCCATTAACATCTGGTGGCAGACGTGTAATGAAGCGCATCAGATGACCCGTCTGCTGCACCCAGGAAGGGACAGCTCTCTGATAACTGCCGTAAAAGCAGCATTTGTTATCTGCCGCCAACCATTAATCCTCCAATCATCCTGTTTTTAATGATAACGTTGAATAAAAGATATCATATCCTGTCCGTCTCTGCGTTTATGAGAACTCTCGTCTGTCGTTATCAGACGCAGAGGTTTGTTTGAAGGAGGTCTGAGTGGCTCTCTTCTTCTCTTCTCTTCACTGTGTGCCTGCTGGCTCCCATGATGCACTGCACTGTCACACTGCTTTCACCTCAAAACGAGGTTACGTGTGTTCCCTCTGAAGACCCAGTTACTCAGGCCGTTTCTCAATCTCGAGGATGCTGGCTTGGTAGTCGCGTACTTCCAAGTCACTTCCTTCAGAAACAAAGCAAGTATCAAATCAAATCAAATTTATAAACGATTTTTGGTCGAGCCAAAGTGCTGTACTAAAAATAGCCTACAGTAAAGATACTTTACAGCTAAAACAACAGCACAGTTTGTTCAGAATATCAGTATGAGAATACGACACCCTCTATCCTTAGACCCTCTGTCCTTAGACCCTCTGTCCTTAGACCCTCTGTCCTTAGACCCTCACATCGTACAAGGAAAAACTTCCAGAGAAAACCCACAGTTTAAAGGGAACATGGGAGAAACCTCAGGGAGAGTAACAGAGGAGGGATCCCTCTCCCAGGACGGACAGACGTGCAATAGATGCCGTGTGTAAATCCAAGAGATAATACATTTTACAGCATATAGACCGAATGTTAGGAAATGCATGTGTCTGTAATAAGAAGATGAATCCACGAGGATGTCAGCTACAATCCTGTGGAAGCCATCAGGGAAGCAGCACGACGAGACCCAAGGCAGGACCGCAGAGACAGGTTCAGCCACGACCCGAAGTCCACGACTTAATCCAGAACTCAGGATAGAGGATCCAGGACACAGGACTACAGCAAGAGGATCAGCCTCGACTCCGGATCCCGGCGTAGATATAGATACAAAACAAGAACAAAGATTTGGCTGGGTTAATCGGAACAAGAGAATACACAGACACAGACAGAGAGGGAAAAGGTCATGGATGTATGCTTCCAAGCCACGGCTTCGGAAAACGAAGAAGAATGGAACAGGCTAACAAGTGTGCCATTCTCTCTAACGGTTTCAACATAAACTGGACCCAAAAGTAAATACCTCACGATGTCTATCTAATTATGAACGTGCTTTACTTTCACGGAACACATTTTTCGTGACAACAAACAAATGTAACAAAGTAACATATTTACCAACACATGTTCTACGCCACTATACTTACATTTAAATGTGTGCTGCGTCGGTTCAGCCATTCTCCGCAAGGGTTTTTGAAATTGGTCCGTGCGCAAAGCATTGTGGGGATTTTAAGGACGCAAAGTCTACCCATGTGCAGCCTCGAAATTTCCCCCAAACCAAGGACGCGGCCTCGGTGGAATTCCAAGTATGCTGGACATTGGAACGGTCCTGCTGCGCCACTTGATGACGTAGCTTGAAATATTGGCTTGGAAGACCATTTACATGCATTAAAACCTAGAAAACACTACAGCAAAGGGAAAACCCCAAAAAGCAGGAAAGGGCTTCTTTAAATATATATTCAGAATAAAGTCAGTTTAAATGTGAGCTTTGCAAATGATTCGCACATTGTCTTTAAAGGACTAAAAAATAAGAAAAGTCGGTTTAAAATGTGTGTTAGGGTTTAACTTTATCCCTTTTGATGAATCAACAATGAACATTTGTGAATTTCTTTCTCAAAACCCCATATCCATTATAGGACTACATGTTTTAACACTTTTTTGATGACGTAGCATCCTTGAAATATTGGCTTGGAAGCCAGAATCCTCGAGATTGAGAAACGGCCTCAGTGTGTGTGTACGCTGTGAAAGCCAAAAGGAAATGGGTCCATTTGGATATTTACTAACTGGATTTTGGTCTGTTTTGTTGCTGTTTTTCTTTTAGACGTTTGCTTTCATGTCTATTGAAGAAAATCTATCGAATGGTTCAAATAATAAAAGGTGGCTCAGCTGTTGAAGACACACAGCCTTTAGACTCTTTACCATTTAAAAGTGCCATAACACAGGCACTGACAAATACTACTAAACAACATATTAGATCCAGGTCAGCTCCTGTGCTCCAAATGTAGGTTAATCGCACCAAGTGTATTTTAGCTTCTATCATCAAATGAAAGAGAAATGGCTCCTTTGACTGACATAAGAAGAATACTGAATCAGTTCTGGGTCTAATGTTCTGATTATAAGTCTTTGCCAACATGTTCTTATTCCCGACTCGTCAAACACCAATTACTTGATCATGTATGTATTGTCTTTTCAATTTACACACGGCATCTATTGCACGTCTGTCCGTCCTGGGAGAGGGATCCCTCCTCTGTTGCTCTCCCTGAGGTTTCTCCCATGTTCCCTTTAAACTGTGGGTTTTCTCCGGAAGTGTTTCCTTGTACGATGTGAGGGTCTAAGGACAGAGGGTCTAAGGACAGAGGGTGTCGTATTGTCATACTGATATTCTGAACAAACTGTGAAGTCCACTGAGTAACATTTGTGATATTGGGCTATATAAATAAACATTGATTGATTGATTGATTGATTGATTGATTGATTGATTGATCAGTGGCCCTACACTTTAAAATTGGACGGTCAAGAGACCCTCTAGCGTCAGTTTAACACGTACGGATGGCTTCAGTTTCCGCCTGAGACTCTTTCAAAATAAAGTTCTAACATTGGTTTACTTACGCAATTAATACCTGGTTAAGCTAGTAAAACATTGTGGGTTTGGTTCAAATAAGTACGTTTGTTTATGTGTAATAACTGGCATTAGTTAAGTACAAAGGTTATGTAATTTGGGTTTAAAGTTGGGCCATTTCAAAGCTTGGTGCTTCTCATGCAGACTTTAAGGAGTTACTAAGCATCAGTGTTGTATACGTTAGCGATCAGACATGTTGTTTTGTGCACTAACAAAAAACGTGTTTTATCCACCAGTGCTGACATCGTAGCCCAACGAGTGTTAGACAGAGGTGGGAAGTAACTAAGTACATTTAATCAAGTACTGTACACTGTTGAGATACTTGTACTTTACTTGAGTAACATTTTGAATGCAGGACTTTTACTTATAACAGAGTATTCCTACACTCTGGTACTTCTACTTTTACTCAAGTACAAGATCTGAGTACTTCTACTTTTACTCAAGTACAATATTTGAGTACTCCTCCCACCTCTGGTGTTACAGCACACATACGTCAGAAATACCATCTCTAGCTGTCAGTCTATTTATGTGAAAGCTTTTAGTGAAGATGTTAATCTGTTGGTTCTTCCTTATCGAGAAGTCCTTCAGGATTCACCCATGAATATACTGCATGTACCACAGTAATATTGTCCTGGCAGTCTGTCCAGTAGTTGTAGAGAAAGTGTTCCAGACCTTTCATTTGCCCCTAAGCGTGTTTGTTGTTTACTACCTGCTCGCAATCTGTTGAAGAGCACCCGTTCCAAACAAGAGACATGCTGCAGATCTGATCTCACTGCATGCATCACACCGTCTGATCTACCCATCGACCCCCTGCCTCCACTTGCCCTTCTCCTAGCATCATATGTTGGCATTTCTAAGACACAAATATGGCATGTTATTAATACGTATGATGCATGTAACGCCATACTGCTGCCCCCATACAGCTCGGGGAGACATCACACTGAGATGTCAGCAGAGGAAGCACATGCCCTTTAGGCTCTGCTCCCTCAGGGACGTGCACGCCGAAAACAATCATGGCCGAACGCCTCAAGACACGTGCGATGATGCTAACGTCTTGTTGAGGTTGTAGAGTGGCCAATGAAGCATTATATTTCTGATACAGAGCTGCTGCACCTTCTATGATCAAACCTTACTGGATAGGTGTACTCTGCTGCGTATATAAAGAGCAACAGCTGCGGTGACAATGAAGGGATTTCTGTTACTTGTGCTGAATTGTGGGCGAGAAGTGCATCCACTGTAGGTAATATAACGTTTTGAAGGATTTCAAAATAAGGCACTTTGTTGGACTAACAGTAGCATACTGCAGGGACCTGAAATGAGTTCCTGATATCGACTCAAGCCAATCTTGTTTCCATTATTATTTTTATTTTTTTTTATCATACATTTTTTATTGCAACATCTTCAATTTACAACACAGTACAGAAGACAATTCAGGTTGCACAACATTTTGTATTAATTCAATCCCATCCCTCTATCCTACATCCCACCCACCCCCTCACCCACTCCATAGCCCACCCCCCCACCCACTCCATAGCCCCCCCCCCCCCTCCACCAACCACGGGGGCAACAATATCCCCTCAGGGATAGCATTCTTATTTGGTCAGGAGCTCCTTTAAGTTAGATATCCGATCTGTCCACATTAAAATGGTATCAGGTTTTGCATCGTTGATTTTCGCTGAGGACAGTTGAAGGAAAGACATGTTCAAAAAACTCTGAAGCCAGTGAGAACTTGAAATATCGTGAGGAGGTTTCCAAAGTTGGACTATAATCTTTTTAGCTGCAGTCAAGCCTGTTAGCCAGATTTTGCGAGTTTTCCCCGTAAGGGACCATTATTCAAAGTTATGTCTGTCAAGAAATAGTCTGGCTTTTGATTACCTTTTTAACTTAAAGGTATCAGCTAGAAATCTCTCCAGTTAATTACTTACAATAAGGCAATTGTCTTTTGTATTACAAGTTTTCTGAAATAGCATGTTTAAATATGCAAATTAACCATTATCTCATTAAATATGCACATATTTTAACACATTTCAGGAATCGAAATCTGAACTTTGGATAAAGCCAGGTTCAAAATTCTTGTTTCATTTTGTAGTCATATTAGTATCTAAGGCTTTTACAGAAGGGATATTGGATATCTCTCTTTATCACTCCATAAATCAGAAAATACTGTCAACAGCCCTAAAATATCAATTTTCACCATGTTTTTAGGAATACAATGTTATATAATTCAGGCTATGAATGATATATGAACAAACCCTTCTGTAAAAGCCTTCATAATATTGATAGTAATATAACTGGAAGGTATGGTGTATGTACATGGTACTGAAGTTGACATTTCGAACTCAGAGTAGGAGAAAAAACTCATTTTGAGAAAACGACCTTTAAAGATTGCAGTGTGCGCTAGCTAAACCCTCCTGTTCTTTGGATGATAGCTTGCGCCTCGACGCACTCCGTGAAGGTATTTCATGTTCGGGACATTTGTTTTTTGTATAACCTTGCTTCGTGCAAGTGACAATTGTTGTCGTCTTCTCTGTGAACGTTTTTTTCTAGAGGAAAGCTAACCAGGAAGTGTTTTAGCACACCACGTGACGCATCTGAACGAATCACGTTGTCAGAAGTTGACACCAGCCAATGAGATTTCATTTCTTGGTTTAAGACCCCTTTGTGCTTTCACGATTGGTTGCTGATACAAAGGAAGAGATTGATGAGATGAGATTGTGCAGGAGAGACAGAGCTTTCCAACGATATCTCTGTTGACATGGTGCACACTGCGGTCGCAGTACTTTATGTTACGTTAGAATGCTAACTTTTGGTGAATTTAGGATAAATCTACAGACGCAAATAGACAAACTATAGTAAATTAAACACTTAAATGTGTATTTTGTACGTTTTCCTTCCAAAAGCCTGAAAGAAAACATGTTATAGAATCAAAATAGCACAAAATCTCAACATTGACCAGTACTTAAAAAACGATGTTTTTGCCTGCCGTGTCTCGCCTTAATTAAACGATATGTAACAAGGTAATTAGTGAGTTTAAACATTCCCACAGATGTATGAAATTGAATAGGCAAATGAATCATGTGGAGATGTGCAAAAAAGCCAAACGGGTGTAAACCCTAAACCCAAAGGGAAGTCAGCCATTTTGAATTTTACGTGCAATTTTCAACTTTTTATACAGTATAGCTAATTAGGGAGGATTTCATTTTGGATGGTTGGGGTCAAACAAAAACAGGAACTTCATCAAGCTGTTTGTGAAGCCAAAACTGAAATGTTGAATTATTTTAATTATAGAAATATAATGTTTACCACATGTTAAAGTCAACGGGCTACCCTACGCTTTGAAAAATGACGCTAAAGGGGTTCTCAGTGTGTTAAAAAGGGACAAATATTTAGTTTTGGGATGAGTTCAAGTGAGAATGTGGTTGTTTAAAACACATGTTGTCCTTTTGGATTGTTGAGTGGTTTTTCTTGTCTATGGTATCAAAGACATCCAGAATTTCAACTTCACCATTGACAGCCACACTCTATCTCCCCCCCCTCACATCCGCAACCTCGGAGTCATCTTCGACAGTCAGCTCAAATTCAACCACCACACAAATCACATCACCAGGACCGCCTTTTTCCACCTCAAAAACATTGCCCGTCTCCGCCCATCACTCTCCTCCTCTGCTGCTGAAACCCTGATTCATGCATTCATCACTTCACGACTCGACTACTGCAATAGCATCCTCTACGGCATATCATCCAACCTAATCAATAAACTCCAACATATCCAGAACTCTGCTGCCCACCTCCTCACCCACACCCGCTCCCGAGACCACATCACTCCCGTCCTCCAGAACCTCCACTGGCTCCCCGTCCGTCAAAGAATCAACTTCAAAGTCCTCCTCATTACTCACAAAGCCCTCAACAATCAGGCCCCCCCCTACCTCACAGACCTGCTGCACCACCACACCCCTTCCCCCTACCTCACAGACCTGCTGCACCACCACACCCCTTCCCCCTACCTCACAGACCTGCTGCACCACCACACCCCTTCCCCCTACCTCACAGACCTGCTGCACCACCACACCCCTTCCCCCTACCTCACAGACCTGCTGCACCATCACACCCCTTCCCTCTGCCTCACAGACCTGCTGCACCACCACACCCCTTCCCCCTACCTCACAGACCTGCTGTACCACCACACCCCTTCCCCCTACCTCACAGAGCTGCTGCACCACCACACCCCTTCCCGCTGCCTCCGCTCATCAGAAGCCAACCTCCTATCCATCCCCACCCGCACCAATCACCGGACCTGGGGGGACAGAGCCTTCTCCGTCGCTGCCCCCTCCCTCTGGAACTCACTCCCCCAACCCATCAGAGACTGCACTGACCTCACCACCTTCAAAACACTCACAAAAACTCACCTCTTCAATCTGGCTTTTAATGTGTGATTGTTTTTGTATTATTTGACTTTAACTTTAACTATATATTTATTTGTTGTTCCTTCCTTTTCTTTTCCCTTCACTATATCTGTAAAGCGTCTTTGAGCACCTGTAAAAGCGCTAACAAATTAAATCTATTATTATTATTATTATTATGGCTTACTGTCCCTCTCAATTTGTCAGTGTCTTGTGATTTGAGAAGCTTTCATTGTTAGTGATTGTTAAACCTACAATGTTCCATCATTTGTAATATCCAGGTGGCTCTGATGAGACTTACATCTGCGCGAAATGACGACAAAGTAAAATAAAAAGAGAATCCGGTGTTCATGATTCATGCGAGAACATCGAGTCTGTGTGAAAATGAACCTTTAATGATGTCAGGATGATGGATGTCATTCGCTTCTGTGTTACATTGGGCGAGACGAGGTGAAACGTTTAATTGGCCGGAGTCGTATTTCTCACACACATCATCACACACTTTTCTCACAGTCCCTTTAATGGCTGCAGGCTCTATAGCGCTCTGACACTCTGAATGCTAATTTGTCAGAAGATGGCAATGACTCTCATCCGATCTACTCTTAGCGCTTGTCTTGAACGAACGTGAATTTTCTGCAGCAGGACCTCAATATGACTTCCTTTTAGATTACACCCCATGGACAACACTAGTGCTGCGTCTCTATTGGCCTAATTCTCTGTTCCGGCTCTGTTGATCCGTGATTGGTCCGCTGCTTAGAGATGTCCCACCCATAAGCCTAACACGTACAATGTGTTGGAGCGCTAGCCAATAGAAGCGCAAGTGTTACATAGTGATGTTACTGGAGGTAAACAAAGGAGTCCAATGGAGGCGTTTAGAGGTGGTGCGAGAGAAAACACAGGAAGCCCCAGATTGATTATCATAAGAGGAAATAGGAAGGGTATATTTCAAGTTTGTTATCTATATACAGTAAGTTATTGGGCTTTTTTTATCGACTTAGATTTGTTAGAACCTATTTTCAAATAACACATGAACACTACTGTGTAATATATGTTTACAGATATATTTAATAAGTACAATACAAGAAAAGCCCTAGTTTCATTTGTGGGCCGTATTCAATTATACTTTTTGAATTTGCTGAGGGCCGATTCAAAATGTCCCGCAGGCCGCATTTGGCCCCCGGGCCGTAGTTTGGACACCCCTGGTTTAATAGCTAATGGACAACACTAGGGCTTTTTATCTTTAAGCTCATTCAGTACAGACACATTTCTGCCGTAGTTTATCACGTAGAGAATCATTGTACATGCTTTTACTATGAGAGTTAACCGATCGAGCCCACGGTCCTTTCTTGGAAAAGTGAGATTTAAACTGTCCTCTTCACGTTACTGAGAAACAAACAACACCATTGAGTGAAAGCGAAACATCTGGTAATGAAAGGGTCTCCAAACAATGGTCCACTTGTTATAGTTTATAGTTCTCTAACCATTACTAAGTGCTTAGTTAAGCCCTCGACAAAAGCAACAGGATTTCTCCATAGGATTTTGGAAAATAGCCCGAAATAAGATCTGTGGAAAACGAACTTGTTTGATAAATGGACGTTTTGTTCAGCCGGATCATCTCCACATGTCTACCCTACTTTTATAATTTTCGAATTATAGATCGAATCGAAGCAAAATGCTAACGTGATGCTATAAAGGAACTACAGCCGAGTCCAGCAGCACGACTTCAACGTCACGCCAACTTCAGATCCATATTCAAACACACAGATTCTAAATGGAACGAGTTGAAGCGTTTGTTTGAACACTTTGCAGGAGGCAGGGACTTGCTTTCAAGCAGAACAGAAACTAACTTAGAGGAGTGTTCACGTGTTCGGCGTAATGACGTACAACGACCTCAACTTCTGTAGTCCTATTCAGCCACTTGGTAACAACCATCGTTTCTCAGACACGTCAACTCTTCAGAAATCACCAGTGGGGTCACTGCTGATGATTTAATGTCCTAGAACGAAACGTGATCTGTCTCTTCGATGTGTCTCGACCACAGACCTTAGTTCAGCTAGTTTCCTAAACCCTATGGAGAGATCCCATTGGCTCTGAGACGAGGGAACAGGAAGTGGTAACATGCTAACTCACTTCCTGGTTTAGGACTCGTCACTGCACCGCTCTGACACATGACCTATGTTTCCCAATAAAGGTTGGAGAATACATTTGTGGTTTTCTTGAGATTGGTAATTCCACAACATTTAGATACGTGTTTTGTTGCTGTTGTGTTCAAGGACTCAGTTGCCTCTTCTATAGTCAGATAATTAAACTTAGACCTCAAACAATAACCAACCATCGTCCTCCGTGAGACAATAATATGAATTTGGTCTTTTCTTCTAATACAAAGGTTGTTTTTCAGTCAAAGATGATGGAGCACCCTTTATTGTACCAAGCTAAGCAATAATAACCTCAGTGTCATACAAGCGAAAAACTGATTGCTATTTTGCACCAAACGGTAAATCCAAGTCTTTTTACACTAATGTCTAAACGATTTGTTATTTCCAACACCAGAAGATTATTTTAGACCTTAGTATTGGTATTTAGCCGTCAGCACAGTCCTTTTTAAAGATGAATACAAATGTTGTTGAGTTTTTATTTATTGTCATTTTGAGAGAATGGTGGTAAATCCGAACCTGGGGAGAAAAACCAAATCATCTTTTGTCATTCTATACATTTACAACATTGTTAATGAAAGTGTTTACATTCTGTCATGTTTGAGGACATACAGCTCCTCAATGAGGGCCCACATTATACAAACATGATTGTTTTCTCATCATTCACTTTCCAATGATTAATGTGATTAGATTAATATGTTATAATTGATTTTTTTTTTTTTTTTGGGATGCTGTCACAGGCTCTTTAAGTTAACTTACCCTTAAAGGTCCCATGTCATGCTTTTCCGGTTATGACCCGTCCCCTTGTGTGTTATGAAGGTTTTTCTGCATGTAAACGGTGTGCAGAGTCAAAACCCTCAAAGTACACCCTGTAGGGCAGTGTTTCTCAAACTTTTTCATACCAAGGACCACTTGACCAATAAAAAAACACTCGAGGACCACCTAATTCCACAAATATCCAAAAACACATCGTTTTTTACAAATCGCCTGAAAATGGTACAAACAAGTGGCAACATGTGTGATGAAGGTGTTTATCTGGGCTATATTATGCAATCGAAAGTGAAACTTAAGCTCGCTCCATTGCGGAGATATTGCCGCGAGAGTGCGAAAAACTTTTATTTATTTCAAATGTGAAATTTTACCAATATACTCACGGACCACCAGTGGTCCGCGGACCACACTTTGAGAAGCACTGCTGTAGGGAGTACAACTCTAAAACAGAAAATACCTCCCCAAAACGCCTCGTTGGAGATACGTCACTGTCCATTTGATTCTTCCGGGTACATCATGATGTCATGTGGTCCCCGGAACCAAATGGACCAATCCGTGGAGCCGTTACGTTACGTCCGCGGAGCCGTTACGTTAAGCCCCCGCTGATTGGTCCAAATTGACCAATCCACGGACTTCCTCACACACTCAGTGCAGCTCTGCTGATCTCTCCTCCCTGGCTGCAGGCTGATAACAGACAGTTGGGATCGCGGCGAAATTCTCTCTGCAGACCCATTCTCACAGCGTTTATCAACCTTTCTCTTACTCAATATCAAGACACACTTATTGTGTTTACTTCGGCTGTGACTTTGTGTGCTCAGGGTGAGTTTGGCTGTGTTTCGCTGTGTATCGCTAAACAAGGAAATCACACCTCCACGGAGCTCAGCGCGATTCACAATGTCCCGACCAATCGGAGCACACTGTGCTCACAGGGAGGGGGGGGGGCAAGAGCTGCAACGAGCCGTTTAGTGGAGAGAGTGAATACACATACTTTACAGAGATGCTGTATGAGAAACCAATGTGAGTTTGGAAAATTGCACAGTATAATTCTATTCTAGTAGAACTCAACAAGGAAATATGATCAGTGGAAATGGCCATGACATGGGACCTTTAAAGTGATTTTATTAATATGTTATAATTGATTTATTTTAGTGTATTTGTCCGGATTTGTAGCATCTAAGCTGTGTTTCTCATGCTTTCTTCATCTGGTTTGTGTATTCATTCACAGCCCTTCCTTTTTCCATGCTCATAAATTACATTTTAATAATACCGTGTGCATAATTACACGCTTTGTCCCCACTGACATGGAGAGAATGAGAGATGCATGACTTGTCCGACAGCGAGCGTTTGCATTTTGCTCTTCCCTTTCTTCCCGTGCCTTGATTTTATTTTAATGAATGTTTTTCTTTCTCATTTTGTAACTTGAATGAAATCAAGAGGGGGGACAAGCAGGTTCATTTTATGTGCATGTGCTTTCCCCCCCCTAGACTCTGGCTGCCCTAACGAGAAATTCGATAAATCTGCTTCCAAACCATCTCGCACAAGCTTTGCATGTCCACTCGGGTCCTGAGGAAATTAACAAGCGAATAGAGAACGCCATCGACTTACGGAGTGGCGATAAGTTGAGAAGAGAGCATATCAAGCCTTTCTCACTGATGTTTAAAGACTGCAGCCTGGAAGAGAAGGTAGCTGGGGTTTTAGACGGATTCCTGTTTTTATTTCTCTCTCCCTCCTCATATCTATTCCTAGACGGAGATATTCAGGAGCTAAGATCCAATATTGCTCTTTGTCCTATCATGAGTAAGCTAAAGGCACTTGAGATACAAATAGTCCCAGAGTCAGTTTTTTCCTCCATTTGGTGAAGAAGAGTATGGAGTCTGAAGAGTGCCATTACAAATAATAAACAGTTTTTAATTATAGCTAGTAAATAACTTGATGCATGCATAAAACAGACCATTTTAAATTCAATGAGCATTTTGCAACGTTAAATTAAAGGTGCAAATAAATAATAAAGCTTACCCTTTTTTAATGAAATAATACATTTAAAAGAAAGGCAGATTAATATAATGATGCTCGTTTTGACATTTATTTATAATGATTTATAAACTAAAAAAAAAATAAAAAATAAAATATTAAACAAGTTTTTTTTTTTTATTTGTATTTGTTTACGTAATCAGTTTATTGAAGGAATCTTTTTTAAAGATTTTATTTTTCAAAGCTTACGAACTGCATCGCACGGTCTTTCAAATCTCATGGAGTCTCCACCCATTAAAATGGTCCTCCTGAGGAAGAAAGAGGTGCATTTGCAACCTCTTAAAAAGGACATTACTTGACTTTATCTTTAATATTTTAATGCATGCTTCTTAGTTAACATTAAGCTGCCTTTGACTCTTTTCTTGCTGTAACAAAAGCAAATGTCCCCTCTGTGGGACGAGTAAAGGTGTTCTGATTCTGATTTAAGAATACATGTCATTGTATTGTACATCTTATTGGTTGTAGAGGTATAATGAATGATGTAGTCGTTACACTCCAGGCTCCATACTTGTGTTCAAGAATTAAAACAACCAAACTAAAGAAGAACGTCTTATAAGTTATTCTCATGGTTAATTGGGAAATTCAGTTTCGACCAGCATGGAGCAGTCAGCTTGGCGAAACATGGAATATTTGCAACGCTGATTAGCTTTTCCAAGATTGAAGAACGTCCTTCAGTTTACTCATGACCAAACGTCCATGGACCTGTTACCCTTTAACAAGCTTCACTACTTTTTTCTTTTACAGAAAATCGTTGCATTCACAAAAGAAAATAAGATTTCTGTATTGTACTTGCTACGAGACATCATTACTAGAATACTGCTCCTATTTCCTATAGTATTACTTCAAAATCTAGAGTATTAATGAACTATTACTCATCAATCATACCCTAGTTTTAAATAGACAATATTTACCTTAACATATAATCAAGATGAAGTGTCTAATAGCACATAGCTGAAAGGTCAACCAATACCAACAAACCCAAATAACTTTATTTCAGATTCTACTTACAAAGATACCTAAAATATCAGGTGAAATGTATGGTGAAATGTGTAAAAAAAATGGGACAAAACAATGAAAGTATTTCCATTTAGTTAATTTAGTCTGACTAGATATTTAGATAATCTTCAATGGCAAACTACAACAAGCTGTTAAATAATGTGGAATACAATATTGTCAGAATGGGGAACTTTGGGGATTTCAAATTCTCTAAAGATACATAAAATATCAGGCAAATGTTTCAAAAATAGGGCAAATGTTTCAAAAATGGGGCAAATGTTTCAAAAATGGGGCAAAACAATGAGAACATTTCCATTTAGTCCATAAAGTCCAGAGTTTGACAAAACATGGAGATAATCTTCAATGAAAATCTATAAAAACCTGTTAAATACTGTGATATACAAAATATATAATAGTGTCACTATAGTTAACAAGATAAAGTAACTTGATGGGAAATCAAAGGATCTAGTTTTAGACCTTTACTTGCTTTCATTCCTCTGTGGTTTGAAGGCAAGTAAAGGAAAAACACACACTGTAATTGTGTTAATTTACAGCTGAAATGTTGGCTGTCAACAGTTGATAACACGTTAAATTGGAAAAGTTGTTTCCATAGGAAGACATATCTATATTGAAATGTTAAATGTACTCATGATATGTGGAAGTCATAGTGACAAGAAAATGGGTCAGAAGGCCTTTTTCTTTGGTGAATGCAATGCACTTCCCTTGTAATCCCCTTTCCTCCCATTTTTGAAAGCTCACCTTTGCCTTTGAGTTTATTTCTTTGCTTCCCTTTGAATCCCAAGCCATGTTTAAAACTTTTCTAAGAACTTTTCTTTTTTTTGGTTGACCTCTTCAGTAAGTGTGCATTTGCTGTTGGCCTTCCACTTTTTATTTCTGCCAAAGTTGAAGCATCCTCTTGATAATTTCCCAGCGTCCGTTGAGAAAGAGACAGAGCGAGGACGGGGCAGCGAGGGTCATGAGGGGGTTTAAAATTCAGAAAAAAAGACTGTAAAAAAAAAGTGACAAAAGAAACAGACCAAAAAAGTGACAAAAGATGACATGTCCGAAAAAGAAAAAGTGAAAAAAAAGACATTAGAAAATATTGAAGAAAAAGACAGAACAAAGTAATAAAGACGACAGTCAACGAAACTAAAAAAAAAAACAGACCAAAAAAGCTGAAAAAGAAGACATAAAAATGTTAAAAAAATTACAACTATTAAGAAACGGACAAAAAACATGTCGAAAAAAGTGAAGAAAAAGACAGTAGAAAAAATTGAAAGAACGACAGTCGAGAAAAATGAAAACAATGACAGTTAAAAATAGTGACCAAATATGACCTGTCACAAAGAGTGAAACAAAAGAAAGTCGAAACAAAGTGAAAAAGATTACGTCTAATAAAAATGTCCAAAAAATTACAAGTCGGACCTACTGTATAAGAAAACGGACAAAAAAGACCGACATGTCGAAAAAAAGTGAACAAAATGAAAAGTCCGGAACTGTTGATAAAGTGAAAAAAAGACAGTAGAAAATATTGAAGAAAAAGACAGTAGACAAAATTAATAAAAACGTCATTTAAAAAAATTACAAAAAAAAGACCAAAAAAGTGAAAAAGATTAAAAAAAGACAGTAGAAAAAGTGAAAGAACGACAGTCGAGAAAAATGAAAACAATGTCCAAAAAAAACGACCAAAGAAGTGAAAGTCCAAAAAAGTGAGTCCTATTTTTGGTCCAGACTGGTGACTCATTAATCTAGAGAGTCTTGCAGAACATCAGTGCTGCTGCCTACATTAACAGATGGTTTGATTGATATCAATATAGCTAATTACTTCGTTCAAGTACATATTCTCCTCCAGCTAATTTACAAAAACGCTAAACCATTTCTTCAAATTCTGGCCAGGGACATCTAATCCTTTCCAATGTTCCCTTTGGGCGAACTCTGGTTTGTTTTGCATGATACCAAAAAAACCTTCACAAAGCGTCAATGCAATTGGTAGAAGTACAACGCTAATGCTAACGCTATAAACAGTCACGTCAATGTCGCCGCAATTTAGGAAATCCACCTTATTGTGATTTGACTTTGAAAACAAGTTGGAAAGTTTGACTTATCAATAGTTAACAAGAGTGCTAGTGTATACACAGCGAGGAAGTAAAGGCAGACCAGTTTCACTTTGTTAGCAATCCCCTTTTTTTGGACATGTAAAAGCTTCAAAATTCACAATAGAAGGTAAATCCCACATCTCTAAAGCTTTTAATGACCAAAGACTTCTAACCAAAAACCAATTGACTTGGAGATAAGGGAACAGGAAGTGTTAAAATAATCGTATCCCGGTTTCAATACTCCTACAGCACTCTAGTTCTGCTATTTTAAGGTAAAACCAATGTAGTAGTGTAGGAAAAGTATCAAGCAATTGTTAAAAATCTCAACCTTACAGCCGCAGAGTTGCTAGGGCTATAAACCTTGTATAAAGTCTTTATCTAACATTTCAAAAATCCAGTAAATTCTCATTTGGTTAAACTTTTAAACAGTCTTCAAACTGACTCAGCTAACGGCTAACAGCTAACGGCTAACAGCTAGCATTGTGCTCGTCAGCTTTGCACCTTCCCCAGGACCCTCAGCCTGCCCCCCCCCCTCCCCCCGGCTCCTGTCTCTCTCTAACGCTTGTTGTAGAACCATTAAAGCGTCTGTTTGGTGTGATTGAGGAGCATCTCAGTGTCTTCTCTGTTTGTCTGAAAACATGTTTCTCCATCTTCTCCTCATCTCCTTTTTTCCCCTCCTTTTCTATCTGTTCTTTTTCTCCTTCTCACGGCGCAGTATTCCCAGATGAGAGACGAGGTGTTCAAGTCCAACCTGGTGTGCGCCTTCATCGTTCTCATCTTCATCACCACCATCCAAGGCCTGCTTCCCTCCGCCAGGTAATAAAGACTTTTTTATTTATTTTTTATTTTGCATTTTAAGGCATTCATAACAAAATAAACACATCTAGGTACATACAGTAGATTACCTACAGAACAGTTGACAAATCCGAAATGAAATTATAATAGTAATGATAAAAATAAAAGCATGGATACGTTATTAATACTCAGGTAATAGAGACTTACTGTAAACATGATTGAAAATTCATATTTTTGATTGTCTTTGCTGTTTTCTCTTGCTTTTTCATATTTTTGGCTACGACCATGGCCTGGTTCTATTAAGGCAAGAACTGATGTACCAGGTTTACAAATGGACACGGATAAGTAACACGGAAGTTTTAGATATAAGATATTTTCCACACATTTAGCAAAGAACCAAAGTCTCACCCGCCTCCAGGTTAGCTTCTGTTCTCAGAGAGACTTTCTTTGAACAGTTAAACTCAAGAGCATTTGAAGGAACAGGACAAATAGCCCTCTGTAATTCGAGCTGGATAAAACAAGCTATGTTTACCGTTAAGTACAGATTACATTTGTATTTTATGCATTAGCTACAGCTAACAAAATACACACTGACCATGTACAGTATATGCTGTGTTTTTTTGTATAAATGTATATGTTCTTGTCCCCATATATATTTGAATTGTTGTCATAATGTTAAGGAAGGTTAAGTGCAAAGTTTTAGCTCCAGTTAAATGTTTTTTTTTATGACAAAGACACAACTTTGCTTTAGCTTAGCGCCAAGAGTGATACAACTATCACAACTTCTGTTATTTTGCCATTTGTTGTGTTTCTGCAGGATGGTAACCATGGTGGTCCAGTTCTCAATCCTCATCGTCCTGCATTCCTGTCTGGTCCTAGTAACGACGGCGGAGGACTACAAGTGTCTGCCTCTGGTTCTGAGAAAAGCCTGCTGCTGGATCAACGAGACGTACGCCGCCAGAAACGTCATCATCTTCATCTCCATCCTCATCAACTTCCTGGCAGCCATGATCAATATAGTGAGTTCAACTTCCAGATTATCGTTAATTAGGGGGTTATATTTGTTGTCTGTGTTCTTGCCGATAGCAGCAAGGAAGCTCTTAAGTCAGAGAAGCAGGGTTTGGGCTTTTCTGACCTCAGTTTTCTGGTTTCAAATAGCTCCATCTGATTTATGTCCTCACTTTGCACAGAAAATTGTCCTTCTGAGACCTTGCCGAAATCAAAAAGGACACCATCAAGACAAAAGTTGACAAAGAGAACCAACATTGTCCAAAGATGTGTCAAAACAGGTCTCAAATATCTAGCTTTTGTTGATTAAAACCTCAGCTACTTCTATAAACAGCTAGTCATTGTATACTTTATCAAGGTGTACAAAATAAATTGTAAATAGTGCCTTTTTTGGGGAATATTTTAAGTCTCACATTTGTTTCTCCTACTCGTTGTTTAAGCTAAATCAGAAACTTAAGAAAAGTGGTTTGGTTCAGGTGGAGGAGATGTGTTTCATCCATCAATCCAGTAAAACCAGTAAATGTCATGTTTGGATTCTCAAAATATGAGTATTGTAAGTTTTTTTGTGTGAAAGAATTAAATGACAGATTCTTTCATAACTTGGAATTTAATTAACTGAAAACCCTTTTGTATTATTGGCGCGTATTCGTCCTCATCGACCCCTTTTTAGCCGGCGCCTTTCTTCTGCAAGGCGGCCTCT
>JAPTMU010000078.1:308426-355926 GCA_028583405.1 Pogonophryne albipinna
ATTCTACATCCTTGATCGAATGCCCTGGCCGTTGCACTGAATGAGAGCGTACGTTTGGACTGACAGTTTGATCAACCAATCATATATTGATTTGAAGCCAATGGGCGTATTCTTTCAGAGTTCCCCTCGGTTCCAGGGTATTCTAGAAGGCCCGCTAGTTAACTGGCTCGAGACAGAGGATCTAGATCAGTGTTTCTCAAACTTTTTCATACCAAGGACCACTTAACCAATAAAAAAACACTCGCGGACCACCTAACTCCACAAATATCCAAAAACACATAGTTTTTTACAAATCGCCTGAAGATTGTACAAACAAGTGGCAACATGTGTGATGAAGGTGCTTATCTGGGCTATATCATGCAATCGAAAGTGAAACTTAAGCTCGTTCCATTGCGGAGATATTCCCGCGAGAGTGCGAAAAACTTAAATACATTTATTTATTTCAAATGTGAAATTTTACCAATATACTCACGGACCACCAGTGGTCCGCGGACCACACTTTGAGAAGCACTGATCTAGATGAATGCGACGAAGCAATTCATGACGTTTTATTGTTTTTACAAGTGCAACAGGTGAAGATGAAGTTGTTGCGGAATTGTTGTGAGTACCCTTTTCAAGACAACAATTCAGTGAAAAGACGGATATTATAATGCCGCGGAGGGGGGGGGCGGGGGCGATGGCGGCTGGGGGTGGGTGTGTCTACAGAAGGTCCAGTTGTGATAGACACGGTTCGCCACTGGTAAATAGAATATGATATATACAAGACATATTCTTAAGCATTGTTTAGGGTAACGAACATCTATTTGAGTCATGCAGATCACGTGGACATATAGTTATTCACTCACAGACCAGAATATCATATTCATGTTGCAGAATGAGTGTAAGAGGTTATCCTATTAGCAAAATCAGCTGTTTGTCCGTCTGTCTTCAAACTGCGCACCACAGAAGCCGGTGATTCGTCAACAGGCACATATTATGAATCCCAGGGTGCATCGCAAGATCAATTATTGTAATGCATTATTAAGTATTTGTAAGTTTTTGGCAGTCTGAAATGTTTCTTGTCTTTGTTCAATCTGAGCTGAAAACCATGTTGTTTTTTCTCCGTTGGACCCCTGCTGTGCAAAAACAAACTGAGCAGACTCATTAGACTACGAGAGCAATCTGTGTTATTAAAACAAACATTGATGTTTTCAATGGTGGATGGTGCGGTTTCAAAATGTTGCCCCTGTTGATTTGACAAATGGGAAGCAGAGTTTAGCTGGTACGTTATAATAAAGGTTGTATTATCACGCTGGTTAGCATGTTTACTTTTTTAATCCATTGTTTGTTAAACATTGGGGAAAAGCAGTGCAATGAAATACTTAAAATATGATGTCTTGTGTTGTCACATGTAGAGCCGCAGTGAAACAAACAAGATAGGAATTTGAACTTGTTATTCCTCAACATAACACAATAACTGAATAAACTCTTCTTCTCTCATTGTGTTCTGACAGGAACTTCCTGGGGACCAAAGAGACGTCTCTGCTCCTGATGGCCATGTTCCTCCTGGCTGTGTTTTACCACGGGCAGCAGGTAACACCACTTTCTTCATATCACAATGTTGTATTTATTACCTGAGCATAACCTTTAATCATAGATGTGTTGGATCAGAAAATCCCTGCAGCTCTTTCTCAGGAAGCTCTGAAGGAATATATTTTAATGGGGTCTTAAAATACAGAGATTTTTGTCTTTGCAGAGACTTTTGTTTTTCTTCTATCTCTACAGTTCAAGAAAACCTCAGGTGACAATAACAGCTTCCGTACTGACAGTATTCAAACAAAAATCAAATTTCAATTGTAGTCAGACTGGAGGTCAACATCTCAGAAACAGATTTCTGAGAGTACCTGAAACAAAAACGTTTCTCAGTGGAGATACATGACTTCACGTCACCACTGCTAAAGCTAAAGGCGGCTAATGTTGGGCTATAAAGGAACTACAGCACGGTCACATGACTTCACGTCACCACCGCTAAGCTAAAGGCGGCTAATGTTGGGCTATAAAGGAACTACAGCACGGTCACATGACTTCACGTCACCACCGCTAAGCTAAAGGTGGCTAATGTTGGGCTATATAGGAACTACAGCACGGTCACATGACTTCACGTCACCACCGCTAAGCTAAAGGTGGCTAATGTTGGGCTCTAAAGGAACTACAGCACGGTCACATGACTTCACGTCACCACTGCTAAGCTAAAGGCGGCTAATGTTGGGCTATAAAGGAACTACAGCACGGTCACATGACTTCACGTCACCACCGCTAAGCTAAAGGCGGCTAATGTTGGGCTATAAAGGAACTACAGCACGGTCACATGACTTCACGTCACCACCGCTAAGCTAAAGGCGGTTAATGTTGGGCTATAAAGGAACTACAGCACGGTCACATGACTTCACGTCACCACCGCTAAGCTAAAGGTGGCTAATGTTGGGCTATAAAGGAACTACAGCACGGTAACATGACTTCACGTCTCCACCGCTAAGCTAAAGGTGGCTAATGTTGGGCTATAAAGGAACTACAGCACGATCACATGACTTCACGTCTCCACCGCTAAGCTAAAGGTGGATAATGTTGGGTTATGAAGGAACTACAGCACGGTCACATGACTTCACGTCCCACCGCTAAGCTAAAGGCGGCTAATGTTGGCCGTGATGACGTTTAGTCATCTAATTTAGACAAAAGTTAGCAACCAACGTATTCAAATTCACCAGTGAGGTATTTACTGACGTATATTTATAACATCTCGCACAAATCTCTTCAACTTGTGTTAACCACAGACCTTATTTCAGGCTAACAACCAAAAACACATTCGGAAAACCATTGATTTCCAGACCTTTGGACAGGAAGTGATAAAATACACATATCCGGGTTTTCTGACTCATTCCTGCACCAATTGCTACGCCATGGTAGCCATGTGTTCTGTATTGGAGGGGGTTGAAATCTATTTGTCCGCTTCTAAGAATCCAACATTTCCCATCACATGTGGCACTTTTTCCTCCTAATGAGTCATAAACCATTGATTTTCAGACAGGGAATGCTGACTCATGTTTAGGGTTGTATGACTCATTTCCGCACCACTCTACACCCATCAGAAGCATTATTTACAATGTCAGGTTTGGCTCTAATGTATTTAAATGACTTTGTGTTCATTTAGAAAAACTGTTTGTGTTGAATCCTGTGCTGCCCTTCAGATTGATCGCTCTCTCTCTCTCTCTCTCTCTCTCTCTCTCTCTCTCTCTCTCTCTCTCTCTCTCTCTCTCTCTCTCTCTTGTGTTCAATAATTGATTCAACTTTTTAAAATGAAGTCGTTCATCTAAAATATATAAGCAGCAGACTTTCCTCTGATCTGTGCCTGCATTTTTAAGCAGTAGGTGCTTGAAGGCCAGTTTATAAACACTGACAATGCTTTGAAAAATAAGGATATGGATTTTCAGACCTTGAGAAGTCGAGTGATGTTTGGAGAAAATGTAAAATAACACTGAGTTGACCTAGTGACTTGTTTCTATGAAGAGTTCACTGCAGAGTTACAGGGTCAGGGTGAGAGTCTGAATGGATGAATACTTTAATAAGTAATAGTGTAATATATGTGTTCTCCTTCAGATGCAAAGAATAACAGAAACAAACCACTCCATTTAAACATCTGAAACACCACACAAGGCGTTGTTTCTCTGAAGGTGTAATCAGAGAGAGATGGAGGGAAGCTGGTGTTCCCGCCACGCTTTCATGCTCTCTCTATGGCAACTTTTGATCAGCAGTTCGGCAGCAGAGATGGAGGGGAGATGGCCCTAATTGAGGGTCCTTTGTAGCCCTATAAAAGTAGAAGACAGCCGCATTTGAAGTCATGCTGTGGCATATTGATTTTCCCCGGGTCAATCCCACCACTTGTTTGTCAGACAGACACAGACGGGAACACTCAGCGCTCAGATGATTGTGTGAGAAGCATCAGGCGAGGAGAAAAGAGTGAATTGGAAAGAGAATATTTACTGTTAGTGGGTCGGGGGGGGGGGTCTCCTTTCAATGTGTTAATGGTTGGTTGTTGCAACGTTTACACAATGAAAATCTAAATATTTTGTAGGTGAAATTGGTACGAGGTTAGACCTATCCTTTATTACAAGCCTTTCCAAAATTGACATTAATAGTCAAATTGTTGCAACACACAAAACGTATTCTTGTAATGGCCTTATTATAATAATCTGTAAAATGCTTTTCGGAGGAAACGATTAGGCATCTTGTGTCCCACGGATAAAAAGGTCTTCCTTCCTCTTTTTTTTGTCTTGTTTTGCTAAATGTGATTCAATCTGAAACTTAGCAGCACCGTCGTCTTTAGTTGAGGCATTAAAAACATTAGTTAAAGCTTTTATACTTTTATTTTATTGTGCATTTCACGGCAAGACAATACAAGATACTGTAATGATTTTTTCTAACTCTTTTACACGCCTAGATTTTTGTTTATGAAGCCGAGCCACAGAGCTTTACGTCAGGAACTAATAGCTCTGGATGATGAGGTTGTTCTTCATGAGCGCAGTAATTACATTATGAAGCATTTCATTACAGCGCTGCAGACAAGGCTCTTATTTTGAAATGATTAGGTTGTGACACCACTTTCATTCTGAATTGTTTTAAGACCAGAAGATTAATCCAGTTTACCTAATGGTTGAAGTGATGATGGACGCCACGGAGAGAATGTAATAACAAGTTGTCAGAACAAAATACAAGGTCATCTTTTATTGTGTTTCATAACAACCCATCGGTTTGTTTACTGAGCTAGTGTTTACTTCCTGTCCGTCTTCTTCTGCTGTTCCCTTTAGTGTTTTCTTCCTGTCTGCCTTCTGCTGTTCCCTTTACTGTTTACTTCCTGTCTGCCTTCTGCTGTTCCCTTTACTGTTTACTTCCTGTCTGCCTTCTGCTGTTCCCT
This sequence comes from Pogonophryne albipinna, assembly GCA_028583405.1. NCBI lineage: Eukaryota > Metazoa > Chordata > Actinopteri > Perciformes > Artedidraconidae > Pogonophryne > Pogonophryne albipinna. Next base: position 313,375 of record JAPTMU010000078.1, read on the forward strand.
TTACTGTTTACTTCCCGTCTGTTTACTTCCTGTCTGTCTTCTTCTGCCGTTCCCTTTAGTGTTTACTTCCTGTCCGTCTTCTGCTGATGTTCCCTTTAGTGTTTACTTCCTGTCTGCCTTCTGCTGCTGTTCCCTTTAGTGTTTACTTCCTGTCTGTTTACTTCCTGTCTGTCTTCTTCTGCTGTTCCCTTTAGTGTTTACTTCCTGTCCGTCTTCTGCTGATGTTCCCTTTAGTGTTTACTTCCTGTCTGTTTACTTCCTGTCTGTCTTCTTCTGCTGTTCCCTTTAGTGTTTTCTTCCTGTCTGTCTTCTTCTGCTGTTCCCTTTAGAGTTTACTTCCTGTCTGCCTTCTGCTGTTCCCTTTAGTGTTTTCTTCCTGTCTGTTTACTTCCTGTCTGTCTTCTTCTGCTGTTCCCTTTAGTGTTTACTTCCTGTCTGTCTTCTTCTGCTGTTACATTTAGAGTTTACTTCCTGTCTGCCTTCTGCTGTTCCCTTTAGTGTTTACTTCATGTCTGCCTTCTGCTGTTCCCTTTAGTGTTTACTTCCTGTCTGTTTACTTCCTGTCTGTCTTCTTCGGCTGTTCCCTTTAGTGTTTACTTCCTGTCCGTCTTCTGCTGATGTTCCCTTTAGTGTTTACTTCCTGTCTGTTTACTTCCTGTCTGTCTTCTTCGGCTGTTCCCGTTAGTGTTTACTTCCTGTCCGTCTTCTGCTGATGTTCCCTTTAGTGTTTACTTCATGTCTGCCTTCTGCTGCTGTTCCCTTTAGTGTTTACTTCCTGTCTGTCTTCTTCTGCTGTTCCCTTTAGTGTTTACTTCCTGTCTGTCTTCTTCTGCTTTTCCCTTTAGTGTTTACTGCATGTCTTGTTCTGCTGTTTCCTTTAGTGTTTACTTCCTGCCTGTTTACTTCCTGTCTGTCTTCGTCTGCTGTTCCCTTTAGTGTTTACTTCCTGTCTGTCTTCTGATGCTGTTCCCTTTAGTGTTTACTTCCTGTCTGTTTACTTCCTGTCTGTCTTCTTCTTTTGTTCCCTTTAGTGTTTACTTCCTGTCTGTCTTCTTCTGCCGTTCCCTTTAGTGTTTACCTCCTGTCTGTCTTCTTCTGCCGTTCCCTTTAGTGTTTACCTCCTGTCTGTCTTCTTCTGCCGTTCCCTTTAGTGTTTACTTCCTGTCTGTTTACTTCATGTCTGTCTTCTTCTGCTGTTCCCTTTAGTGTTTACTTCCTGTCTGTCTTCTTCTGCTGTTCCCTTTAGTGTTTACTTCCTGTCTGCCTTCTGTTCCCTTTAGTGTTTACTTCCTGCCTGTTTACTTCCTGTCTGTCTTCGTCTGCTGTTCCCTTTAGTGTTTACTTCCTGTCTGTCTTCTTCTTTCGTTCCCTTTAGTGTTTACTTCCTGTCTGTTTACTTCATGTCTGTCTTCTGTTGTTCCCTTTAGTGTTTACTTCCTGTTAACTTTCCGCATTTAAGTTTTCATTTAATATCCTCATTTATTTTAACCTTAGCTAGTTCAAAGTCTGTCGGATCAGAACGGTTGTCCGTCCAGCGGAGCTTCATTCTGCAGTAAACTGAATTAAACCGTGTGTCAGAGCTCTAACGCTGATGAGTAACATGTTTATTAATGTTGTCTGCTTTTATCCACTTCTCTTCTGAATGAAGTGTCTGTGCTGAGCGACCGACTCATTATCCCAGAGCAGCTTTGCATACTTAATTAGGAAAACAGTAAATGAGTTCTCGTGACTAAGGGACTAATTGATACCGAGGTTAATCACAAAACTGTTTCCGCCAATCGACTGAAAGAGAAACGCTTTAATTCCCACAGACAGATCTGCCTGGCCCTGAAATTAATTTTCAATTTCATGTTTTTATTTATTACCCCCCTCTCTCCCGTGCAAGTACAAAGTAAATGGTAGCGACATTTGTTTGTCTCTAATGTATTTCAATGACTTTGTATTAAGTGTGCACTCAGAAAAACTGTTTGTGTTGAATCCTGTGCTGCACTTCAGAGTGATCGCTCTCTCTCTCTCTCTCTCTCTCTCTCTCTCTCTCTCTCTCTCTCTCTCTCTCTCTCTCTCTCTCTCTCTCTCTTGTGTTCAATAATTGATCCAACTTTTGAAAATGAAGTCGTTCATCTAAAATATATAAGCAGCAGACTTTCCTCTGATCTGTGCCTGCATTTTTAAGCAGTAGGTGCTTGAAGGCCAGTTTATAAACACTGAAGATGCTTTGAAAAATAAGGATATGGATTTTCAGACCTTGAGAAGTCGAGTAATGTTTGGAGAAAATGTAAAATAACACTGAGTTGACCTAGTGACTTGTTTCTATGAAGAGTTCACTGCAGAGTTACAGGGTCAGGGTGAGAGTCTGAATGGATGAATACTTTAATTGTTGTATTGAGAAGAAAAATGATTCTAAGCTTGTTTTTATTGGTTGAGTATTTCTCCGTACGGACTTATTAAGCATCGATCAAAGTCAGGTCTGTCAGATTTTTGTGAGAGAGGCCAGGTACCGTGAGCAAACAACCCCACATTTAGCGATACCTTATCAACATTGGCAAGTCTGAAAACAGAGATCTTACCTCAGCGTCAAGAGGACATCACGTATTCTTTTCTTGATAATTCAACATTGTACACAACACATCTGTGGTAAATAGCACATATACTTGTTTTCAGGTTGATGTTAATGTTGAATTCGTCTACTTCAACATGTCTCCATGCTTTAATGTTCAAAAAGCTCTTTTCACCCTCTGTCTGAAACCAGAGCCCAGTCTGCTCTGATTGGTTAGCTGGCCGGCTCTGTTGTGATTGGTCAACCAGCTTAGAGATGTCCCGCCTCTTTAGCATATCACACACAATGTGTTGGAGCGCTAGCCAATAGGAGCGAGAGTGTTACAAAGTGATGTCCTGCCCATTAGCCTATGAGAGAAAAGACAGTATGGCTTTCATCATGTTATAGAAAATACACTCTAATAACTTCTTGCTCCCTCTTCAGCTGGAGTACACGGCCCGGCTGGACTTCCTGTGGCGCGTTCAGGCCAAAGAGGAGATCAACGAGATGAAGGAGCTGCGAGAACACAACGAGAACATGCTGAGGAACATCCTGCCGAGCCACGTGGCCCGACACTTCCTGGAGAAGGACCGGGACAACGAGGTCTGCACAAAACATCCCGTCACACATCTGCCTCACAGTCATGAAACATGCAATCAGTCACACTTACAAGTGTGCTTTATTTCCATTATGTTGATTTGTTTGTTCGCCAATTGATCGCTTAGAAATACAACCGCAGGCTCTTCCGTGATGATGTGTTCAGGAGCTTGTGGGAATTCTTACACTCAATAGTTCTTGAGAAGACGTTTCCAGGATATGACACAGCAGCTTCTCATTTCAGTTTGTAGAACTTAAAAAAGGCTTGGCTTACTTGAAGCTAATGCTCATGATTCCTGACTTCTTATACTTTTGAAGAGCCGAAGCTCAAATCTCACGCAACACCTGAACACATCAGGAGGGAAATTGAAAGTTAATAATTGGTTCTCTCACCAAATTAATGCTGAAAGTCAGGGGACGTCACTCTGAGTTTGTGCTGCAGCTAATCTTAATTTACGCTTCAACTCTAGGGAATACATTGAAAAAGAACATCCAAAAAAAAAGAAACAAAACAACCCGTCACACTTCTGAAATCTGCCTCAGTCATAAAATATGCAATCAATTCACACAAGGTCACGTTTTCACCTCGTCTTTTTTACCGGGGGGGCGACTGTGGCTGCGAGTGAGTGCGGTCGTCTTTCAACCAGAAGGTTGTGTGTTCGATCCCAGCCCATGCAGTCAACATGTCGATGTATCCTTGGGCAAGATACTTAACCCTGAGTTGCTCCCGATGGCCAACGGTGTGTGAGTGTGTGTGAATGTTAGGTCCTAGAGTAACATGCACTGCTCTGTGTGAATGGGTGAACGACATGTAGTATGTAAAGCGCTTTGGCCAAATTGTAACACAGGCAAACCGTTCGCTCGGCTTCCTACGCCGGAACCTGCGACGCTGTCCCCAGAAACTGAAGGAGACAGCTTTTGTGGCCCTAGTACGTTCTAAACTAGAGTACGCCAGCTCGGTCTGGGACCCCTACACTGATAAAGACAGTGATGCCCTGGAATCAGTACAAAGAAGAGGTGCAAGATTAATTTTTGGAGATTATGAATGGGACAGCAGTGTCACAGAAATGCTCAAGCGGTTGAACTGGGTGGAATTAAGTGAAAGGCGGCGATTGGCTCGTTTGGTTCTCTTCTTCAAGATTGTCCATAACATCTCAGCCATTGATGCATCAATGTACCTAGAGTCAGTTAGAAGAAGTGCAACCTGCAAAGCCAACTCTTTGAACTTCGAGCGAATTTTCGCAACTAGTGACGCTCTTAAATACTCCTTCTTTCCGAGAACAATCAGAGGGTGGAATTTGCTACCAGAAGAAGCTGTCATCGCAGAAACCGTGGAGTGCTTCCGACAAATTTTAAGAGACATTTAGCGGGGATCATCCTTCCCCCACTGAGCGTGATACCTCTGGGTTCTGCTCAGTATTAATCCAGATCCAGATCCAGGGGTCTTAAAGACTGGGTAAAGCACTATGTAAGTACAGTCCATTTACCGCTGACCTGCTCCGAAATCAGTCCCCTGCAATCCGTTCGCTGAGAAAAGAAAAGTAATTGCTTTTGCTAACTTTTACAGAGACAGGGAATCGGGGGGTATTTTTGTCTGCATGCATTTGATTGGATTTTAATAACACGTTGTCAGAGAACACATTGATTTGTCGCTCGTCGCAGGAGTGACTCAGCTGACCTCCCTCCGCACTCAAACTTTTCCTCATCTCTCTTTTCGTTCGCCTTATCTCTGCTGCCCTTTTCCTTTTGTGCTTTTAAATTCCCTCTGAATAGAGTCTACGCTCATTCAAAATTATTTAATGGGCACACACATTACACACTCATCAGACGGGCCTTCTGGTGCGTTTCAACCCATTTACTAAATGACTTTTATGATTGTTTTACGTACTTTAGATCCTCAAATGCATTTATATTGAATCATTTTGATTAATAAGACATGCACTACATAGCTCAACCCTTTAAAGCCCCTTTAATTCATTGTTGCATGTCAATATATGTAATGTATGTGAAGCGTTTAGAGCATCTGGAAAAGCACTAAAATAAATAGAATGAATTATTATTATACAATGATTTGCTATCGTGAGCGATAACGTTGGTAGCTAGCTAGTGGCGATCGTCACCTCCTGTGATTTAAGACCCTATACTAACCAGTCCAAATTCACACACTGCTTTTAAAGTAACGTGTTTACAGTGTACGTCATGGCGATGGGTCACAGGAAATATCCAAATAGCAGCGACGTGCGGTCAGGGGAGGCAGGTGAGGCAGAGCCTCACTTGTCATTCTCCAATGTAACGGAAAAAAATAATAATAATACAAATAATAATAATAATAAAATGTGTCCACTGATCTGTGTTGTAAATGTGATTTCTGTTTGATTCCAATCGCTTTTTATAGTAAAAATCGGCTAATTTGCCGAGCTCCGCTACAACTACGGGGAGCGATGAGATTGAGAAGTGAGGCAGGGACGAGCTCTGCCTCACAGAAGCCCACAGTAACTTGCTGGAGCGCGGGAACTAATTTAGCGCGGGCACTTATTTTGTGAGCGCGCTCAAGCCAGTTACTGTGTGGTGAGGTGAGGCACAGATGAGCTCTGCCTCACCTCAGAATGCGTCACCCCACAGAAACTGTCTGGAAAGCGGGCCCTAAGCGCATGCCTGCACCATCTCACTGTATGTCACCAATGTAATGTTTGTAGATCCCTTTATTACATTTATCCTCGCCATCCATAGTCTCTAAATAACTTATTTCACGTATATATGATATTTAAGCTCGCTGGTCTCATCATACAACGGCAATGAAAAAAGCACCAGGGGAGGCAGCCACAACCTCTGCCGCACTGAAGGGGGCGCAAGTGAGCCCACAGGTTCTTGTTGCTACTGTTATTCTACGCAGAGACGATAGACAAAACAACAAGCTAGACTTTTGAAACTAGAGGAAGATAAGGAGGACTTTTACAAAAAAGTAATAAAGATTGTTGTCCAGAAGGATAGCATGGACTTCATCTTCAAGTCAAGGTAAGACCACATTTGTAATGAAAATTGGATCTTACTAAGAGAGAACAATCCAATATTTAGATTTTGGGTATCCTTTTGTTGAACGGTCTGTTTAAAATGAATCGAAGCATCAGACTAAAAAAGCTTTTGAAAATAACAGAATATTTCGATTAAAGGTGGGGTAGGTAAGTTTGAGAAACCGGCACGATATACACTTTTTGTTATATTCCATGGAATGCTCTTAACATCCCGATAGCAATGAATATCTTAAGTGCTTTGACAAAAAATACATAAAAACATTTCATCTGTGGAAGCCGTAGTACTGTAAAAAGCACGACCACTCATTTTAGCCGGCCCGGCTAAAATAACCTGCCTGTCAGCCTTCCATCTGTGCACAAACTTATCTCGTGCCCTCATTGGTCATGTGCACGTTCGTGTGTGTTGGAGGAGGGGCTGTGTATTTTCAAATTCTAGCGCACTCGAGCTGGTTTCTCCAAAATTACCTACCCCGCCACCTTTAAGGTCAAAATATATAATATTTGTAAATCTGACTCTGAAAGAGTCAGTGCCTCACCAGCCATGAACCTCACCGCACGTCACTGTCAAATAGAGACCCACTAGACCGCCACATAGTGAAGTGTGATTTCTCCCTGCAGACATCCCTTCTCCACCAGTGCCTTTAGCTTAAGTCAGTGGTTCCCAAACTTTTTCAGTCGGGCCCCCCTTGGGTAATTGGAAATATTTTCGGGACCCCCTCCAACCCGGTTCCCATCTATATTGGTAGGATTTATCGTATATTGTTGTGAAAACATTACATTTTCTCTACTAATAATAATAATAAGATACAAAGATCCAACTATAATTGTATATGTTATTATGGATTACACATGAACAAAAGTGCTTGTAATACTGTGAATTAATTTGGCCTAATTAAAACTAGCAGGCTTTCTTCCCCGAGTAGATTTTTAAATTCAAATTTCTTTAAGGAAAATAGATGAATGAACTACTATTTCTACTGCAGGTTGCAAACGATCACATCACTCTACCATTCCTATTCCACACATAGCTCATCAATGACTTGTGTGTGCTTGCTTTCCTCTGCAGATCTTCTCAAACCCGAGCTGTTGTTTTGAGACACTCTCAGTTCATTCTCAATGTTCAGCTTTGATCTGTATTTCGTTTTGATGGCAGCAAGAAAAGCCTATCTCACACAAGTAGGATGTTACAAAAGGCAGCATTATGCCCACAGCTCTCTGACCAATGAGATATTTTCGAGCAGTGTTTATTTACAATTGAATAATTATAATATTAATAATAATACAACTTTAAAAACAACGTCATCTCAAGGTGCTTCACAAAGCTAAAAGGAGAAAATAATAACGACCCACCAGGGGTTTGAAACCACTGGCTTAATGTCATCCTGCCCAGAGAGGGCAAAAGTACACGCATCCTTTACTCAGGTAGAAGTACAGATACTCGTGTTTAAAAATACTCTGGTAAAAGTAGAAGTACTGACTAAACTTCTTTACCCAAGTAAAAGTAAAGAAGTATGGGCTTCGAAATGTACTGAAGTAAAAAGTGATGCTTTCTTCTCTTGGATAATGGCTGATGGTGATGGTGTCATGGAGGAAGGTTATAACACGCTCCGTATTGTCCTCGTCGCGCTCCGTCATTATCGACTCCTCCGATCTTCCGTTGCCTCTCAAACAAAAGGCGAGCCTCCGATGAATTATGGATGTCAGGAGAGCAGATAAAAAGAGGACGTGATTAAAAATGCATCCATTGAGATTAAGGTTGGGTCCTGATCACTTGTTGCATTATTGATCAGGAGGTTTGGATACTGGAAACGGCTCCTATAAGGACCTGTGGAAATACTCAGGTGACAGAAAGTGGTTTTTATAGCAACGTTTTTAGTTGTTTGGATATTTGTATTCAGACAATACTGCAGGTGTTTTGAGACTCTGTCAAACGCACCAATCCTAATATCTGTTAAACATTCCTGTGTTGAATGATGGGTTAATTCAACTGTGATATATTGATTCAATTCAGTTATCTTTCATTCTCCAAATTTGAGCTTTTTTAACCGTCTGTCTGATGAAAGTCGTACGTGTAAGTATAAGAAGAAATATGGGAAAAAGTGAAGTCCTGATTAGACGACCTTTGCCAATTCGTCTTATTAGTACTTCACGACCGTTTGCTACTTGTTCCTCCTTGATTCTCCAAATGTAATAAACCTCTGTTTTGATCGTATTAAAGTCATAGTATAAAGTATAATAAGAAATATTGGAAAGTGTTATAAACTGGAAGATATAAGAAGAAATAAGCGGGAAAAAGATAAGTCGCGTTTTGCCAATTAGTCTGGAGTCTTTCTTTTAATTGATTAGATTAGATTCAACTGTATTGTCATTGCACAGAGTACAAGTACTTAAGACAACGAAATGTAGTTTGCATCCAACCAGAAGTGCAAGAGTTGTTCAAGTATAATATATATATACATGTGACAGATAGAAACAAACTGAATGTATTTAAAGTATGACGAACCAACAAGTAAAACAAGGGAAAGCTTGACTAAAAACACAGGAGAGAAGACATTTCAAAATAAAACCAGAAACTATACCCACACAAAACTAAAATCGTGACAATTTTGAGTTTGAAACTGATGTGGATTATATGCTATAACCCTTCCAGCCTACCCTCGAATAATGAAGGGTATTGAAGTAGTTTCAGAGACACAGTAACACACTTTTAGTTTGACTCATGTGCCGCCCATCTGTCGTGCAGGATGACTCCCTAAATAAACCTCTGAACTCTGAAGAGCCGCGGTGAAGGACAGAGGACTGAAATGAGCTCAGCTGAAGCTCTGACATTTGACTGAGCTCATTAAGCGTGCATAATGTCAGTTAAGGTGTCAAAATAAAGTGCAATTAAAATAAAAAGTCAGGCAGAATACAGAGTGAGAAGAGTCTGATCTTTAATTATTTATGTGAGATGTTGAACTATGGCTGGACATTTTGTTTACCGGGCTATTATTAAAATATGCTCCTAGTGACGGGATGAATACATTACCTTGTGCTCATTGTGTGTCAACACTGCCCCCTGCTGCTGGAGGCAGTGTACTGCAGCATCACCTGAATCAGTATCATAGCATTCAAACCTTGTTTTTTTACTACTGTGTATTAGTACAAATCATATTAAAGTCGGGGGATGGTTGGGTAGCATTCTGAGAAGAAGTTGTGGATTATGGGAAAAAAACTGTTTGCAAGATGGGATCTTCCTAACCCCCCCCCACAGAGGGTACAAAGAGAATATCACAACAGTAGTGACGAGGTGCAACAGTCTGAAACATGGAGATATAGCTTGGTTTGTACTTGTATCTCTAAAGTCTGGATGCTTTCTCAAAATGTTGGTTCTGTGCTGAAATCATGCCTATTTCATTTTGGCCACATTTAAATAATTCTCCGACAAAGTCATCCCCTGCAGGCCTGATACACCGTGACCATTAGAACATAAAACACACTTCATTCTCAGAGAACCTCCGATTTGTTCCCCCTCAATGTTCACACCATCGGAATATAAAAAAGTGTATATTGTAAATGATTTGTTGGGAAGTCCTATTACCAACCTCTTGTGATATGATAGGATTCAACACCATACACACTTTGCAATGGAGGTGTTTCCTTTGCAGACCATTTGCATGCACTAAAACCTATATAACGCACTACAGGAAAGGGACAGCCCCAAAATAGTAAGAAGTATAATCAAATATATAATAGGGCCTCTTTAAGAAAAGCAACGAATGACTGAAACATGTTTTCTCTCCTCCTAACAAAGTGACTGAACATTTCCCATTTGTAAGCGTCATACCTTTCTTTGAGCATTAGGAAAAGCGCTTTAAATCCCATGTATTGTGGTGTGTCTTTACAGGAGCTGTACTCTCAGTCGTACGACTCGGTGGGCGTGATGTTCGCCTCCATCCCGGGCTTCGCAGACTTCTACTCTCAGACGGAGATGAACAACCAGGGAGTCGAGTGCCTCCGGCTCCTCAACGAAATCATCGCCGACTTCGACGAGGTGAGACTTTGAAGTGTTCGCCCAACATGCAGGGGAGCAGCGTCTATAAGTAAAACATCTCTGATGAAAGCATGCAGCTTATTGCCCAGAACACTTCAGAACTGATTAATGCCAACGTGTCAGGGGAGCTGAGAAAGTGTTTATCTCAGATAGAAAGAAGAGACTAAACTATTACAATATAATGGAGACTGTTTCATAAAGGACAGGACTGAGGACTGAGCTTCCTTCTTGTATTGATTTCCCCAAACGAAATACAGACGGCTGTGTAAGAGTTTGAATCTTGGCTTTCTGTGATGAGGTTTGACAGTTCAGGATTTCTTTATTACATGTTACTTGTTAGACGCTTTTATCCAAAGCGACTTACATACTCAATACTGTGGACAATCCCCACAGGAGCAATTTGGGGTGAAGTGTCTCAGGGACTCAATGACAAGCTGACTGCAGTGGGGTTTGAACCTGTGACCCCCTGATCCCAAAACCAACGCACTAGTCCACTGCGCCACACGCCTCCAGAAAGATTTCAGGTTTTATAATGATGGAGAAAGAAGTCTAAAGCAAACAAAAATACGAAATCCTTCCTACTGAGCCACGACAGTGAAACATAAGGAATAGATGTCTTTGCAAAAAACACATATTTGTTCGTACGGTTAGAAAAAGAAAAAGCAAAGTCAGTCCTTACATTGAATAATTTAAATTTCGTATGTAGGATTTCAGGATTCACTTCTTTATTCGTCAAACTGCCTTAAAGTCGTTCTTCAGCTCATGAAAAGTGTCTGGATTTCTGAAACCACAACCAAAAAGGACTTCTTTAAACATACGTTGGTTGCTTGCTGAGGTTTCCTGCAGCCGACAGTCTGGTCTGACGGAGACTCCACTGAGTTTTTGACAGAACGTGTCAGAGTCTCCTAATGAGAGCGAGACAGCAGCTGAGCTCTCTGCAGCCGGCGGCCACATCCTCACCTTCTGCTCAAACACAGACAGACGAGTGGCTTGTCATATCAGCAGCTGTGTGACACATCAGAGTGCAACTAGCAACACATGATAAACGTTTGTTTGACACAGAGATCATTTTCTGCAATAATCCAAAATCGCATGGAGAAATCCCATTGAACCCCCGAGATGCTGCCTTTCATCGGACGACAGAAATCCTCCTCTCTAAAGTCAAAGCTTTGTTTGTTCTTCCGTCTGTTGCCCATTGTGTGAGTCAGTCAGGAAGGCAGGGCGATGCTGAGTTTCCTCCTGAGGCACTTTCAGTACATGTGACCTTTCCAGCAGAGTCAGTGCTCATGCTGAGAACACAACTGTCCTCTATTCATGCTGCTCTAGGAGGGGAATTGAAAGAGGGCAATATCACATCTGAACATTTGGTGTTTTGGCAGGAATAATGAGCTTGCTTTCATTGGAGTCCTTTAAGTCTGGACTGGAAGCTGTTCCGTCAAATCACTCCCAGACAGAGGTTTTTAGAGCATAAACAGTCAAGTTCTGTTAATAGCAGTCAAAGATCATAACAAGAAGCCTCAATGGAGCATCTTAAACCTTCTTATCATATCCAACAGGGGGCGATGCCTCTTTTTGGAAAGTCTCATTGTATAGAAGTCTATGAGAAAATCACCCTACTTCTTACCTGATGTATTACATCAGAAACATTTTCCTGTTGCGTTTATGGTCTCAATCTCTTGTTTCAAGTCCTCTTCAATACAGCATGATGTTCATTTAGTAAATCACGGTCCCATTTCGAGTAAAATAGACGATGAAGCAGGGAATGCTTTAGTGTTGGGCTACCTTGTGATTGGCAGGTGTTTACCACACGGTATTGACTAGTTTGGATGTTGTTGATGTTTTCGTCTTCAAAGTGTTTCCAGATCTTGAAGCTTAATATAATAATTTTGGTAACATTTGGTTGCACATGGATTATTGTCCTTTAGGTTATCATTAGGGTCAGAATAATAAACGTCTCTCTCTGTGTCACAGCTGCTTGGTGAGGATCGCTTCCAGGATATCGAGAAGATCAAGACGATCGGCAGCACCTACATGGCCGTCTCCGGCCTGTCGCCTGAGAAACAGGTGAGATCCTCCAACTTCCACCTGAACTCACAATATATCAGTTTAACCCTGCATGCTGTTTCAGTTAAGATCTGGTGCTTCTCTGGGTTGGTGGTTATCTTGATCATGATCTTGATGGTTAGATGCAAACCTCCTCAAACTCGGCTCACAACATGTCCTAAACACTCATTGCTAAATGTGCAAATGCAACTGGTTTTCTGTTTTCAACATATCTACGGTTGAAGCCTGATTGACATAAACTCACTGTAGCTGGACGTGTTGAACATTATCATACCATTTGATCTAAAGTTGTTAGCTATATTTACACACATTATTAAGCTAAGCTAATAATGTTCTGTTTTCCGTTCTGATGGAAACAGCGGAGAAGAAAGTACACAGTTAGACAGTGTAGTGTTTCTGAAAAGCTGATTTCCAAGTCAAGAGAGAGGAGTTGACAGCCAGCAGATTTCCTTTGTTGGCTTCCTGTCAGCTTCATACTTTGTTAAGTGTTTGCTGAAACAAAGGACACGATACATGCGTGGTAAGGACATTTGAAAAGTGCTGCACAAAGACAAAGTGAACACATAGAGAGTTGGCAGAGTGTTTAACAAAATAAGCCAAACATTTGAAATGGTTAATTGTTTATTTATTGGTTAGTTTTGTTTTATCACAACGCAGCTCTGTACGAACTTGTTTCAAAGATAAAGTGCATAATGATGAATAAGTGCAATTCAAATCTCAAAGAGTAAGTAGAAATGAATCGCAGCAGTATGAATAGTAGGAGCAGAAGTAGAAATAGAAACCTCAGTCAGTAAATGGACCTTTGGGAACCTGACAATGCACCCGAAGTCCTTCGTCCGTCTCCAGAGACACAACAGACCTTTTCTCTGACGTGGACACCCTTTGGTGTCAGACTTCCAGTTCCCTTGGTGACGCTCCTTCTCTTCTCCTGTGACCCACAGCAGTGTGAAGATAAATGGGGTCACCTGTGTGAGCTGGCGGACTTCGCCATCGCCCTCAACGAGAGCATCCAGGAGATCAACAAACACTCCTTCAACAACTTCGAGCTGAGGATCGGTAAGAGCGGTTTTTACTGCTTCCTTTCAAACGATTTACTATAGATTTCTTTGTAAAATGCTGAAAATACAGATAAATATCTCTATCTGCATTTTAAAGCCTTGTCTTTCATTTCTTTTAAATCCCATATTGAAGGGTGTAGGATGTCTCTGAAACCATTACAGTGTCTCTTAACTGATCCATGCATCAGGTGTTTTGTTGCTAGGAATTCATCTTCACGTCTCTAGAATGTCTCTACATAATAAAAAAAAATCATCCTGGAATTAAGATGATCTTATTTTATCTAACAAATAATAAACCCCAAATATATTTAGTTCATAGTGATTTAAAAACTGAAGCAAAATCATCAAAACATATCTTGATGCCAGCAAGGGCAACCTGAGTCTCCTGGTTGCAAATAGATGTCAGATTGCATAGAAGTCTATGAAAAAATTGCCCTGCTTTCCTTATTTATTACCAAAACATTCTCAAACAACTTGGTTGGATTTAGGTGAAGATTGTGGTTTGGATTACTGAAAATAGTGTCGACAATGATTGAAGTTAGAGCTACTGTCTGTATAGAAGTCTATGAAAGAATTACCATATTTCTTGCTTCATTTATTACCTCGTTAAACATTTTCCTAACGAGTTTATGGTCTCAATCAGTAGCTTCAAGTCTGATGTATGACTATTAACAAGATGTAAGATGCTTTCTAGTCAAACATATCCTCATAGAAAGGTTTATAGGACATGTTACAAGCTTATATAAAATATATAGTTATCTCCTACATTTCTCAATAAATGCACAATGTCTCTTTTACGGAACATTCCCTGCTCGACATAGACAACCTGGTTAGATCTAGGAAAAGATAGTATCTTGAAATAGTAAAAACGAATATTGAATTTGTAGCAGTTTGACTAAAGTTGCTGGGGTGCCAGTCAGGTCAAGCCTAACCATTTTTAGAGTTAAGGTTGAGTCAAACCCCTATAAAGGGTACATGTTACCGACGGGGACACATACAGCGCATGCCTCTCTTAACCAGTTCAATATTTCTGTATTTTTAACCTAGTAAAGGAATAGATTTGAAGAAAAACACACAACACATCTCAGCTACTTTGTGTCTCCGTCAGGTATGGCCCACGGCTCGGTGGTGGCCGGTGTGATCGGAGCCAAGAAGCCTCAGTACGATATCTGGGGGAAGACGGTGAACCTTTCGAGCCGGATGGACAGCACGGGCGTCAGCGGGAAGATCCAAGTCCCAGAGGACACATTCCTGATCCTGAAGGAGCGCGGATTCGCCTTCGAGTACCGCGGCGAGATCTACGTGAAGGGCATCAGCGAGCAGGAGGGAAAGATCCGGACGCACTTCCTGTCGGGCCGCGTTCAACCAAATCCGCTCATCATGCAGCCGCGAAAAATCACCGGCCAGTATTCGCTGGCGGCTGTGGTGCTCGGTCTGGTGCAGTCGCTCAACAGGCAGAAGCAGAAGCAGATCCTCAACGAGAACAACAACTCGGGCATCATGAAGGGCCACCACCACTACAACCGGAGGACGTTGTTAGCGCCCGGTACCTCTGAGTCGGGAGGCGGGCATCACACGGAGCCAGCTGATAAGACTGAGCTGTCCTGAAGAGCACATGACAGGGTTTCAGCTTCCACAAAGAAGAGTCCTCAGAGGCAGAGAGGCTCCCCAGGCAGAAACCGTCCCAGAGGTTGAGTTAAACTTCAGAGAGTGCAGCTTTCTGGCTTAGTGACGAAAGAAAAGCAGCTGGAAGTTCTTTAGGAGTCATCAAAGCTTCAGTTGTTTGAAAGCTAGAGGTGGGACCAAGTCATTGTTTTGGAGTGTCAATTATTTGCAATCAAGGGGGTTGAGTTACATTTCAGCGAGTGCAGCTTTCTGGCTTAGTAAGGAAGAGAAAACAGGGGAAAGTTCTTTAAGAGGCCATGTCATTGTTTTGGAAGTGTCAATTATTTGCAAGCAAGTCATAAGTCTTAAGTCTTAATTTAAGAATCTTAATCTTTAAGAATAAAGAACCTTCCCATGGGTTGAGTTAAACTTTAGTGAGTGCAGCTTTCTGACTTAGCGAAGGAAAAGCAGCCGGAAGTTCTTTAGGAGTCATCGCAGCTTCAGTAAACAGGTGTTGAAAGCAAATCATTGTTTTGGAAGTCTCAAGTATTTGCAATCAAGTCCGGAGTCTTAATTTCGAGAATAAAGAAGTCACTGTCCATTTATGTCCATTGTTGGAAAGTCATATACATTTCTTTAGAAATATCGTGCAATATTATTTTGGACACTAGATGGCGGTCATTAGATGTTCAGGGCTGTATGATGGATTTTAGTATCCCAATGTCCTCCTCTTTATTCTCGCAATGAATACACAGGTAGGTGGTAGTAGTGATTGTACACAGACAGACCTACAGACATGCTGAGATACAGACAAAAACTTAATCTCACAGCTTGTAGAAACCACAAACCTTATTTCAGGTTCAAAACATGTTCAAAAAACCGTTAACTTTGAGACGAGGCATCTGGAAAATGGTAAAATGCTGACTCATTTCAGGGTTTTATGACTTGTTTAACCATCAGTGAACCAAAGTAGCCCCAGCACGAAACTAGAACAGATCCATTTTAGTCGAAATGGGGTAACTTTGTGAGGTTAATTAGCAGCGTGGTTAGCTTAGCTTACACATTGATATATGACCAATCATGCTGCTTTAACAATGTAAATTAAGTCTCTTAAATATTCCCTCAAGTGTTTTCGTTGTACTGAATTCGTCTGATCTTCTAGTTTCTTAGGATATCAGGTTTTCAACTGTATCTTAAAAATGGAGCTCTCAGAAAAAAGCCAAACTTTAAAACAGTTTTTAAGAAAACTCTGAATCGTCTTTTAGGGAACTTCCCGATATCGAGACACAAGTGGTATCAATGGATTAGATTGGGCTTGTAGTTTTCATATGATGTCAGAATGTTCACTCTTTAACTCAACCAATCAGATGGTGTCTGCCTCCTGCAGCTGCTCTGCTTCTGACCGATGTGTGTAGAGCTGAGGCTCCACTTTGTCCTTGAAAGAGGAAGAGGAAGAGGAGGAGGAAGAGGATCTGTTTCCTCCTCCCTCATCTGTTGGAACGATCCCCTCGGACTACTGGACGTTCCTCCTGTCGTTTCCACTTCCTGTTTTTATGTCGCCCCCCGCCCAAAACCCCAAACCCCCGTCCCGCTGACCCTCGCCCGGTGTCGATGTTTATTTTTTGTATTTCTTTTATATATGAGAACACAATTAAAGGGGTCTAATTTTTATACAAGCCATGTGTCTGGTTGCCTTTATTCTATATTAAGCTTCTGTTTTTAAGAAGCATCGAGACGTCCACTTCGGTCATTGCATTTCTAAACAACAGCAAATTCATTTTTACGGTATTATTGATGCTCTTTTAGCATTTCTCTGTCATGCAGTATATTCTAGGATCAAGATTATATTTGCACACGACATTTTCTACAGGATTTCTGATGATAAGAAACTTAGTTCATTTTAAAACAATGTTACCGTCGCCTTAACAAAATGAACTAAAATACAATTGGACACATTTGAATAAAATAGGTCATAGTTACTTATCTGATTGACATAAACAAAAACAAACCATCAGATTATATAACTTTTAATAAAGCTGATAAACGTTCTGCTATTGATTTGAACTTTAAAGAAGAAATTGTGCTTTTAATCTCATCTAATTTGCACATTTTCGGCTGCACACATAACCTTGTGTTTCCATATCAGAGAAAGAAATTGGCCTTCTTCTTGAAAAGGTCTTGAGGAATCCTATCAGGATAGTTTGAAGGAGAGGAGATGATCCTGACGCCTGCTGGAGGACGCCGAACATCTGCACTGACACTGTATTTATCAGTCAACGATGGAGTTTGGAATATAAATGAGTTACCTGACTCTTATCTGCCATGATGTTTTAAAATGTTACACCACTGAGCAGACACTTAACGCCTGTAATGCAGATGAACTTTATTCATATTCCACATTGAAATACACGTCCTAAACGCACTTTTACAACAAAATATCTAATATTTGAACTTTAAAATGTGCTAATTTACACAAAAGGAGAAATGAATCTGTAAATGTCATGCAGTCAGGGGCGAATACGTTATTCAAAGCCCAAATACAGATGTTTTTAGACGCGTTTTAAGATAAGATAAGGACTGTATTTATCCCGAAGAAATTGTAGAATGGTGCAAAAAAACGTAGTGGCAGATGTAATTGCATGTTATTATGGAACAATATTATTAATATTGCACATGTAATGTTTAATAGACTTCCACTCGTACTTGTTTTCATAAAATCACATTTATTTGACTTTTTAAATGGTTTATTATGGTCATGCAGTTCCCTGCCTTGGCCACTAGATGGCAGGAGGAGCTCAGTCACTCTGCTGCAGTCACACTGAGCAGAGCTTTTAGAAAAAGATGATATTATGGGATGTTCTCTGATGACTTTTAGTGAACAGAAAAACAGTCCCTGAGAACTTCACTAGAAAATATGTTGTGAGAAAAATGAAACAGGACTGTAGTATTCAGCTGTACTGTCCGAGTCAGTGTGTGCATGTACGGTACATTTAAATAACTTTGTATTAGTCACAGAAATAGTTATGAAAACAAAGCTAAATAGGGAATACATTAACATTGACACTATGCACAGATATTGCTATTAAAATGTGTATATATATATAGGCTATACATACTTTAAATACCATATTTACAGACAGAAGGGAAATAGTGCAGAGTGCAAAGAGTGCTGGAATAAATGGAATATTAGTATCACAGGAATTGTTATGAAGTAGGTGGATTTGGCAGGTGACACGAGCAGTTCCTCTCACAAACATGTACGGCAACATAGTGATATTTACCATAAGTCAATTAAAACCATTGTGATATTTTGCAGGTGTCTTTTGACCACTAGGGGCTAGTGATGGGTCGTTGGCGAACGATTCGTTCTTTTTGAACGAATCTTTGAAGTGAACGAGATGAACTGATTCCTCCCACAAAACGATTTGTTTGTTTGTGTCGCCGCCTTCCGCCAAAAGCTAAAGAGAAGCTGTTCGCGAACGACGAACTTAAAGAACTGTTTCCTACAGTTCTGAACTGTTTCCTACAGTGTACTGTAATCAGAGCCCTCTCATCTGAGAGTCGTTTGCGAATCAGTGAACGAATCAGTGAACGAATCTTTCAAGTGAACTGAATCAAAAGATTCGTGTCCCCGAAGGGAATCGGAATTCCCATCACTACTAGGGGCTGTCAGAGGTGCTGCTGCCAAACATTTCCCATTGCAAGAGTTAACACTTAAAGGCTTTATTTGAATATGCAAAATACCTACAGTGTAGTTGTTTGCAATACAAAAGTCTTAAGTCTAAGAGTTCCAACTGTGCAACGAACCGAACCAGTGAAACAGCGCTTACTGGAGTAGGGTCCTTTATCATTATTATTGTGCCTATTAGCTTGTGTCCGTGCTTATGTGTGTGATGGTGTATCTGTTGCATGTTAATGTGTTTAAATATAAGGGTGTGTAGTTGGGAATATGTGCTTTAATATATGGTGCAATCATGCTTCAATTATCGCTTTATATTTTCACTTAATGCCATCAACCTGCAGATGGAAATTAGCCTCTATATGGCTATCTATTCTCAAATAAATACAATACTCTTAAGACATATAAGAAATACGGAGATAAACAAGTCAAATAAGACGAAGAGGGCAGGATTAAGTCAACTATGTACATGTAAAATGGATTAACACAAAACAGAAGGGAATATTTAAATAAATCAGCTGTAAATGATGATGTAAGTCGATGAGAGCTGTCAGGACTCAATCACGCTAAAAAGAAAACCATTAAAATATCTTAATATGAATCTTCGATCTTCATTTTAAACCTGTTTTCTTCCAACAGGCCGCACAGGAATCCTCCAACAGTCGACTTCACACACACAGAATTTCTAACCCTTTACACACACTAATAATAATAATAATAACACACACATTTAGATTCAGTGCTCTGAATGTCCTCCCACTGTCCCATCTGCCTCGAGACATGATGAATGCATCAAACACACCAACCTGTGTGTGTGTGTGTGTGTGTGTGTGTGTGTGTGTGTGTGTGTGTGTGTGTGTGTGTGTGTGTGTGTGTGTGTGTGTGTGTGTGTGTGTGTGTTCACCAGGAATGCATCGCTCCTCTTCCTCGTATGGATTTTCTGTTAGACGTGAAAACGAGGAAGAGGAGGAAACAACGGGAGGGATGAGGAGAACGGAGTTGCCATGGCGACCACTGGCTTGTTGGCTGTGTGTGTGTGTGTGTGTGTGTGTGTGTGTGTGTGTGTGTGTGTGTGTGTGTGTGTGTGTGTGTGTGTGTGTGTGTGTGAAAACAGGTGCAACTCATTAAGGGAAAGGTCAGAGAGGTGTTGATGAGGCAAAGTTAAAAACACTTGTGTGTCGTCACTCTTATCACACACACACACACACACACACACACACACACACACACACACACACACACACACACACACACACACACACACACACACACACACACACACACACAGAGAGAAATCTATGCACAACAAACGCAAGACATGCAAACACACGCTGTTACAGATGCTTGATTAAAAAGTGTTTCAGCCACAAAGACACGGGTTAAGCAAAAACACAACTCGTGATCTGACACAGATTAAATGTGAACACTTAGCCGTGAATAAAAGGGACGCTTGTGTTGCAAGAAGAGGATGTTGAATTTGAAATAGATATATTTGAAAAGGTCTCCCTATAAGCCTACCACTGCCTTCTTTCACCATGACATCACTTTTTAATTATCACGCCTGCATACAGTACAATTGGCCAAATTGCAAAAATAATTATTAATCTAGATGTCTGGATTTTGAAACTATATAATTAAGAATAAATCTTAAATTAATGTTGTTGGTGCCATTGATCTTAAACCATTTTCTCTTCTTTGTTTGCATATGTGGACTTGAGGTTTTCTAAGGGTTACTTTGAATTATTGTTATACAATACATGTTTAAGATCCTTTTAAAGTCAGTATTTCGTATTGTCATGTTGAAGAAACCCAAACAGATCAAACACTTCATCACACAACCCAAACCGAGACCGAGAGAGATGAATGTGTTGTCTGTTACTCACGCTGGGTGCCCTTTCTGTTTACTCCCCATCCATCCCATAGAGAGAGGGGGGGGGGGGGGGGGGTCATGGTCGCTGACACAAACATCCCCGGAGACTGAGCGCCCTACATTCAACCATCAAACCAACACCGTTACATAAAGACCAGCGCCAACACACAAGCCTGCCTGTTGCTAGGAAACAAGCCCCGGAGCCTCATCATCATCATCGAAAAGAGTCTCGTCGGGACACCTGAAAGACGCACAAATGGGTCAGCGAGGACAAAAGAGACGACTCAGACGGGACAAAAAGAGAAAAGAAACAGCACTCAGCAAAATGTAAGAAAAGAGGTTTGTTAGGTTAGTGTCTCTACTTTAAAGAGTCCTCTCCTGCTGATGTTCAGGTGTATATCAGTATGTAGTGTCTCTACTTTAAAGAGTCCTCTCCTGCTGATGTTCAGGTGTTTATCAGTATGTAGTGTCTCTACTTTAAAGAGTGCTCTCCTGCTGATGTTCAGGTGTATATCAGTCTGTAGTGTCTCTACTTTAAAGAGTCCTCTCCTGCTGATGTTCAGGTGTATATCGGTATGTAGTGTCTCTACTTTAAAGAGTCCTCTCCTGCTGATGTTCAGGTGTATATCCGTATGTAGTGTCTCTACTTTAAAGAGTCCTCTCCTGCTGATGTTCAGGTGTATATCAGTATGTAGTGTCTCTACTTTAAAGAGTCCTCTCCTGCTGATGTTCAGGTGTATATCAGTATGTAGTGTCTCTACTTTAAAGAGTCCTCTCCTGCTGATGTTCAGGTGTATATCAGTATGTAGTGTCTCTACTTTAAAGAGTCCTCTCCTGCTAATGTTCAGGTGTATATCAGTATGTAGTGCCTCTACTTTAAAGAGTCCTCTCCTGCTGATGTTCAGGTGTATATCAGTATGTAGTGTCTCTACTTTAAAGAGTCCTCTCCTGCTGATGTTCAGGTGTATATCAGTGTGTAGTGTCTCTACTTTAAAGAGTCCTCTCCTGCTGATGTTCAGGTGTATATCAGTATGTAGTGTCTCTACTTTAAAGAGTCCTCTCCTGCTGATGTTCAGGTGTATATCAGTGTGTAGTGTCTCTACTTTAAAGAGTCCTCTCCTGCTGATGTTCAGGTGTATATCAGTATGTAGTGTCTCTACTTTAAAGAGTCCTCTCCTGCTGATGTTCAGGTGTATATCAGTGTGTAGTGTCTCTACTTTAAAGAGTCCTCTCCTGCTGATGTTCAGGTGTATATCAGTATGTAGTGTCTCTACTTTAAAGAGTCCTTTCCTGCTCCTGAGATTGGAAAACTTGACAGCTAGCAACAGTAACAAGTTGCACGACTTAGCAAAGAGTTAATTAAAAAAACGTATTTAACTAGTTCAATACAGAAAAACGTAATAAATACTTTTGATGTCTTACCTGTTCGAGTTTAGAATTGCAATTCTAAGAAACCTCATGTATTTCTCTCACTTGCTTCCCCTGCTTATGATTTTGATTTGAGAGCTTTTCTTGAAATCTGGGTTTATTTTTAGAAAAGTCGAGGATTAACTCCGGGCGACGCCGTCATTTCAGTACAGATGATGGAAAGGTTTCAGAGTTCACGGCCTGCCTCTCAGACTCGGGGCATCTGGAGTTCACATTAATATCCAGCCTCAGTCTGCAAAGTCATTTATTCCATCTATGCGAGGCGGTAAGCGGCATTACATCCTGTAAAGGGATGATGCTGCTGCTGGAAGCATTGCTGCAAAGCTCTGAGGCGCAAACTCACACAGCACGATGATGTCTGATATGCTTTATTAGCTTGAAAGAACTGTGTGACTATTTACAGTATGTCCCACTATATAAGCAAAACATATTTATTTTTAAGAGTTGAGTTATGTTTAGTGTTGAGGTCACAGGACTAGATGTCTATGTGCCTTCACTACATCTTGATCCATAAAGGAAAGAAAATGCTAACGTTAGCTGGACTGCTGACTCACTATATGCAGGATGGACAATGGACCAGTAACAGAACCTAAAGTTAACTGGTGCTAACATTAGCTAGCTAGGCTAACTATCTTCCACTGCTATCATGAAGGAAGGCGACAGGAACCAAAGGCCAAGTGGGAATCTGTTAGCAACGTTAGCAAGCTAGGCTAACCTTCCACTTACTAGACATTCAAAGGTCCTCAGATGACTGGACTGATCACATTACACAACTGTTTACACGTTTGATTTTTAAAACGTAGCATATACAATGTCTTTAGGCCTATTGTCCACACCCACAAGGTGTTGGAGGTCATTGAAAATGTTTAAAAAAAACTCCTTCCAGAGTATACTTTTTCTTTTTTGGTGGCTGGTGTAACAGGAACCAAAAGTAAAGTGGGAATCAGAGCTAACATTAGCTAGCTAGGCTAACTATCTCCCATTGCTATCATGCAGGAAGGCAACAGGAATCAAAGGCTAAGTGGGAATCTGTTAGCAACGTTAGCAAGCTAGGCTAACTATCTTCCACTTACTAGACATTCAAAGGTCCTCAGATGGCTGGACTGACCATATTACACAACTGTTTACACGGTTTTTTCCACACCCACAATGTGTTGGAGGTCATTGAAAATGTTTGAAAAAAACTCCTTCAAGGGTATCTATTTTCTTTTTTGGTGGAGGGGGTAACAGGAACCAAAAGTAATGTGGGAATCAGTGCTAACGTTAGCAAGCTAAAATAAATATATATACATGAAATACTTTTCTTCTGAAAGAGCATATTTAAAAAAGTGCAGATTCTGGGATATTATTCCAGCTTCATTTGAGCAACCCCCGTGTTGCTCCTTTAACTTCTCCTCACCAACAGATCTCTTCCCTGCCTCTGCATTATTAACGGCTCCCTCATCAATGTTTGATTCCTCATTTTAAGATTCACTATCCATGCAAGGCTCTCACTCATCATGATACACTCGCTTTGAAACTGATACACCGAGTCCAGCTGTGATTAGCACCAGAGAAATAACACACACCTGTGGAGTGCTACTGCATTTAACTCAACTCAGGTGCACCACTGTAAGGTGTTGGAATTTAGTTTTTGATGTGCAATTAAAATGTGTTAATTGTAGCTGAAGGAGTGTTAATTTCAATATCTGTTTTTAAGGTGGCTGACAAGTGCAAAGGTGCTACAACGACAAGACATTTCCATTAGGAGAGACGGTCTCCAAATTCAGAAACTATTCAAATATCAACACATATGTGACAAAACACATACACAGCATTTAGAAGACTATCACCGTCCTACATCTGTCCGTGTAATGGGGTTTCTTTTAAAAAAAGGGTTTTAATTTTATAATGTAAATAATTGGAGATTTAAAATGGCTTTGAGAAGACAAGACGTGTTTCACCTGTGAGTTGAGCCTTGGGCCCTGCATGGAGGAACCAATGCTTAGACCTGTTGACCACCATCATATGAATGAAAGCCCAATCTTATGTGTTGCTGTGATTTCTTTTGGAGTGAATTTGCTAAAACAATGACCGAAAAGGCGTCTTTTACTCAATGCTGTTGGCCAACGCTGTTTTGCGTGGTAGCCTTGCATTCTTTGGATACGACAACATTTATAACTAATGTACCTTCAATTCCTCTGACAAGTTTCAACAAGTGTGTCTTCAATGAGTTGCTTTAATATTTTCTTTCTCGTAGCTTTGGCTCAAGGTGTAAATGGATGTCTACCAACCTGAGGGTCAGTGGTTTGATTCCCAGCACGCTCACTGAAATGTTAAATGATCAACGTGGCGAGGTTAGGGGAGGAACTCTCTGAAGTTCTTCCAAAATAAAAGCTCTCGAAAAGCTAAATTACAGTCTTTTTTAAAGGATATACTCAGGAATCCTGGCTCCAGATGTCCTGGTACGATACGATAATACTTTAATGGTCACATCAAGTCTGAAATGCTCCTTGCATCACAGCAGCTCCATGTGTATCATCAACAGACAAATATCAGGACACAATACATGAACAACAAACGTGTAACATATCAGCACAATCCGTGAGAGAAAACCTGTTCAATGACCCTTTAGCGCAGTGGGTCTCAACTGGTCAGGCCTCTGGACCCACTTTTTTCATTTGTCAATAAATTGCGACCCGAAATTTTGAACCAGAGAAAACCTGCTCAAAGAGCCTTCAGCGTGCATCTGATCTGGATTCAGCTCTGTGTTCACTGAGAGGACAGACTGGAGCACAAAGGATGCTTCAGTCTGACTTTATTGATCTCTGATTAGATGGTAGCAGTTCAGATTCTCTGTTCAGAGCATGCTTTGGGTCTCAGATGATGGTTAGTATGGTCTGCTGAGTCAGAAAGTCTCTGACAGCTTGGTAGCCTTGTGGTTTTCTGGAACGTGTCCATGTGACGAGTTTCAACAGATGTTCGAGGCTTTTAACGATATCTGCGCTGTGCTGGAATATTGTCTCTCTCAGAAGAGTCACAAAAGAACTTTGGTAAGCTTTCATTCAGCGGTCAAACCTTAAACTCCTGAGTCATTTGAGGAAATAGCCTCCGCTCGTCTGATCGCTCCATCACCACTTTGCGATACAAATCAGACGCCACTTAGCCCGCCATCGATTCACTTAAATACAGCACTCAGATCGGAGATAAGATAGAATAAAATGTTCTGTATTGATCCGCGGGGAGAAAGTGGGTCAGCACAGCCAGCGTGAAGCAAAGGGAAACGGGAACAAGTCCACAGCATCACTCTTTAGCTGGGAAACATTTAAACACCTTAAATACACAATTGCTGGACGGATGAAGCATCAACTGTATTGGTGAGTATATTTGCAAGATGTTTTCATGTAGCATTAAACTGTGAATAACTTTGACACGCAGATGTTCGCTGTTGATCAATTCCTAACTAACTGGACTGTTGTGTCAAATGTTCATATTGTGGTGACACGTGACCCGTTAGTGAGGGTACCGGGGTTTGAGGTCCTTCCTGCTAGCTTGACATGCAGTAGCAGTAAATGTACCTTGTCTGGTTGAATGGATAATAAAGTGTGGAAGTCCATTCTGGATACACCGCCTCTGACTCCCGGCTCTACAATATAATCATTTAAATAACATATATATTATGTCTTATACTCTGATTGCCTTTTACTCGTTTAAATAGTATTTTTAATCCTATATGTGTTTAACAGAGACATATGTTTACATTTCAGGAAGGGCAAAAGATGGATTTGCAAATAGTTAAGGACTTGTTTAGATTAAGATAATTTAAGTGTGGCACCAGTTGGATCTTTTCTCTATGTGACTGTAAGCTGTGTTTTGGGTGCAAAGCCATGTTATCCTCTGAGGATGAAGTCTGTACCATTTGAGATACATTTCACTTGTATATTGACGTTCTTTATCACTTTATTAAATATAACAAAAGACACATTTTGTCCGTGGATCATTTATCAGTTTCTATTAAGAATTTCCTCCACAGTGACGTTCAAGACTGTTTTGATTTTTGGGGGGAGTTTGCAGTATGAATACGCAAGCCTGACAACAAGCGTTTGGGCACAATGCGTAGAGATGTATCTGCAAAGGAACAAAATGCATTCTTTATTCATTTCGCCCACAGTATCTTTTGGGGACAATCCAATTCTTCTTCAATTTTCCCATCTGTGAATATATGGTTCGTTATGGATCGTTCAACAGTATTACATTACAGTCAATCCTAAAATGAAATACGATGTTTAATCTCAAATAAAATGTACGTTAAAGTGTCGTGAACATATTGTCTTCAGTGGTTGTGACGTTGTATTAAATATGTGTACTTGTCGATTTAGCAAATGGAGCCTCGGGGAACAAAAATATCAATATTTCCAATACATTTTGTTTTCAAAGAAAGAAACGAAACACATGTTTATGAGAGAAACCAAAAGCAAAACCAAACACTTTGCCTTTTAGAGAGAATCACACAGTTTGAGCGAGACTTCAGGGGGTCAGCTGTGCTTTCATCCCTCGAGCCACAACACATACAGGGAGAGACACACTGACAAAATATGTGTTTGGAGGGGGGGCACTGTTCAGAGGCTGGCTGTCACTTTCTGTTAGAAGTGAATGAGGCAACGTCGGTCCGTCTGTGTGTGTGTGTGTGTGTGTGTGTGTGTGTGTGTGTGTGTGTGTGTGTGTGTGTGTGTGTGTGTGTGTGTGTGTGTGTGTGTGTGTGTGTGTGTGTGTGTGTGTGTGTGTGTGTGTGTGTGTGTGTGTGTGTATGTGGGGGGAGATGTTTGAGACTGTTCCATGGATTGAGCCCCCAATCCCCAGCCATTTTAGCAGCTTGTCCTTCCCCAGGGCCGCGTGTCAATCCAAGTCAGGGGACACACAAATACCAAAACACACACAAAACATGTCTAAAAGGGCTCAAGAAGGCGTAGAAAGTGTCTCGTCTCAACCAGAGAAACGTCATTCTCCTGTCAGCCGATTGGTTAAAGCTCCCGTAAGCTGTTCAGTGGATGATGTGTCATGTAAATACTTTCTGATTACTTTTTATTCTCAGTGTTTAACCTCTTTCTAGACATGCTCATCCAGTTACAGTAAGTTGCAGTTGCAAAGTCCTTTATTTGGTCTGTAAACAAAAAAGGGCAGAACAACACAACAGCACATGAGTTTGACCCTCCAGTTCCTCAAGGTCACTCTTTTTGTAGAGAGAGAAATCAGCAATCCAAATTAAATACATTCTGCTCCAGCAAACATGATACAGGACAAACAGGACATTTGCACATGTTCATTTCATTTATATGAGTTCTGCTGGTCCAGGTTAAAATCCAGGAATGTGCAAGACTCCAGTGTTAAAGAGTCCTCTCCTGCTGATGTTCAGGTGTATATCAGCATGTAGTGTCTCTACTTTAAAGAGTCCTCTCCTGCTGATGTTCAGGTGTATATCAGTATCTAGTGTCTCTACTTTAAAGAGTCCTCTCCTGCTGATGTTCAGGTGTATATCAGTATCTAGTGTCTCTACTTTAAAGAGTCCTCTCCTGCTGGTGTTCAGGTGTATATCAGTATG
Source organism: Pogonophryne albipinna (assembly GCA_028583405.1). Lineage (NCBI taxonomy): Eukaryota > Metazoa > Chordata > Actinopteri > Perciformes > Artedidraconidae > Pogonophryne > Pogonophryne albipinna. Next base: position 340,855 of record JAPTMU010000078.1, read on the forward strand.
TAGTGTCTCTACTTTAAAGAGTCCTCTCCTGCTGATGTTCAGGTGTATATCAGTATGTAGTGTCTCTACTTTAAAGAGTCCTCTCCTGCTGATGTTCAGGTGTATATCAGTATGTAGTGTCTCTACTTTAAAGAGTCCTCTCCTGCTGATGTTCAGGTGTATATCAGCATGTAGTGTCTCTACTTTAAAGAGTCCTCTCCTGCTGATGTTCAGGTGTATATCAGTATCTAGTGTCTCTACTTTAAAGAGTCCTCTCCTGCTGATGTTCAGGTGTATATCAGCATGTAGTGTCTCTACTTTAAAGAGTCCTCTCCTGCTGATGTTCAGGTGTATATCAGTATCTAGTGTCTCTACTTTAAAGAGTCCTCTCCTGCTGATGTTCAGGTGTATATCAGTATCTAGTGTCTCTACTTTAAAGAGTCCTCTCCTGCTGATGTTCAGGTGTATATCAGTATGTAGTGTCTCTACTTTAAAGAGTCCTCTCCTGCTGATGTTCAGGTGTATATCAGTATGTAGTGTCTCTACTTTAAAGAGTCCTCTCCTGCTGATGTTCAGGTGTATATCAGTATGTAGTGTCTCTACTTTAAAGAGTCCTCTCCTGCTGATGTTCAGGTGTATATCAGTATCTAGTGTCTCTACTTTAAAGAGTCCTCTCCTGCTGATGTTCAGGTGTATATCAGTATGTAGTGTCTCTACTTTAAAGAGTCCCCTCCTGCTGATGTTCAGGTGTATATCAGTATGTAGTGTCTCTACTTTAAAGAGTTCTCTCCTGCTGATGTTCAGGTGTATATCAGTATGTAGTGTCTCTACTTTAAAGAGTCCTCTCCTGCTGATGTTCAGGTGTATATCAGTATGTAGAGTCTCTACTTTAAAGAGTCCTCTCCTGCTAATGTTCAGGTGTATATCAGTATGTAGTGTCTCTACTTTAAAGAGTCCTCTCCTGCTGATGTTCAGGTGTATATCAGTATGCAGTGTCTCTACTTTAAAGAGTCCTCTCCTGCTGATGTTCAGGTGTATATCAGTATGTAGTGTCTCTACTTTAAAGAGTCCTCTCCTGCTGATGTTCAGGTGTATATTAGTATGTAGTGTGTCTACTTTAAAGAGTCCTCTCCTGCTGATGTTCAGGTGTATATCAGTATGTAGTGTCTCTACTTTAAAGAGTCCTCTCCTGCTGATGTTCAGGTGTATATCAGTATGTAGTGTCTCTACTTTAAAGAGTCCTCTCCTGCTGATGTTCAGGTGTATATCAGTATGTAGTGTCTCTACTTTAAAGAGTCCTCTCCTGCTGATGTTCAGGTGTATATCAGAATGTAGTGTCTCTACTTTAAAGAGTCCTCTCCTGCTGATGTTCAGGTGTATATCAGTATGTAGTGTCTCTACTTTAAAGAGTCCTCTCCTGCTGATGTTCAGGTGTATATCAGTATGTAGTGTGTCTACTTTAAAGAGTCCTCTCCTGCTGATGTTCAGGTGTATATCAGTATGTAGTGTCTCTACTTTAAAGAGTCCTCTCCTGCTGATGTTCAGGTGTATATCAGTATGTAGTGTCTCTACTTTAAAGAGTCCTCTCCTGCTGATGTTCAGGTGTATATCAGTATGTAGTGTCTCTACTTTAAAGAGTCCTCTCCTGCTGATGTTCAGGTGTATATCAGAATGTAGTGTCTCTACTTTAAAGAGTCCTCTCCTGCTGATGTTCAGGTGTATATCAGTATGTAGTGTCTCTACTTTAAAGAGTCCTCTCCTGCTGATGTTCAGGTGTATATCAGTATGTAGTGTCTCTACTTTAAAGAGTCCTCTCCTGCTGATGTTCAGGTGTATATCAGTATGTAGTGTCTCTACTTTAAAGAGTCCTCTCCTGCTGATGTTCAGGTGTATATCAGTATGTAGTGTCTCTACTTTAAAGAGTCCTCTCCTGCTGATGTTCAGGTGTATATCAGTATGTAGTGTCTCTACTTTAAAGAGTCCTCTCCTGCTGGTGTTCAGGTGTATATCAGTATGTAGTGTCTCTACTTTAAAGAGTCCTCTCCTGGTGTATATCAGTATGTCCTCCCCTGCAAACAACATAACAGGGTCTCTTTTGAATACAATGTTTTCTGTTTAGCCCAAACACATTTCTTTCTTTCAGATTCACGCCTCAGTAAAAGAAAAGCTATTCTCCGCCGGCTTCATCGCAGGAGGCAACGGTTGCAGCATCTTCTCACTTCTGTTCATTAGGCTATATGTTCGTGGTATAATGGTTGCCAAGCAACAGCAGCAGTACTTCTGAGTGTGTGTGTGTGTGTGTGTGTGTGTGTGTGTGTGTGTGTGTGTGTGTGTGTGTGAGGAGCAGAGAGGGACTACAGACAGGAAGAAGAGGCTTTGATTAAAATAAGAATACATCTTTGATCTTCCCTCCCGTCAGAAACACTGAACCCTTAGTTTGGATGTGAGGTTTGTTTTATGAGTCGATGTGAACTCTGAGATCTCATAATAGACGCTGGTTATGTCTCTGAGTCGAAGAGGGACAGGGAAAATGGCTGAGCCTGTGTTATGTAAATTAATTGTCAGTGATATTATCCTTGTTTATTGCACATAATGAAGTGTCTTGTTTTGGCTCTAGAGACGATGATGTCCGTGTTATTGTGAATCTCATTTTTATAATTGTATTCATGACAGGGTGTTCCCTCATAATGGCCACCATCATTGTCTTCTTTCCATATTGCCTGCCAAGATTTCCATTATGTATTAAAACAAATGTTGGGGAGAGTTGGAGGTCATCCATTGGTATTATAGCTTCACTTCAAGGGTGAAACACAACTTTATTTGACTTCTTCTGCACTAAATGCTTTCAAAGTCACTCTAAGTGACAAACTAGTATTGAATGGTTTGGGATTGGTTAATTATTCAGTAAAGCACAAAACTCTTAACATAAACACAAAAAGGCAAATTTGCTGAATGTTCTCCTTTGTAACCGTTGGCTAACCCTAACCCTAACCCAAACCCAACAATGGCCTGAACCCAGATTAAAATGAAAAAGTACTTAATTGGGACCTGTCCATTTTGGGTTGGGCAGCCAGTATGGTCTCTACATGTATCTGTACCATAAACTCCTCCTCCTTGGAACAGTTGTGAGTACGATAACTTCCTCCACTTCCTTGTCGAAGGTCAGCACTGGAGGAATTGTTCAATGGTGCAAATCAATCTTTCAAAGCAACCACTGATCCCTCTAAAGCAGGGGTGTCAAACTCAAGGCCCGGGGGCCAAATCCGGCCCGCGACTTCATTTTATGTGGCCCCACAAGAGCTTGCAAAGAATATAATATGTTTATTATACGGTTACATGCTACTTTACAGAAGCACGTTGCCCATAAACGACATGTCCCACAATGCATCTCAAATTTGACTTTTTCTCAGAATTTCCCTTTTTTATCCAAATATGCCTTTTTTCAAATGTTAATTTTATTTATTTTTTCCACAATGTGGCTTTTCTTTTAAAATTATATTGTGACATTCTCACTGAAGAGACTTGCAATTATTTGCCCCAGACTTCTGCTTTCAGACGTAGTAGTTAATTAAGAAGTTATTACCCTATCCGATAATAATCCAATGCAGAGGCAATAATGTAATACATTATTTGATATATATTCAATATTTATATATGTCTTTTTATATAGTCTTAAAGTTAACTGGCCCTTTGAGTGCAACCATAATGCTGATGTGGCCCGTGATGAAATTGAGTTTGACACCCCTGCTCTAAAGAATCCAGCGACAAAGCAAAATACGTATTTATTAAGTTTGAAGTCGACGGACATTTTTACAAATTGCACGATGTAGAGCAGTTACAAGTGGTGGCCATTCTGTACAGCAGGGGTGTCCAAATACGGCCTGCGGACCATTTTGAATCGGCCCTCAGCAAATAAAAAAAATATAATGCAGTATGGCCCTCAAACAAAACGTGTGCTTGTCTTTTAGTTCTTAAATATAGATGTAAACAGATATTATACAGTAGTATTCATGTGTTAACCTGTTAAGCCCCAATCCTGTTTTTCAGGCCTCAGGGTCGAAAATGACATTCCCAGAACAAATGACTATAACTTCACTTCTAAAAGTGGAAAATTAATCATATTTATTCTCAAAGCAATGATAAACCTGTGAGTTGGATGTAGAAGAGTCAGAATCAATATAGATTTTGAACATAGTAAAAACATGTAAATTATAGTGTCCGTCCAGAAATAAACCATTACTTATAGTGAAAACGACCCTTGAATGATGGGATAGTAGACTAAAAGCTTTAGCTTTATAACATATAATAATTACCCTTTGAATCAAGATTGATGCAAAACAACTGACATTTGACTTTTTTAGAAAGATTTAGAAAAAAAAAACACTTCTGGGGTGATTTGGGTGGAAATGGGTGTTTTTGCCGTTTCTCTTGAACCCATTGCTCGATTTTGATGATTGACATCTCTTTTGAACCGTTAGAGCCAATAGAATCGAAGGGGGATTTCCACACACACGTTACCATTGAGAAGTGGGGGCAATGCGCATGCCGTTTGCCCAAAGTTCTGAAATCTGCTGATGGATTATCAGTAATAATTTCAAAGTGACACAGACACATTGGATTAATCTATGGATTAACCTTCAGCAGCGTTTTTATCGTTTTAATGCCATTGAGGACAACTTTTGATCAGAATAACAGCTAAGACATATTGCCGTGTTGGCTCCCTAATGCTTCGTGGTGTGATGTCTTTGTTAGTTTCTCATGTCGCGAGTTCGGATCGGTCAGTAATGATACCAATACCTGTCGAATCTCTGCAATCTCAGCTTGCTAGACGATATCTTGTTTGTGCAGATACGATAAGTAATAAGGATATTTTAAGGTGAGTTCTGTGCTAAGTGTCTTAGCATTTTTTCGCTCTCGGGGCTAATTCAGAGCCTTTGTTATTACCCTTATGTTTCGTTTTACGCTAAAAATGGTTAATATTGTCTGATAGCCGAGTTTCTTCCCGTTAAGTGGGTATGACACATTAATAGGTTTTTAAACGTTAAGAAGCCTTCAGACGCTGTTTCTTGCAGATCTTGCGATTTGCGGGGGAATGGGGCTTAACAGGTTAATAAGCCCACTTTTCAAATAATTCAGTCAATTAAAGCTGAACACATTTTCTAACAAATCTTAATCGATAAGAAAAAAGCTCAATAACTTATTTTCATAACAACCTTGAAATATACCCTTCCTATTTCTTCTTATTATCAGCAATCTGAGGCTTCTGTTTCAAGGAATGAGCTACCAACAATATAATGTAAACCCTATGGAGAGCTGTGAGGTACGCTGACTAAGCATAATTCACTTGATTGATTTTGCCGACTTATAACTTCACTTATGAGGCGATATACCTCTAGTGAGCGCCCCAGCCCTTCGTATATTTTTATGTTTGTGGACCTCGTGAAAAAGGTTTGGACACCCCTGCTGTCGAGGCTAGACTTGGTACTTTTGAGATATAAAATCTGTTATAATGCCAACTGATCCTAATACTAATAAAACAAGAACACTGTGTGTGTACATGTACATTGTACATTGAACATGTAGTCGATTTAAATCCTTGCAGACCACACACTGCTGAGTGCTGTTTAGCCCGGCTCCATTTTCTAATCCAAACTGCTCGCCGGTCTCAGGGGCGAAGGCTGAGCGAGTCGATTGGTCTCTAAGTGGGAGATAAATTGAAGCTTGTTGAGGCGACCGAGCCAGAAAGAATGCTCTCTCTCTCTCTCTCTCTTCTCTCTCTCTCTCTCTCTCTCTCTCTCTCTTCTCTCTCTCTCTCTCTCTCTCTTGCTCTGAAAATAACATCATGGGCGTCTCGACGGGGAGCAAAATCTACCAGAGCAGAAAATAACTGCAATGTTCTGGTCATGTTTGTGAGGAAGCACATTTACACACAGATATAAACCTATGGAGCCATATTTAGTTAAACTCTCAATACTGTAGTTGGATGGGAAACGTTATTTCACATATAGCACAATTTAATGCATTTTCAAATCAAGTCTGAGTCTAAATGTTCTTTTTTTCCAAAGCTTCCTGTATAAACACTTTACACTGTGCGTCTGGTTCCTGTGCACACATGGATGTTACAATTACAATGATAGTTTAATGTCCATATGACATACTGTACACATGAGAGATACTCAACAGGTACAATCACTCATGTTTCTGATACCCAGAGAGACACATTTCTACCAACAACCTTTGGTCAGAAATAAGATTTCATTGTGTTTCACTACTTTAGTAACATTTAAAGGAGGCTCTGCCAGTTTAACGTGGAAATGTGTGAGTGTTTGCGTCCAGACAAAGAGTGTCTAATGAGCTAACTTTAACTACGCAATACATCAACTAATGGGATCCCAAATGTGATGCTAATGCTAGCTTTTGTAGCTAGTCCTTTTCATTGACATATCAGCAAAACAGCTGCTGGTCGATCTCAAGCCATATGCTGGTTTTATTGTGTGTCTATAAGATAGTCATCGGGGTCTTAGTTGTACATTATTGTTGAGAATGGGACGGACCAATATAGGAAAAAGAACAGAAGTGTATGGCTCTTTATTTTGCAGAATAGCCATCTTATCATCATCCATTTGTACGTCTTTCCCCTCAACAGAATATTCTGCAGACGTGTGGAAGCATTCATAAGAACCCTTGAAAAAAAAGTTCCTTATAAATGTCTGTGCTTTTTAAAACCTGAGCTTGGTTTAAAGGTTCAGAAGATGAAGTCCAAAGCAGTTTTCAAAGTTTCTAAAGTTATGAAGACGTGGTTCTTTTTAGAATCAGTCACAAGTTTACGACACAACAAACACTGACAGATAAAGGTCGAAGTCACCATCTACTCTATCACCCTGTCAAGAAATCAATACTCGTTTTTATATTGCTGAGAGACATCAAGTGCAATATATTAAAGATCACTGGAGGTCAGAGCATCGTGTGTGTGTGTGTGTTGTGTGTGTGTGTGTGTGTGTGTGTGTGTGTGTGTGTGTGTGTGTGTGTGTGTGTGTGTGTGTGCCGCCAAGCCCCACAATGCACCAGAGACAACCTGGACCAACCAAATGCTGCTCGATGGCTGGAAACGAGGAAGAAGAGCATTGCAGACGACAGTTGCACGCTTTAAGCATTTAAAGCCAAATATCCTTACTTTGATCTCAATCTTTTATCTTTATTTATATATCGCACATTTAAAACGACCTCAGTTGACCCAAGTGCTGTGCAGGGAACAAGTGCAATATAGAATAACACAATAGGAGTAAAATAATAAAACAATAATTAAAATTATAACTAGAAACTTGTCAAAATGTCAACTATTATTAGAGCCAGTGCAAAGAGGTGAGTTTTTAGCAGAGATTTAAAAAGTGCACATCGGACAGACTGTACGACATTCAGTCTGTATGTTTGACTTATTTGGCATTTACAACATCACTGAATACGAACACATTCTTGCACATTGACCTGGAGCAACAACCAGTGATTGGTTCGTCACCGATGTCACCGTGACAACACAACACATATACATTCATAAATATATATATAGAAACAAATATGACTCAGAGGCATCTTCTCTGAAAGCTGCAACATTTCCAAGTGTGAAGTTGCCATGACGAACTAACGAGCCAATGAAAACCCGGCTGATTCTCCGAGAGTCAAGCGGCGGCATCAGCAGCTGGGGTAAAAGGAAGAGTAAGAAAAAATAAATGCAGGTGGTCGTGAACGAGAGACGCGAGGGAGGGGGTGTGAGATGAAAATTACAACAATCACAAAGTCCCACCGGCCCCCACACAGCGCCTGACGGAGGCTCAGGACCCCCCGCTGGGCAGAGGAGGAAGAGGAGGAAGAAGAAAAGAAAGAAGAAGAGGAACTTCCTGCTTGTATCACATATTTATCATCTAAAGTCTTCTCCCATTGGCTTAGAGTCGACGGGGGCGGGTCCAAGGCACGTCCTGTCTGTCATCATTCCCTGTTGTTAGCTTTATCTAGTTTATTGGTCATTTAAACATTCCCTATGCTAATGCTACCAAACCCGTCTGAAAAGACAGGAAGTCAAGTGTGTCAACAATGTCGTGAACATCTGGTTACAGAATTAAACAGTTTTTTTTTTGTTTTTAACCAGATTGGTCCCATTGATATCATATATCTCTTTTTCAAGGGAGACCTGCAGCAAATAGGTTCCACATGAAACATGAAACAATAAAGGACATCATACATTATATTTACAGGATACATTTACATATAGACATTTACAAGTGCCCATAGTATCAACGAGCATTTCATTTAGCCTAGCTTTAAAAACATGCAGAGGAATGAGATTGCTCAGTTTCAGTGTTATTCATTTTAAGTTACGCCATATAAATATTGATTTTATTCAAACACAAAACACAATAGAGCGGAGCAGGGAAGACGTATTTACCCGGAAGTCAGCTGCTGGTTCCCTCGACTAAAAAGCAACGGGATTTCTCCAGAGGATTTAGGAAAATATCTGGAAATAAGGTCTGAGGAAAACGAACCTGTTTGATAAATGCACGTTTTGTTCAGCCGGATAATCTCCACACGTCTACCCTACTTTTATAATTTTCAAATCATAAAGCTAATCGAATCGATGCAAAATGCTAACGTTATGCTATAAAGGAACTACAGGCGAGTCCAGCAGCACGACTTCAACGTCACGCCAACTTCAGATCCATATTCAAACACACAGATTCTAGATGGAACGAGTTGAAGCGTTTGTTTGAACACTTTGCAGGAGGCAGGGACTTGCTTTCAAGCAGAACAGGAACTAACTTAGAGGAGTGAAAAAAGCGTGACCACATCACCCCAATTCTGGCCTCATTGCACTGGCTTCCAGTCCGGCTCAGAATTGATTTTAAAATCCTTTTATTTGTTTTCAAAGCCCTAAATGGGCTGGCTCCGGCCTATATAGCTGAACTCCTCCATCGCTACACCCCAGGCAGAGCCTTAAGGTCTGCTGACCAGCTGCTGTTGGTAGTGCCTAAGACCAGGCTTAAAACCAGAGGGCACCGAGCCTTCGCAGCAGCTGGCCCCAGGCTCTGGAACACTCTGCCCCTCCATGTGAGGTCGGCCCAGACCCTAGGGGCTTTTAAATCCACACTGAAGACACACTACTTCTCTCTGGCCTTCTAGTTAGAGTGGGGTCACGACTCCTGACTGTTCCATGTGTTGTTTTTATCTGTTGTGATTTATTGTCTTTTATTGTGATGTAATGTGTTTTTATGTGTTTAAATTACATGTACAGCACTTTGGCTCGACCAAAATCGTTTTTAAATGTGCTCTACAAATAAAATTTGATTTGATTTGAGTGTTTACGTGTTCGGCGTAATGACGTACAACGGCCTCCACGACTTCTGTAGTCCTATTCAGCCACTTGGTAACAACCATCGTTTTCCAGACACGTCAACTCTTCAGAAATCACAGTGGGGTCACTGCTGATGGATTTAATGTCCTAGAACAAAACGTGATCCGTCTCTTCAATGTGTCTCAACCACAGACCTTATTTCCAGATGTTTTCCAAAACCCTATGGAGAGATCCCATTGGCTCTGAGACCAGGGTTTAGGACTCATTCCTGCACCACTCTAGGATGACACAAAGTATATCGTATCATATCGTATCCTATGTACAACCACACCGGATCATGTGCATCTAGAAGAATACATGATATCCTGCAAACAGTGCGTAACACTAACTGATCTGGAGCTGCATAAGATGGAGAATGTGGAGTCTGAGTTGATGGTGGTGCAGTCTGCTGAGTCCTGCTGGTGTTCTCGCAGCGTTTAGCAGAGAAAGGAGTGAGTGAGACTTTCTGAACACGCTGCAGTTCTCTCACTCCCCCGAGGAGCAGCATCCCAGTGTAAATGGTGTTGATGAATGAGGTTTAATACGGGCTGCAGGAATAATAACATTACCGTCATTTAGCATCAGCCCGAGGAAGGCAGGAAACACTGTTTGTGATGCACAGATATTCTGCTCACAGGTGCAGAGTGCAGCAGAGACAAATTACGTGTAGAAACTGCAGTATTGGATTTATTCCTGTTGTACTGCGTGAATCAATGCTGCGTCAGCTCTCTGTTGTATTGACTTGTCTGCAGCAGTGAGGACGAACACAGTGTGGAGTCTTTCCTGAAGAACATACTGTGTTTCTCAAGTACAGGGTCAGCAGATCCAGAAAACACATACAATAAATATCTGTAACACTTTATATTAAGGTACACAAATTAACTCTTTGTTAGTCATTATTAAACACTTATTAATGCCTTATTCTACATGACCGTATTCTACAAGTAATAAGCCCTTAGTTGAGAGTTTTCCCTCAATAACCCTCTAATTGGTGCTGATTTGTTGCAAGTAAGGAAGTTGTTGTCCATGAGTTTTGGTCTTAATATGCTCTGCTCAATATGCAGTAGCAGCACCACAAGAATAGTAATTCTCCCATAATAACACTTAAGAAATATCATCTATTCTCATGCAACAAAACATGAAACTACAAGTGTTAATCGTGTCTAAATAACTTAAAATTAGGTATTTCTAACTCAGAATATGTTCACTAATAAGCTAGAAGTTTGGCTCTAATAAGGTAAGATAAGAACACAGCAGCATAATAATAAAACTGTACACTAACCAGGCTGAGTCGGGCTGAGTATGCTAAACTAGAGAGAGAATCGCTGGCAAGGGGGCTACAACTACAACAACATGAACATATTTGACCGTGATTTAATTGTAATACACGTTTCTAAATGATGCCGAAGTAACAACATACTGATACCGGTTAGTAAAAACCATGAATTAATGCTTTGACAAGTCTGCAGACAGACGGCAGGCGAAAAAACCCTTTTAAAATGCGTGTTTTCTGAATGGAGATCGGCTAAGCTAACGTTGTATATGCTCCGTCCGTCCACACTCACAACAACGGCCTACAGACATAAATAAACCAGCGACTGTATTCGCCATGACACAGGCAGTCTGTGGTTTGTACTTCATATCGTTTACCCCCGTCACAGTCCACGGGCACATCGTATCTGTCCCCGGCTGTTTGAAGAGCAAGCATGGGAAACAAAAGACAGCATTTACCTGTTTGCATCCAGCTAGCCATGCCTTTCTGGTGTACCAGCTACGTGAGAAGCCTCGTTGATACGTTTTGTCTTTTTCACGAGCTTGCTGCGATATATACAAATCGGGTTGGTCCGGTCCAAGTTCTTTAAGCAACAGTTTATCTCCCAAACTTCTCCTTTCGAAAGGATTGGAGAGTAGCTCTTGAACGGAATTGGGCGGGGACCGAGGTCCAGCGACTCCACCTGCACACGAAGCCATCCTCATCAACTACTGCCGTACTGCGTCACCCCACCGGATACGAGTCACTAGTGTCCAAACTACTCACAGACTGGACCGGGCGCTGACATTGGCGCCCGGTGAGCATCAGATTTGACGACGCTGATTGGCTGAAATTATGTTTCGGCATCATAGTTTACAGATAGCAACAGTCAGCTGCTAGTGGCTGCTGCTGCACTGGTTGAGGGCTCCTTTCTTACCGCCCAGACGAGAGAGGGTAATGACCATAGACTGCATATACAGTTGCAAGAAAAAGTATGTGAACCTTTTGGAACGACCTGGATTTCTGCATAAGTTGGTCATAAAATGTGTTCTGATCTTCATCTAAGTCACAACAATAGACAAACACAGTCTGCTTAAACTAATACCACACAAACAATTATATGTTTTCATGTTTTTATTGAACACACCATGTAAACATTCACAGTGCAGGGTGGAAAGAGTATGTGAACCCCTAGGCTAAAGACTTCTTCAAGAGCTAATTGGAGTCAGGAGTCAGGAGTCAGCCAACCTGGAGTCCAATCAATGAGACGAGATTGGAGGTGTTGGTTAAAGCTGCCCTGCCCTATAAAAAATACACACCAGTTTTGAATTTGCTATTCTTAAGAAGCATTGCCAGATGTGAACCATGCCTCGCACAAAAGAGCTCTCAGAAGACCTACGATTAAGAATTGTTGACTTGCATAAAGCTGGAAAGGGTTACAAAAGTATCTCTGAAAGCCTTGATCAGTCCACGGTAAGACAACTTGTCTATCAATGGAGAAAGTTCAGCACTGTTGCTACTCTCCCTAGGAGTGGCCGTCCTGTAAAGATGACTGCAAGAGCACAGCGCAGAATGCTCAATGAGGTGAAGAAGAATCCTAGAGTGTCGGCTAGAGACTTAAAGAAATCTCTGGCACATGCCAACATCTCTGTTGACGAATCTATGATACGTAAATTACTCCACGTAAAACACTGAACAAGAATGGAGTTCATGGGAGGACACCACGGAGGAAGCCACTGCTGTCCAGAAAAAACAACGCTGCACGTGTGAAGTTTGCAAAAGAGCACCTGGATGTTCCACAGCACTACTGGCAACATATTCTGTGGATAGATGAAACCAAAGTTGAATTGTTTGGAAGGAACACAACGCTATGTGTGGAGGATCCAAAGGGTTCACATACTTTTTCTTGCAACTGTATAAAGGTAATGACACACGGGCAAGGCCAGGCAGGAAACATGTGACTTATCAGTAACTTTAGACATCGTCGTAACACAATTTTAAACGAGATTTTATTGTAGATTATACATTTTACTGATACCAATTATATAATATTTACCTTGTTTATTAAAAATAAAAATAAAAATATATTTTTTTAAATATATATATATATTTTTGTGTATGTGGGAAGAGGTGGGGCGGCGCCCCTAGCGCCCCTATGGGCCGGCCGCCACTGCTTGTGACGTTCCGGACTGACACAGAAGTTGTAGTACCACCGTTCGGCCACTAGGAACATTTAATTCAATGTTCGGTGCACTTCCTGTGGGCTTTCCACTGGGAAACAAATGGCCATCAATACCTAGAGAGAAGATCAGAACCACCAGGGAAACAGCTGACGGAAACGGCAGCTCTGGGCCCAGGATTTAGCCGAAAAGAGTCCCGGAAGCCTTTATATACAAAACAACAAAGGGTGGAAGTGCGGGGACAAACACATGAGGAAGAGTGACTATCAAAATAAAACCTCTGGAACTAAACTAAACATAAAACATGAACGTGAATACAACTGAAACTTGACAAACATTTAACACAGTTGTCGGCGCACAACACATTGCCACCATGATATATATATATATATATATACATGGACTGCCCCCCCCCCCCCCCCTAGGTGAATTCATCCACAGAAAACACACTGGACGCTGCACTAGGTCAGAAACCAGAGGACACTGTGAAGTCCACCGCAGACGGACCACTTTGGGACAAAATGTCCTCTCCGTTAAAGGCAGTTCTTTGTGGAACAGCCTCCCAGCTCTTTGAGGAACAGCCTCCCAGCTCTTTGTGGAACAGCCTCCCAGCTCTTTGTGGAACAGCCTCCCAGCTCTTTGAGGAACAGCCTCCCAGCTCTTTGAGGAACAGCCTCCCAGTTCTTTGTGGAACAGCCTCCCAGCTCTTTGAGGAACAGCCTCCCAGCTCTTTGAGGAACAGCCTCCCAGCTCTTTGAGGAACAGCCTCCCAGTTCTTTGTGGAACAGCCTCCCAGCTCTTTGTGGAACAGCCTCCCAGCTCTTTGAGGAACAGCCTCCCAGCTCTTTGTGGAACAGCCTCCCAGCTCTTTGTGGAACAGCCTCCCAGCTCTTTGAGGAACAGCCTCCCAGCTCTTTGTGGAACAGCCTCCCAGCTCTTTGTGGAACAGCCTCCCAGCTCTTTGTGGAACAGCCTCCCAGCTCTTTGAGGAACAACCTCCCAGCTCTTTGTGGAACAGCCTCCCAGCTCTTTGAGGAACAGCCTCCCAGCTCTTTGAGGAACAGCCTCCCAGCTCTTTGAGGAACAGCCTCCCAGCTCTTTGTGGAACAGCCTCCCAGCTGAGACACGGGATCGTCCCTCTCTCAATGGCTTCAAAGGACAACTCAAAGAATGGATGAGAAACAAACAGACGTGTAATCACCGCTAACTGCCCTTTAACACAGGGGTATCTCCTCTTTCACTTTATATATCATAGCTGCTACATTGTGCTGCCATGTGGTAAATGCTTGTATGCTGCTCATGCTCTTCCTGCATATCATGTATTTCTGTTTCTATGTATATAACTATCATGTTCTTATATGTTGTATGTGAGGGAAATGAGCTCAAAGCTAAAATCCGGCTCATTTACACTTGTAAGCATTATTTTTGTTTTAAAGTGTTCATCAATGTGCTCTGTCCCGATTTAAATAAACGATTAAATGAAATGATAAAGAACTGCACTTTTGTTTTTCTTTGGCTATGAATGTAATTGCGCGCATGTTAGAAACATCAGAATGGCTCATTGGTTGTCAAACTCAAAAAGAAAGTGTTTCTCTCATACCTTTGATCATCATTAACTAGATGTATCTATGAATAGCTGGATAAAACAAAATGCCAGAACTCCTCATCATGCAACACTGCGTTTTGACGATTCGTCCTCTGAGAATTTACTCGACTCCAACCTTAAATTAAACATTTTTAAAGGGCAACTTCATTTTTCATTTTGCTGCAGGGATGTTCAAATGTACTCCAGGGAGAGTCAGTACATCTCTAATGGCGCGCTTCCACTGCAGGCCTCGCTCGGTTTGGTTAGGCCTTATTTGGCCCGGCTCACTTTAATGCTGCGCTTCCATAGAGAACCGCAGTGACTCGTCCTAAAACCCGGAAGTAAGTTAGCATTTTTACCACGTCCGGTTCCTTCGATAAAAAGCAATCTCTCCATAGGATTTTGGAAAATAGCTGGAAATAAGGTCTGTGTTTGACACAAATTGAAGAGACAGATCACGTTTTGTTCTACGACATTAAATCCATCAGCAGTGACCCCGCTGTGATTTCTGAAGAGTTTACGTGTCTGAAAAACGATGTGGCTGAATAGGACTACAGAAGTCGTGGAGGCCGTTGTACGTCATTACGCCGAACACGTAAACACTCCTCTAAGTTAGTTTCTGTTCTTCTTGAAAGCAAGTCCCTGCCTCCTGCAAAGTGTTCAAACAAACGCTTCAACTCGTTCCATCTAGAAT
>JAPTMU010000078.1:360926-368426 GCA_028583405.1 Pogonophryne albipinna
GATTATTAATTTAACCCTTTTTGAAGATATGGTAATTTGTTCTGGGAATGTCATTTTGGAGCCTGAGACCTGAAAAACAGGCTCAGGGCTTAACAGGTTAACACAAGATGAACTATCTTTTACAAAAACCACAGCAGCTTAAAAAACTTCTTTCATTTGAGATACAAAATGAGATGTTTTCAAGAGTCTTGTTCTTTCTCACTGCATTGTTACCCCTTCAGTTATTAGGTCTTATATCGAGTGTAAAGACATATTCTGCGAATAGACGAATATACTTGGCAAGATTCTGAGTTTTTACAGTGTGGGAGGATTTCTCGATGGGGTTGATACGTTGGACTTGAAAGCAAGTATCTGAGTTATTTTTATTCTCAGCTTCCCATTTGTCTTACGAGAAGGTGGCGTCGGGTTCTTTGTCGTGGGCTGTTAAGGAAGCTCCTGGGAGTAATTAAAGAAGTCATTAAGTCTGCAATTTACACACTGCTGTTATCGTCTTCTGGTGCCAGCGTTCAGTCCATTTGTGTTCTGTGTGATGGAGTCTTTTTGTTCTAGTTTATTCTTATTGTATTTATGTTATATTTTTATATTTTCAAAATAATTGTATTTATTTTTATTTCTGACTTACTGACTTGGTTTTGAACTTTTTGATGATTGTCTTATTTTACCTTCTTGATATCATGTATATGTACACATGTGTCCTTACATGTTTGAATTATTGTCTATTTTTAGTTGTTAACCAAAATGTTAAACTGTGTTTAAAAGTGCTGTACCAATAAAGCTTCATTTGAACTCTCAGGCTGGCTCCGAACCAAAACACATGATTTCCCCCATAAATGTCTGACTAAAAAAGGTTTAATGAGTTTTTGTTTTAATGTCCTACCCTAAAAACTAAGTGTTACTCTTATGGATTATTTAAGAGATTAATAGATGGTTTTTTTAGTGGAGGCTCTAAACAGAAGGGTTATTCTAATAGATGTGCATCATTTAGAGCCGTTATCATGTGAAAGGACTCTAAAGTCTATTCATTTGACAAAATGCTCAATTTATTCTTGAGAGATTTAATTAAAGTTTGTTTTTTTCAATCAGCAATGGCCATCAGCCCTTATTAAACTTCTAAGTTAAGATAAAACAGGTTTTAAAACGTTTTCTGCCATCACATTAATTGAATTCACTATATTCCAAATGTTAAAGACAATTACAAGTGCATGTAAACGGTCTGCAAAGGCTCAAATCCCTGTGTTCCCCCCAGGAGAGGACTCTTTAAAGTAGAGACACTACATACTGATATACACCTGAACATCAGCAGGAGAGGACTCTTTAAAGTAGAGACACTACATACTGATATACACCTGAACATCAGCAGGAGAGGACTCTTTAAAGTAGAGACACGACATACTGATATACACCTGAACATCAGCAGGAGAGGACTCTTTAAAGTAGAGACACTACATACTGATATACACCTGAACATCAGAAGGAGAGGACTCTTTAAAGTAGAGACACTACATACTGATATACACCTAAACATCAGCAGGAGAGGACTCTTTAAAGTAGAGACACTACATACTGATATACACCTGAACATCAGCAGGAGAGGACTCTTTAAAGTAGAGACACTACATACTGATATACACCTGAACATCAGCAGGAGAGGACTCTTTAAAGTAGAGACACTACATACTGATATACACCTGAACATCTGCAGGAGAGGACTCTTTAAAGTAGAGACACTACATACTGATATACACCTGAACATCAGAAGGAGAGGACTCTTTAAAGTAGAGACACTACATACTGATATACACCTAAACATCAGCAGGAGAGGACTCTTTAAAGTAGAGACACGACATACTGATATACACCTGAACATCAGCAGGAGAGGACTCTTTAAAGTAGAGACCCTACATACTGATATACACCTGAACATCAGCAGGAGAGGACTCTTTAAAGTAGAGACACTACATACTGATATACACCTGAACATCAGCAGGAGAGGACTCTTTAAAGTAGAGACACTACATACTGATATACACCTGAACATCAGCAGGAGAGGACTCTTAAAAGTAGAGACACGACATACTGATATACACCTGAACATCAGCAGGAGAGGACTCTTTAAAGTAGAGACACTACATACTGATATACACCTGAACATCAGAAGGAGAGGACTCTTTAAAGTAGAGACACTACATACTGATATACACCTAAACATCAGCAGGAGAGGACTCTTTAAAGTAGAGACACTACATACTGATATACACCTGAACATCAGCAGGAGAGGACTCTTTAAAGTAGAGACACTACATACTGATATCCACCTGAACATCAGCAGGAGAGGACTCTTTAAAGTAGAGACACTACATACTGATATACACCTGAACATCAGCAGGAGAGGACTCTTTAAAGTAGAGCCACTACATACTGATATACACCTGAACATCAGCAGGAGAGGACTCTTTAAAGTAGAGACACTACATACCGATATACACCTGAACATCAGCAGGAGAGGACTCTTGAAAGTAGAGACACTACATACTGATATACACCTGAACATCAGCAGGAGAGGACTCTTGAAAGTAGAGACACTACATACTGATATACACCTGAACATCAGCAGGAGAGGACTCTTTAAAGTAGAGACACTACATACTGATATACACCTGAACATCAGCAGGAGAGGACTCTTTAAAGTAGAGACACTACATACTGATATACACCTGAACATCAGCAGGAGAGGACTCTTTAAAGTAGAGACACTACATACTGATATACACCTGAACATCAGCAGGAGAGGACTCTTTAAAGTAGAGACACTACATACTGATATACACCTGAACATCAGCAGGAGAGGACTCTTTAAAGTAGAGACACTACATACTGATATACACCTGAACATCAGCAGGAGAGGACTCTTTAAAAGCTTTCAAAAGGGATTCTGGGAGATGTAGGAAAAAGCAGAATTGTTTTCACAGTGAGACACAATAAGATATCTCCACTTCATCACCACATAGCTGCTGGAATGAATGAACATTGTGGATTTGCATGTGGATCTCCCCAATGGTGGGGTTTCTTGATAGTGAACACGTTCTCAGGTTGTTCTTTCGGAGAGTAAACATTTCAATCAAACTCAAACACCAGCAGGTTTTCAGGAGTGTGTGTTCTTCCTCAGAGACTGCATGACACATCCTTTAATTATCTCCAACTGTCATCTCTTGTTTTGTGTTTTTCCATCAGCGTCACCTCTCTCCAGTGAACTGTCGTCCTCGTTCCTTCAGCGGCAAACAAGCGGCACTCGAGCTAAACCCGCTTTAAATATTCAACGCCTTATGTAAGATTACGCAAGAACGAGGGAGAGCGGGGAAACATGGGGAGGTCATGGGAAACTGAATATTTTAACAGCGACCTCATGCTCCACTTGCTCCGAATAGTGGCTGAGAAACACTGCAAGCGGACATTTCCCATACACTGTTTTCACTAATGCTTCTTGTCAATGACGTAACTAAGTTGCCTTAATTAAAAAGAATAACCTGATACACTGGAAAAAATGCTGCTCCAAGAACGAGTAAATATATAATAACGTATGAAATGGCTTGGTAAGATTTCTTGAAGTAAAGATGGGATATTTAGATAAATGAGATCTTGTATTTAGCTGGGAAAACTTATTTTGAAATATATTTGACCAGAATTATGGAATTTGTAAAAAAAAAAAAGCCAGAAATGCTTAGATATTTTCAGTTAGTTGGATGTTTTTAAGAGAGTTTGACTTAAAAAGATGCTTAAGATGCCTTGTCTAAAAACAAGACTTAAGTTATTAAGTCTTATATCAAGTGTAACGATATATTCTGACTAGAAATTAGACAAATATACTTGGCGAGATTTAACATTTTTGCAGTGTACATTTCATAATAAATAATACTTTATTTCATGTAATATTAAAATCGTTAGAATATGGCATGATTTAATACAGTATTTGTTACGGAAACTTCGGAGCAGCAATGCAGAAAAGATGGAAACTGGAATCCTTGTTTAGTCAAACACTGAGATTTATTGAAAGTTATAAAAAACGGCCGGAGAGCTTCACATAGTTTATCACACTACTACAATGTGAACAACCACGCGGAACTCTGAAGACAAAAGAGAATCATGAATCTGTTATATCTGAGAGGAGGGACTTGGCAAGCCTGCCTAATGAATGCCAGACACAGGAACAAAGACCCCTCAGTGTCTGCAATCCTTATCCTGCCAAACTTTTCCCCACAGGAAGAAAGAGGACCCTTTGACCTGTGACCCGGTTCAAGTTGCAGCCAGAGCATAATGCGACTTTAACGAGAAGCATATGTTTGTAATTTGACAGGTTCTCAGGAACGCTGAGAAACTCAATACACAAAGTGATCAGATTAAAATATTCTCTGACAGTATTGTTTTATATGTTACACCAATTTGCGGACAGATAACTACTAATGACCTCAAGTGTTTGTTGTTGTTGTGCCTAGGAATTAATGTGTGATCATGTATAAATACTCTCCTTTCACGACAAGCGACCAACGAGGTATTTGTTTCATGTTTTCATGTGGGTGCCATGTCCTATTTCCTTCATATACTTGTATGTTTGGCTGTTTCTTGGTGTAGTTCTCACGGTGCAACGGAAGAAGGGAGTTACAAGTTTATATCTCCAAGAATAAAGAACCAACCTGTATCTGTGTCGAGAAGAGAGCTCCACTTCTCATGCACAGAGACACTGACGTTTTCTATTCGTTTTTTAGATGTTTACCGTTTTGTTTAGCGCTTTCAGTAAACGTCAAATTGGTGAATGTTTCTAAATGCTAAATCTAGCCAATAGGACACGATAATACTTTATTTGTAGATCAAGTCTGAAATGCTCCTTGCATCACAGCAGCTCCATGTGTAACATCAACAGACAAATATCAAGACACAATAAATGAACAACAAACAACAAACATTGAACATATCAGTACAATCCGTGAGAGAAAAGCTGCTCAGTGACCCTTTAGCGCAGGGGGTCTCAGCTGGTCCGGCCTCAGGGGGTCTCAGCTGGTCCGGCCTCGGGACCCACTTTTTTCATTTGTCAATAAATCGCGACCCGACATTTTGAACCACTCAAATCTATTCAACAAAAAATCGTGCTGTAATATATACGCTTTTCAGCATACCACATTAATTAAAGTGAAGTACAGTGCATCCCTTATATCCCTTCACAGCTGAACTAAACTGACTTTTAGAAATACTAACATATAGACTATGCATTCTGGTACACTCTGAGAAGAAAATAAATAAATCTATTGCTATCAGACACATTCATAATATTAATTATATGCCATTGTTTGTGTTTCACTTAGTTCTGACAGCTTGCTGCTCCTCACAGAGAGAAGAGCAAAGAGGAGAGAGTCTGTGTGACTTACTTTCAATTGTGGGTAAGGGGAGATAGCCCCCATTGTTCTGTGACCTGTCAGTCATCAAACCGGGGGTCATATGTCATTATGTGTTCATTTGTTTCCCATGGATATATAAAGAATAGTTCTACCGCAAAGTTATTGTCCGTGGGGACTTCCGGCAACAATCTTGATTCTGATTGGCCGGAAGACTCGAAAAAACATCAGCAAAGATGTTTTATTGTGAAGATGATCACTACGTGACAGGAGTTTTCTCCGGTACTTCCAGTCCAACGCCGACCGCATGCACAGCGTTAGAAAATTGGGCCTTCAAAATAAAAGTTTTAATTATTATTATTTATTTTTTTTTTCTTCACTCACACATCTGGGACCCACTCGAACCGGGTCCGCGACCCACCAGTTGAGAAACACTGCTGTAGCGTGCATTTGATCTGGGATTCGTTGAACAAGTTCAAACTGTTCCTCACTCTGAGGAAATTGATGAAGATGACGACCTATCCTACATCCGATTATATCCTTTCTGGCAGACTCAGAGTCGAGATGGCGGAACATTTGTCTCGAAGGCCCCCGATGGAGAGTATCCACACGTTAGGAGGATCTGACTGATCTTTCTTCCGTCTCCATCCCTCTCTCTTCCTCTGATCCTCCCCCACATCGCCTGGTTCAAAGCCTGATGGAGGCTGTGTGAGGACCTGCTCTCAGTCAGCAAGCTAAATGACACGCCGAGGCTTTGAAAGCGACGCTGCACTGTTACTGGCTTCAAAGCACAGTCACATCGCAGAGAAGGGGAGAGAAGTGAGCAACAGGGAGGGACAAATGAAGAGCTTCTTGAGAGCAGGGACACACAAACATCACAAGCTCAGATCCTGGTGGAAAACAAAGGTTTCTGCTGCCTTTCATTTCCTCTGAACCGAGGAGTCATGTGATCTCACTACAGTTAGGCCTATCATAAGAGAGTTCATCTGAAGTCAAGTTAATGTACAACTTGTATGCAGAGATGGCAAAAGTACACACTTAAGTAGAAGTACAGTTTAAAAATACTCTATATTAATAGAACAATAATGTCATTGTTAGCTAATGAATGTTTCCATGCTGAACAACGGCAACATAACAACGTTTCCATTGGTCCCTCTTCTTTAGAGAAGAGCAGGAAATGATGGATACACGGATCGTGTTCAAATCAATAGGCACGCAATGACTCTAAAGAATAATGATCACGCCACCAAACACACATTCAGACTAAAGGAACCAGCTGTTTGGAAAATGAGAGAAGTAGAAAGTACAGGTATTTGGGTTCAACATGTAAGAAGTAGAAAGTACAGGTATTTGGGTTCAACATGTAAGAAGTAGAAAGTACAGGTATTTGGGTTCAACATGTAAGAAGTAGAAAGTACAGGTATTTGTGTTCAACATGTGAGAAGTAGAAAGTACAGGTATTTGAGTTCAACATGTAAGAAGTAGAAAGTACAGGTATTTGGGTTCAACATGTAAGAAGTAGAAAGTACAGGTATTTGTGTTCAACATGTGAGAAGTAGAAAGTACAGGTATTTGAGTTCAACATGTAAGAAGTAGAAAGTACAGGTATTTGTGTTCAACATGTAAGAAGTAGAAAGTACAGGTATTTGTGTTCAACATGTAAGAAGTAGAAAGTACAGGTATTTGTGTTCAACATGTAAGAAGTAGAAAGTACAGGTATTTGAGTTCAACATGTAAGAAGTAGAAAGTACAGGTATTTGTGTTCAACATGTAAGAAGTAGAAAGTACAGGTATTTGAGTTCAACATGTAAGAAGTAGAAAGTACAGGTATTTGGGTTCAACATGTAAGAAGTAGAAAGTACAGGTATTTGGGTTCAACATGTAAGAAGTAGAAAGTACAGGTATTTGGGTTCAACATGTGAGAAGTAGAAAGTACAGGTATTTGAGTTCAACATATAAGAAGTAGAAAGTACAGGTATTTGGGTTCAACATGTGAGAAGTAGAAAGTACAGGTATTTGTGTTCAAAGTGTAAGAAGTAGAAAGTACAGGTATTTGAGTTCAAAGTGTAAGAAGTAGAAAGTACAGGTATTTGAGTTCAACATGTAAGAAGTAGAA